>JALMQS010000025.1:9193370-9608562 GCA_024734495.1 Forficula auricularia | reverse complement strand
GCCGAACTAAATATATCTTAACCGAACCTTTCAAAGTTTGTTCGGGAACCTATTTTTTTTATCTAAATGATAGCTCACTGGCCCTCACTTGAGAGAATTTGAGTCATCACAGACCATAAACTCAATTTCAGTTCAAATTTGTAGTTTAAAATTTTATTTTTACTTTCCGAATTATTTTGTCTAGTTCTAAAAGAATCCGTCGTCAGATAGCGGCGCTACACGGCACCCGTGATACTACGGTTTCCGTGTTTTCTATTAAAAAACAATTGAAAAATAAAATAAAATAAATACAAAAAACAGTATTTTTAAACTGGATATCTCGAAAACTAAGCGATATCTCGAAAAATGGTATTCTTCATTTTCATCTTATTTTGGTGAGTACTATTAAGAATTCATCGTCAGTTCACGGCGCCACAGTTACCGTAGAATCCCCGAAAAGTTAAACATTTTCGCACTCTTGGTGAATTAATAATTTTCCTTTATAGAAAGACTAGCTGCAAGGTCCGCCTTCGGCGGCCCTCTTGCTAGCCCCTGGACCACCAACCCACGAACCCCACCCAGCATCTGTGCCCAATCCCCGCCCCCACACCACCACCTCACTTTGCCTCTGGGCTCTCATCTGAACCCCCTTCTACTCCACCCCCGCACCCCACCTACCCCGGACCCTACCTCCGCTTAGCCCCCTGGACCCCACCCCTTCACCCTACTCCGTCTTACTCCATCACCCCCATTCCACCCCCCGCACCCTTATACCCCCCTGACTCCATACCGTAACCCACCCCCGCACCCAGTTTTTGCACTTCTAGTCTTTTAGTGACCCACAGATTATGTATTCAAAATTTGGTTGAGTTTGCTCCAAGGGCAAGAATTTACATATTTTTCACCCCCCCCCCCCCTTTTTGGGTGATTTTTTAGGGAAATTTTTTTAAACAAAAGTTGTCAGAAATCACATCCCCTACAACTTTGCTAATTATAAAATTTGCCGTAGAGTTAATAGTTTAGGAGTTATTTGATCATTTCCATTCGCGCGCCCCCTCAAACCCCCTTTTGGGGTCAAAATAAAAAAACGTTATATAGCTAAAAACGTAAGTTAGAAGACATCTGATACAAATATGAAATTTCATAATAATCCCTTCAACCGTTTTTACGTGAATCGTGAGCAACTTTTGGCGGAAACCACTGAAACATACATACAGACAGGAATTTTGTTGAGGGTGTTTTCGTTCATAACTTTGCTTGAAACGTGTGCAACCAAAATTTGGCGTGATTTGGAGCAATGTACAGACAAAACCTAAATTTATATATAGATTAGTTAATGACTAGTTTTTCGGCCTAACCCCTACCGTTTATTCTCCTAAACAAAAATTTATTCAAAAAATAAAATATTTGTTTTTGTATACAATTTATTAAATGGTAATTCAAAACACACATGTTCGATTGTTTATTATTTTTTTTCTTTAGAAACGAATTAAAATCTCAAAAATTATGTTTTCTGCATATTTGAACAAGAAGTTCTAAAGCCCAAAATCTAATCAGTTATCCCCATTGGAAATACAAATATTTTAACACAAGAACGAACTTTCTACGAGTTTTCGTTCTGTGGTTATAGTGGATATCTCAATCCAGACACACAGACAGAAAAATCATAAAATCCTGGTTAAAATGATTTTTATCCATGTTTCAAATATTTTTAAACATAATGAGCAAAAAAAAAAATGAAAAATTTCGCATTTATTCAATATACTAGACTTGCTCAGCTGGGCGTACCGAATTTTATATATTTTTGGACACATGCATATTTAGACCAGAGGATATTCTAACCTCTAAGAAAAAGTAATAATGAATGTTTAATTTTTATCTTGTTTTTAGAATTTTGAAAAATTATAAATTTATAAGGGGTTAGGATAAATGGGTTTTTAAAAACTGAAGGTCGGCTGAAGTTAGCTCGAAACATTTATTAAATAATAATTTTTTTTTTTTTTAATTAAATGGATTGGATTGTAGAATAAAAAATGTGTACATATAGAAATAATTATTATTAATGAAGAATAAAAAAAAAATTATAAAATTAAATTAATAAAAAGAACCAACCTAATAATTCGCAAATTTCATCCTGATTGTTCCTTTCGTCTTTTTTATCTAAAAGCTGTTGTACAGTACCTTTGACACCTTTTGGAATTTGATCAACATATTGGGGTTTTATCAATGCTTTTAAATCATCTTCTAAAATTTTCGTAAAATAATTTTGTAATTCAGAACCGCGAAAATGATTCAAGATTTCTGTCCAATCAGGAGGTTCCTAAATATAATAAAATAATTAATTAATTTATAATAGAGATAAAGAATTTAATTTTTTTATAATTATTTGATGAAAGAAGATGGAGCAACAAAGTGGACAAATAATATTTAATAATTCACAAGTTTATGTAGAATGAAATGAGAAAATATGCTAATAGTCCAAGGAAATTACGTGAAAAAATGGCATAAACAGGAAATAATTCCCAGTAAAGATTTTATTGCTGGAATACCCTCATTGGCACTCCAATATTACTATCCTAAGTCTCGCCTCAAAATGAGAAAATTTCGGTTTTTTCAGTTTTTCTTGAACAACTCCAAAACGGCCTATCATATCAAAAAGACATCCATTACGTAAAGGTCTTTAAATTACGCGTAAAATGATAACAATAACATAAATTTAGGTTAAGTAGAACCGGTACTAACGCCTGTCAAAAAACAGCCACCGGAATCACTTTTGAATATCCCTAAAACTCGTACTTTTTTCGATTTTTCCCCATTTTGACCATGAAGGATCACGTTTTCGACAAAGACCACTCTATACATTTTTAAACTAGATTAAATTTGCTACAATTTAAAAAAGTTTCATCTTAATTGGATAATGGTAAACCGTGTTACAATGAGGTTGAAGTTTGCAGTTTTTTGCAAAAAATCGCAGTTTTTCCTTCATAAAATGAAAAGCACTCATCCTAGAAACTTGATTTTTCTCTGATTCTCTAGTAAATTTTGTTGACTTGAACGTTTACTTGGACCACTTTTTTGTTAAAATTCTTATATTTATAGATATCCAGCATTTTCATTTTATAAAGGAGAAACTGCAAACTTCAACCTCATTGCGACACGGGTTACCATTATCCAATTAAGATGAAACTTTGTTTAAATTGTAGCAAATTTAATTAGTTTAAAAATGTATAGAGTGGTCTCTATCGAAAACGTGTTCCTTCATAGTCAAAATGGAGAAAAATCGAAAAAAGTATGAGTTTTAGGGATATTCAAAAGTGATCCCGGGGGCTAGTAGCGGTTCTACTTAACCTAAATATATGTAATTGTTATCATTTTACGCGTAATTTAAAGACCTTTAATTTCCTTAATGGATGTCTTTTTGATTTGATAAGCCGTTTTAGAGTTATTCAAGAAAAACCGAAAAAAGTCCGAAATTTTCTCATTTTGAGGCGCGTAGAAAAATTTCCACAACACAGATTTGGGGGGAAACTTAGGGTAGTAATATTGGAGTACCAATAAAGGTATTCCAGCAATAAAATCTCTACCGGGAATTATTTCCTGTTAAAATCATAATTTCCCTGGACTATAATGAAAATGTATTTATTAAAAATATCTAAACATTACGCAGCACTCTATGCAATAACTCAAGTGTTCGACTTTGAATCGAGCTTAGTTGGGATTGAATCTCACTTCAATCAGAACAATTTTTGTTTATGTCAAAAATGCAAGGCGCCTCTCTCTAAATCCAGGCGAAGGCAATGGGAAACCACCCACGTGAAGAATATCCCCAGGAAAATTAATATGGAGAAGATACTCTCGACTCCATAGTAATCCCAAGCGCTCGGAATCGAGTATGGCACTCGAAGAAGCTGTACTTATCAGTCAAAACTTTTTTTTTGTTAGATCCCCGGATACTAGTCCATTGAGTTAGAATCTTTTAATTTTTGTAGTACTTTGTTTATGTGTATGTTTTTGAGTAGAAGCCAGATTAAATTTTAGCAGTGTTCATATTTTTAAAACTTAAATACAGGGTGGGGCATAAAGATCTCCCACATTTTGAAGAGGTATAAAAATTGAAATAGAAAAAACTGAATATATTTTTGAAAAGAACGTAAAATAGTTATTTTTTTTAATGGTTTTAAACATTATATCAGACAAATGGCGGCCGTCGTTGTGGAGATGTTCTCGGAAGTTTACCATCACTCTGCGCATTAGTTCAGGCGGAATAGCGTCGATTTCCTGCCGGATCCCCTCCTTCAAATCCTCAAGAGATTGAGATCGACTTTTGAAAACCTTTTTTTTTTTTTAATGAAAATGATGGGAGAAGGAGTTACACCAAAAAGGTGCATCCCCTAAAGGCCTGGGTTGGCCCCTCCATCGTGAAAAGAAAAAGAAGGGTTTTTATGGGCTGGGTAGGGTCGAAGGTATCTGTGGATACGGGTCTTAAACAGCTGAAGGTTATAAGTCGTGGGGAAGACGGTGGCTGGGAGCGAGTTCCAGTCTTTGGAGGTCATAGGAATAAAAGAGTTGGCGAAATCGCTTGTTCGATTTTTATCCAATTTGACCTGTGGGTTCTGTTGAGCTCACACAGCACGACATCTACTCGAAGTGTTGAGGGAAATGTTTCCTGGGCGATTGATCAGTTTAAGAGTCGTGGGGTGGCCTGCAAAGTCACCAGATTTAAGTCCCTATGACTTTTTCCTTTGGGGATACCTAAAGAAAAAGGTTTTCAAACGTCGACCTCAATCTCTTGACGATTTGAAGGAAAAGATCCGACAGGACTTCGGCTATTCCGCCTAACGCGGAGTGATTATAAACTTCCGGGAACCTCTACTCAACGACGGCGGCCATTTGTCTGATATACTTAATGTTTAAAACATATTAAAAAAAAAATTATTTTATGTTCTTTTAAAAAATATATTCAGTTTTTTATACCTCTTCAAAATGTGGGAGATCTTTATGCCCCCACCCTGTATATAATATAATCCAAATTTTTCAGTTCTTAAATCGCTATTTAAGTTTTTTCTTTCTGGTTTAAATTGATTATTTATTAGAAATCTTCCTTTTTATTAGGCGGCGAGTGTTTTAAGTCATCATAATAACAAATTGAAGGAAAAAGTGAAATCATTTTCAAGACTCTTTTTGCAAATTTTGCAATTTTTTTTGTCCGCTATAAATTGAAATTTGTCAGAAAGGTAGATTTTAATAATACAAACTTGTCAACAAAATTTCATAAAAGTTTACAAAGATTAACTATTGATTTTTTTTAACACGTTTCAGAGGTTTTTAAACCCCCCCAAAAAAAAGCTTTGAAAATGTTTAAATGATTTAAGTTTGTCAAGTAAGTATACAGAATGAATATCGTCGCCTTAGAGTGTAAACCTGCTAAATTCATTTTTTATCATATATGACATATTAATACCGTTCGAAAGAAAAAGAGATGCAGCATCGCCCAAGTAAAACTACTACTTAAAATTACGATCATAAGTTGTAGGAAAAAAAATGTGAAAAATAGCTTTTTCCATAACAAAAATATTAAATTTTTTTTGTTTTTTCTCTGCCTTTTAAAATATCCTTGTAGTGAGTTAGCAGGTTTACACTCTATGGCGACGTCCATATCCATATCCATATCTTGTATATCATTGTGCGATGAGAATAAAAATAAAATGATATGTGATGAATTGTCTAGAAACGAATATTTATCAAGATTTTGTTACACAGATTTACATTTAGGTATATTAACTTAAAAACAAGATCTGAAAGGAAATAAAATATTCTGAAAAAATATTAAAATTAAGTCTTATTGTGTAGTTCAATTAAAAAAAGAAACAGTTCCTTACAGAGAATCTTCCAAGATTGGGCTTTTGTTTGCCTGCAAGAATCTTAAGAGCAGTGGATTTTCCAATACCATTTGTGCCGACAAGACCAAGAACTTCACCGGGACGTGGAATAGGCAAACGATGCAATTTGAATGAATTCTGTGAATAACGATGTGTTGTATCCTTTTCCAAATTTGAAGGTAAATTAATAATATTTAAAGCTTCAAAGGGACATTTCTGAAAAAAAAAAAAAAAAACATTAAGTTGAAAAGTGTATTAGAAATTAGAATATAATATGATGCGTCATACAATGATATATAACAATAATATTACGTCATACTATTTTAATATAATCTAATTGAAAAGTTTTTGTTTTGCCGAGAGTAGCAGAGTTGTTGATTCACAAAGAGAAACAAAGAGGTTGTCCTCTGCTTGATGCAAATAAACATACACACATATATATCGAGATGATATATCTGTATATATATATTATTTATTTGTTTGGGACTATAGTTTCGAAGACTTGGTCTTCATCATCAGTCTTTTTTTTTTAATTATAAATGTTGTTTTTCATGGATTCAATATCGTATGGATATTGAAAACTTGGTGTTCCTTCGTCACTGCTGGTCGGCTAGGAACTACTATAGTCTCAAACAAATAAATAATATATATACAGATATATCATCTCGATATATATATGTGTATGTTTATTTGCATCAAGCAGAGGACAACCTCTTTGTTTCTCTTTGTTAATATAATCTGTTCAATTGATTATTAGAATAAGATATTTTCTTAATTTTTGTAAAATACGTTAGTGAAAAAGAAAAAATGAATTTCGTAAGAATAGATCAAGAATTGCCCAAACAAAAATGGGGTTTCATTCGAAACAAAAACTGCTATGCTCCTCCTCAATCAGCTTAGAAAACAGGAAGATGCTATTGAAGACATATGTATGGATGAAAAACCTGGTCAATTGGAGAAAAAGATTGGAAGCTTTCGAAATGTCGTGCTACAGAAGAATGATGAATATCAAATGGATGGATAGAATTACAAATGAAGAAGATCTTGGAAGAATCGTAGAAAGAAGAAACTTGTGGAAGAGAAGAGGTCAGATGATGGGGCACACACTGAGACATGGGGGATGATATCTTGGAGGGGGAGATGGGAAAGAAAAGGGGAAGGCCCAGATTAGAATATTTCGAACAAATAATTAGGGATATAGGATGTGAGATATTTGGAGAGGTCAAACAGCTGGCGGGGGACAGAGACGAGTGGTTGTGTCAAACCAGTCTTAGGACTGTCTACTCCAGTGTTTCTCAAACTTTTTCGAATGTGGAGCCCTTTTCCGTTTGGAAAATATGCGTGGAATCCAAGAATCTTGTGATGCGAGTTAAAGCGTTGTTATGGGAACAATTTTTTTTTTTTTGACTTTGATATATAGTTATATGGGGTCAATTAATTAAGAAAACCTACTTTTTATTGACAACTTTTAAGGAGTTAGGTGTTGGTTCTAGGTGAAACATTTTACTACTACTTTCCCCTCACCACATACATTTCAAAAAATAAAAAATTGTTATTTGTAAAATTATTTTTCCAAATTATAATCAGTTTTCTTTGACTCCTGATGATGGGCTCACCCCCGAAATATATCGAATTCAAAACTCAATTTTGTTTTATTTCTTTTTTGTGAAACCTACCTCGCATCTTGCTCAAGTTTTATTAATACACTTTTTATTGTCTTATATTTTTTACTTTACCATACAGGGTACGCCCCTGGACCCCCACCCCCGCATCATGCACCCGGGCCCACAACACTACCCGGCCAGGGCCCCTGGACCCACACCACCCATCACCTCGTACCACCCGCTATGCCCTCTGGACCTCCAACCTGCACCCAGTTTTTGCATTTCTAGCTCTCTTGAGGCCCACAGATTATGGATACAAAATTTGATTGAGTTTGCTCCAAGGGCAAGAATTTTCATTCTTTCACCCCTTTTTAGGTGGTTTTTGGGGAGAATTTTTTTAAATAAAAGTTGTCAGAAATCACATCCCCTACAACTTTGCTAATTAGAAAATTTGCTGTAGAGTTAATAATTTAGGAGTTATTTGATAATTTTCATTGGTGCGCCCCCCCAAACCCACTTTTGGGGTCAAAATATCAAAACGTTATATAGCTATAAACGTAAGTTAGAAGACATCTGATCCAAATAAGAAATTTCATAATAATCCCTTCAGTCGTTTTTTACTTGAATCGTGAGCAACTTTTCGCGGAACCCACGGAAAGATATAGACAGACAAACAGACAGGAATTTTGTTGAAGGTGTTTTCGTTCATAACTTTGCTTGAAACGTGTGCAACCAAAATTGGCGTGATTTGGACCAAGGTACAGACAAAACCTTAATTATATATATATATATATATATAAATTGGGTAAAATTGCAGGGTTTTTGTGAAACCTACCTCGCAATTTTATCCAATTTTTATTATTTTATATCAGGTCTTGTTGATGAAAGTTGTAATCTCATATACCGCTCTGTATCCAGCTTATTGTGCTACTTATTTTTTGTTAATAGGTAAGTTGAGAATCTAGACTCGCACTAATAAATTGTAGCAAGTGGTAAGTGAATTAAAAGAGCTTTTTAGCTCAACTCTGGATATTCGCCTCTAAAAATAAACCAAAATTTTGCTAGTCATCGTTTTATAGCATTGAAAAATCGGAAGTCATTTGGATAAAATTTTCATAATCCTGGTGTAAAAAGGAGGATGGCTTTTCACTAACAACAAAAGGATTTTTCACCCAGGTATTATTTTCTAATTTTTTGAAATTATCATAAGGGAAATATTGTTCGGTTGATTTATTCAAATATTCCAAGTGATTAACGATTTTGGTATATTGACTGGTATCAAGATCTAGCTAGAGCAGTGTTTCTCAACCTTTTGTAGAGCGAAGAACCCTAGAGCACTTATATTTATTTCTGAGGAACCCCCTAGGCACTAAAATATGAGATATTTAATTTTTCGTCAAAATATCAATATCATACTACTTTTGTAGCTTCCAAATATAACATAGCGCCGCCGATGACGGTGTTGCCACATTTTAAAAACTAAAAATGGATTCTTTCAAACTTTGCCAAATTCAGAAGTTTGATGGTAAAAATTTTCAATTGTGGAAATATCAAATGGAAATAATTTTTAGAGTTGAACCTGGGATGATAGATCTAATAAATGGAATTAAAACTCGCCCAGAAGAAGCAATCACAGCTGAAGCGTGGGAAAAAGTAAATGCAGCAATTTTACCAGATGAACCTCAAAACTATGAAGGAACAATGTCGAGCAGGGATGTTGAAAAATGGAAAGAAATCATGAAGAATGATACACATCACAAGTTGACCAAACATAAAGATGTTAAATATCATCATATTAGTGAATGTGAGGAAAATGAAATTTTGATACCGATTTATGTAAACTCTCAAGAACAGCTAGCAGACTTTCTAACAAAAGCTCTATCAAGGGTAAAAACTATTGTAGCATTTTCCATGACAGGAAATGATCCATTTTTTCAAAAAATCGCAGTTTTTCCTTCATAAAATAAAAACCACTCATCCTAGTAACTTGATTTCTATCTCATTATCTAGGAGATTTTGTTGACTTGAACGTTTACTTGGACCACTTTTTTTATAAAACTTTTAAATTTATACATATCCAGCATTTTCCTTGACACTTTTGAGGATTCGGATCATATCCTGTCCGTAAAATGCTGGATATCTATAAATCTAGGAGTTTTATAAAAAAAGTAATCCAAGTAAATAAACTTTTAAGTCAATAAAATTTCCTAGAGCAAGAGATAGAAATCAAGTTTCTACCTTGATTGGTTTTCATTTTATGAAGGAAAAACTGCGATTTTTTGAAAAAATGGATCATTTCCTGTCATGGAAAATGCTGGATATCTATAAATCTAAGAGTTGGTGTTCTAAGCGACGGTCCAGTATTATTTTTTGTTTTTCACTTCATTTAACAACCTATTATCATTTTTAAAAAATTATAATTAAAATAACCCTTAAAATGGCTCCATAGCATGTATTTCATCAATTTCCTTTATAGGTAAGAGCCCCCCCCATCCGATAAAAAAATTGGACCAAAAAGTTGGCCGGCAACATCCGGATTATTAATCTTTGAGCTATTCTCAGTTAATATTAGTAGATAAAGCGCGGTCCTCATATTTTGCACACTCAACTCCATCCAGCGCCTGCACTAGTATACGAATTACAGAGGTCTCTGGCGAGACCAGGGCGAAACCATTGGGCAATAAAATAGCCGAAACCGCTCTCTTCGGGGCAAATTTTGGTGACATTATCAAGAGTCATCATTGGGATTCAGTTCCATAATTTATTAATGTAATTTTTGTTTTTCAGAGGATGAGGAACAAAATAAGTGTTTGTTTACGACTTATCAATTGCAACGTTTCGCCACTTTTATTGCAGCTTCTTCAGGCTCTACAAATGAGCAAATACATATATCAAATAAACACATTCAAAAACAAAAATTCACTCAACTCAAAATCAATTTCATATATTATACCTTGATAAATAAAGCTCCAAACACTTTGTCATTCGAGTGTCTGTATGTATATTAAAGGCAAAGCTTAAAAAAATGACAAAGTGTTTGGAGCTTTATTTATCAAGGTATATATGAAATTGATTTTGAGTTGAGTGAATTTTTGTTTTTGGATGTGTTTTTTTGATATATGTATTTGCTCATTTGTAGAGCCTGAAGAAGCTGCAATAAAAGTGGCGAAACGTTGCAATTGATAAGTCGTAAACAAACACTTATTTTGTTCCTCATCCTCTGAAAAACAAAAATTACATTATCAAGAGTAAAAAATGCGCTTATATACATATATAACACAAAGGGTATGTATCTTTTATCTATGACAAATGCTTTGAATGTTCTATGATCTCTGGATAGCTCTTAAGAACCAAGAGTTTTCGCCCTGCAGTCGCTAGAGAGCGCTTTTTCGATATACGGTAGCCTTCCACTCTATGATTAACATATTTACAAAACTGGTTGATATAATTGAATAAATTGTTATATTTTCATTAGTGTATATTAGAGGCTACCATTGAAACGAATTTAATAAAAATCTGACATTAAATTTTTGTTAAAAGTTTCGTTTTGCCTTGACATGGAATAGAATATGGGTGGTCCAGCTGCTGATACTTACTTTAATACAAATGCCGCATCCAATACAAAGTTCTTCGGATATTCGTGCCATTTTTTCATTTGGCGTGACTTCAATACAGAGCTTGCCCATTCTAACGACCGGACACGATCTCTTGCATTCCTGTCGGCAACGTTTCGGTTTGCATTTATCCGAGTTGACGATGGCAATCCGGGTCATCTTGTCCGTCTCCTCCATCGCTCGGCTTCGAGGCATTTTGTTTCGAGTTGTCTTCGCAAATGAAAAAAAAATGATTAATGTTTAATTGAAAAAAAAATTATCAATTCAAAGTGAATAAAAATATAAGACTAGAAAATATTATTATTTTTTTTTTAAGGTTAAATTACAATATGGTGAAATGTTTTGGATTATTTCTATTCAATTGCAAATAAAGATATTTATATGAAAATGTTGTGAGCTAATTATCATTAATAATAATGGAATAGAATGTAAATAGAAATAATAGTCACATACTTGACAATTCTTTAAAAGATCCTCGGAGTTGGAGCCACACGAGGATTTTTCACAATGGTCGTCGAAGGAAAAGAGATAGGGGAGGTATGAGGGAGGGAATCTAAACTGGTACACATGGCGCACTCTATAGGCCAATTGGGAAAGCTCCGGTGGTTTTCAAACATGAAAGAGCCAGCAAGCGAGGTCAAAATATTTTTGCTCATTCGGGTGAACGTTTTTTTAACGTGTCTTTTTAAATTGGAAATGTTACTGAATTCACCTTTACAATGGAAACATATTTTCTATTTGAATTCTTTCTGCCTGATATTTACGTTTCTTTTCGCTTACTTAAGTATAGTCTATTCTATATTAATAAACGTTTACTATTATTATTTAATATGTTATTCTTTATGTAATTATAAGGAACCTTATTTCTTTTAATTACTTTAATGCGATTTAAAATATATTTTGAAATACCAGATAAAAAACAATTTGTCATATATGACCGCGGGCCGTGGGTTAAGCGTTTGAAAATAACAGCTAGATTTATATAAACATAAATTAGTGGGCTGCTCAATTCTCGGGGATGTTGACAAGGGTTGGGACTAAATTTAGGGAGGAAGTTGGGGAGGCTACGGGGAATGCATGGTTCCATCTGAGGGGTGAACCGCGATTGGAATTAGGTGTACACTTCTTTTGGTATTCATTAGATAATGCCTCCTCACCTAGTGTCTTCTACTTGGTATGAAAGTGGAATTGGAAGTAGGTGTACACGATATTAAGACGCGGTTCACCCCTCGGTTCCATCTTACATACGAGACGCTGGATTTAGATCTTGGTGAAAGGTCGTATGTTTCAGATGATCGGAGCATGGGGGAGATGAGATGGATCATGAAGATTCGTGGGGAGGCTGTGGACCTGAATTAAAAGCCGTGGATGACGAGGAGGGATTTCAGATGTAGCCTCTGCAACTTAAATGAAAAGGAGGACGTTTTCCACTTCATTGCGAGATGCCCGATCCTCGCGTTCATACCCCATGGATGCTTACTTGGGACAGGAGACCCTAACGGAAGGCGAATTCAAGGACCTGTTAAATGGATTATATGCAAGGGACGCATGGAGCTACAGATGGACCTTGATTTCAGAATTTAATTATTAGCGACGTGTCAAGACCTATAAAGACTAACGGTCAAAAAGACTATAGTCTATATGCTTTATAAATAAAAATGTATATTTTGTAAATCGAAAATTGATTATAGGTAATAAAAAAAGCACTTATTATTATTATGATTATTTTAAACATAAATTAACTTATAACAGATTTTAAAAAAAAGTCAAGAAAATCTTGTTTTAAAATCTTTTCATTGTTTTACCCTATTGAATATTAAAAGGTTTTTCATTTAAAAAAAAAATAAACGTGTTAATATTTCCATTTATATTTTACCATTAATTTATTATATGTAAGGCGCAAAAATGTGAAAGCCCGCTTGTGGTAATATTTCGGGTTGATCCGCCTCTGCCAACATCACATACTATTTAAAGGGCATTTGTGACTATCTCTGTACCTGTATGCCCCCCCCCCCCCCCCCCCCAGGGAGTGGTGATTGGGGTTCAGGGGGTTACTAAAGGGGATTTGTGCCTGTACATATATATGCCTATATATATTTGTAAGTCCGTCCCCCCGGGGGCTGGGAGAAGGGGTTCAGGGGTGGGGGAGAAGTTCCGGGGTTGGAGAGAGGGTCGGTGGGATGGGGGAATGGTGGTTGGATATGGAGGAGAGGGAGCGAAGTCCCTTGGCTAGCAAGAGGCCCACCGAAAGCGGGCATTGCAGCTAGTACTACTACTAATTGTAATGGCCCATAATTAGATTATAATAAAATAAAGTATATAAATTTTTGAGACAATTAAGAAAAAAATAAAACCGACTTCAAAAAATTAAATGCAACAAATAAAATACACTAAAAGGTATAAAATAATTATTATCTTATTTAGTTACAACTAAACGACGAAATATTAACATGAAATTACATTTTGATGTCGGTACCAAACAAACTATACCTATAAGCGAGCATACCTTCCAAACGTATTAAGTAAGATCCGTCGAGTGCGATTCATAAAAGGTATATAATTGGCACCAACTTCAAAAAGTAATTTCATGTTAATATTTTGTCGTTTAGTTGTAACTAAATAAGATAATAATTATTTTATACCTTTTAGTGTATTTTATTTGTTGCATTTAATTTTTTGAAGTCGGTTTTATTTTTTTCTTAAAAATTATTTTTATTTTTCTCTTTTTGGTGATGTTATTAATAGTGATCATATCATCAGAAGTTGACCAAATTAATATGGCACCATGCCTAAGATAGCCCCTTTCCAAGAAAAAAAGAATCATCGAAATAGGTTCATAAACAAAGAAGTTAGGCCTGAACAAACCTAACAAAAAAGGTTTAATACCAATAAAAAGAAAAATGGGACCAATCGGAAGCTAGACTGAACCCAATGCAAAAAAAAAATTTCAAAATAGGTTCACAATTGGCGGAGATATGAGGTAACATAAGCACAAAAAAAAAAAAAATTCAGTCGAATAGAGAACCTCCTCCTTTTTTGAAGTCGGTTAAAATGTAAGTAGATATCTTAATCCCTTTAGGGCCGTGTGTATGTCGCAAAGTAAATGCTTTTTACCACTAACAAACGGTAGATGGTAAATGGAGCCACTGGGATGGCCAATCAGATGACAGGCACTTTCAGGCCCTTAGTAGTTAAGTATTACCAAATCAACTATTAATACATTTTTTCCTTTTTGATTCATTAAACGGTAAAATTTCAAAAACACCTCTCTTATTTCACGTCTACGAATATTATTACCAAACGAACTACTAGAGGTGCTCATGAAGAACTGTTAATTTAAATCAATATTATTCTCATCAAATTTTGGTGCCAAGGAATGTTTGTACTGAATTTCAGCATTTTTCGGGAAATACACAAAAAAATCATCGGACATATCAGAGACATGGCGGGATTTTATATGTATAGAAAATAGATAAGAAAGAAAAATATAATTAAACATTTATTTATAAGTCTTATTAAATAAAATGTATTTACATAACACAGAGATGTAAATTAATATAATAATTAATAAAAATGTCACTTACGATTTTTTATACATAAAATAATATATTATCACTAATCTGTCAGTCAAAATTGCATTAAATAGGACTAGCTTAATAGATCATTGATTTCAGATGATGAAAGTACTTTTGTTGTCTTTTGTTGTTGGAATGGCTGCGAAGACAGTGGATTTGGGTTTAAAGGGATCAACGGCGATTGCGAAGTCATCTGATTCAGCTGAATTTTCTTGTTATTATTATTATTAGGCAAAAGAGAGTCAAAAGCGCTATAATTGGGCGTTGAGGTGAATGAACTTTGCTGCGGTTGCCACTGAGGGGCTTTTACTGTATTGGCCGTGGGGACTGCACTCCATCGGGGGGTCGGCGACATTCCCCCGGCAGGGGCCGCCGAAGCGAACGGGCCGAAATCATTGTTGTTTGATGTCCGTGCAAAGGAACTAGAACTTTGCATTTGTTTGAGATTGTTTTCAACTAATGTCGCTGTCAAATCTTTCGGTTTGGCCGGCTGAACGGGCGTCAGAGTGGAAGTGGCGGCGGGGGTTAATCGTGGCTGCGTTTCAAAACGATGGACCGTTTCTTGTTGTTTTGCTAATCTAAAATCGACAGGGGGAGAAAAAAAAAGGAAAAATATTAATAATATTAAGATTGGAGTAATTTTTGGAGACGGACTGATAGGTGAAATTGAGTTGATATTCCAAAAAAAGAAGATAATTTATTTAGGACAGTACTTAATGATTCGTATATTATTTAATGAGATCAGGAACAAGGCTTGATGAATCCGGTGGAAGATGGAATCCTTTGAGAATGTTGGTTATTTTTCAAAAATAAAAAATCTTCATCATGGTTGTTAATTTATTTTTTTTGATCATGAAACGTTTCGGCTTCAACTTGACGCCATCTTCAGTCCATGTCAAATATTTAAGTACTTTTACATATTAGAAAACAATTGAATTTGCTTTAGGTTATACAACATCTTGAATTGACAACAATGATACAAGTTGATATACTGTGTGAGTTAAGGCGAGACGACAGATGGAATAGGTAAAAAAAATAAAAAAAATAAATGAAATATTATATTGTATAAAAGTTCTCTCAAGGTTTTCAATTTTATTTATAATTCTCGAATCATTTGCACTGTGTTCCTTTTCCAACGTACAGTCATATAATTATTGTAAATAATAACGAGAAGAAACTTAATTGTATAGTTTCATTTTTTTATTTTGAGTTCAATTGAACTTATGACATATAACCTTGTGATTTTCATATTTTTTTACCTATTCCATCTGTCGTCTCGCCTTAACTCACACAGTATATCAACTTGTATCATTGTTGTCAAGTCAAAATGTTGTATAACCTAAAGCAAATTTAATTGTTTTCTAATATGTAAAAGTACTTAAATATTTGACATGGACTGAAGATGGCGTCAAGTTGAAGCCGAAAAGTTTCATGATCAAAATAAAATAAATTAACAACCATGATGAAGATTTTTTATTTTTGATAAATAACCATCATTCTCAAAGGATTCCATCTTCCACCGGATTCATCAAGCCTAGTTCCTGATCTCATTAAGATTATTTATACTATCTTTTTATTCATAAACCGACGTTTCGGAAGCTATTCCCTACTTCTTCAGAGTTTTGAATAGTCAGTTTTCAAAACCCTGAAGGAGGGAATAGCCTCCGAAACGTCGGTTTATTAATAAAAAGATAGTATAAATTACCTTCTTTTTTTGAACTGCCTCATCAATATCCCCTCAATTAATAATATTTTATACAGCTGCTTAACATTTGAAATCCAATTTAATCTATATAATTAATTGGTTAATATTTAAAATAAATAAATAAACAAAGCACTTTGCTGATTTTTAACATTTTGAACAGCACAAACCTTCAAGATTTTGTTGATTTTAAAAAATCACGAGAGATTGTCTTTTACTAAATCCGAGCGGCGATGAATATTTTTTATTATATGTGTGATGCTTGCCTCGGGAATTGACCCCAAGTGCCAAAAATACAATCCAAACCTCTGAGGCAAACTAATTCCATTGACTTTTAAAAAAATTCGAAACCCTTAGTAATCTTTATTTAAAAAAAATATATGGCATGACTTTATGTTTAATTTAGAATCAATATATCTTACAAATGAAGATTAAATCTATGAGTGATATATACAGGGTGATTTTTTATCTTGAGACAGTCTTATAACTCAAAAACAATGCATTATATGAAAAAAAGTTTGAAATAAAAGTTTATTTATATCAGAGGGGAAACTAAACTACCTTATTGTTTGTCGACCTAGAACAAGCTTTCAAGGGTATTTCGAGGTCAAGTTCTGTTTTTTAAATGGAAATCTGTATGTTTCTGTACATATTCTTAATCTAGAAAAAAAAAACTGAACAACTTTCATTAGAACTATTTTTTTATACGACGTCAAATAAAATAAAATATTAAATCAATTAGATCTCAAAAAAATCCTAATAATTATTTTTAACAATCATTCAACTTAATTATCAAATAATAATGATCAAATATTTAATTATTAAATAAATAATTTAATAATAATTAATAATTAAGCTTTATTTTATTGTGTTGTAAATCTATAAAAAAAAAAACTATAAAAAAAACATGACATGTAAAGGCTACGAAGAAACTTAAAAGGCCAAAATAACGAAATTGGAACTGGAATTGCGATACACTCATACACTCTGGAATGTCTCAGAACAGTGTCGCAAAATTATTAAATTATTAATTATTATTAAATTTTTATTTAAAAATTAAATATTTAATCATCATTATTTGATAATTAAGTTGAATGATAGTTAAAAATCATTATTAGAATTTTTTTGAGATCTAATTGATTTAATATTTTTTTTTATTTGATGTCGTATAAAAAAATAGTTCTAATGAAAGTTGTTCAGTTTTTTTTCTAGATTAAGAATATAGGTTTCAATTTAAAAAACAGAACATGACCTCGAAATACCCTTGAAAGCTTGTTCTAGGTCAACAAACAATAGCATAGTTTAGTTTCTCCCCCCTGATATAAATAAACTTTTATTTGAAACTTTTTTCCATACAAATGCACTGTTTTTGAGTTATAAGACTGTCTCAAGATAAAAAACTCACACGGTATATATATTTTCATGTGTTTCAAATACAAATAACTGTACAAATAGTAGTTTTGAAACCACATTTCATATACAGTTTTTTAATATTGATTTGGTATGAAGAGTTGATTAGACTTGGGTGCAATCGGACTAAAAATTAAGAGGGGAACCAAAAAATGTCAATCACCTATATATATATTTTATAGAAAAAAAAAAGGGGGGGGGGGCCAATGTGTTTTAAAGTCATGTGGATGGCCATATCATTTTATTTTATATTAAATAAAACATAATTTAAATTTGATATCACTCGTATCCATATTAAAATACATAGAAGGAATCGTAGGGAACTGGATAAAGAATTTAAATTAAAACACATATTATGATGTTTTGTCTTTTAGTAAAACTGTTTTTGACAAGGAGTGATGAAATGAGCCACTGAGGAAGTCAAAATAAATTGACGAAACGACTGACTTATTTAATAAAAGCTCCGTGTTTTAATTTAAAATCTTTTTTGATTTCCCTATGATTCTTATCTGTTTTTATTTTTGTTTTTAATATAATGTTTTATTAAGGTTGAGATTATTGTTTCGAAGGCGATGCATTATCATCAGTCAGTACATATTTTCAAAAATAATGGGTGAAGTAAAAAGTTCTGAGCCTTTCCGCTTGATGGATTTTATTGAGCCATATCTCACGATGTATGCGTCGCATCTGGTCATTCTTTTTTGCGGTTTAAAGGTGACATAACGCTTTAAAAAAAGTTATTTGACACTTTTGTGTTTGGTGAAGCCAGTTGTGTGTTAGAGCGTTCCAAAATGGAGGTAAAAAAAGAGAAAATTCGATACATTCTTCAGTACCACTACGACCAAGGGGAAAAAGCGGGGCAGGCGGCCAAAAAAATGTGTGCTGTTTATGGACCCAATACAGTATCGAATGCAACAACAAAGTGGTGGTTCCAACGATTCAGTTTTGGTAATATGGACGTCGAAGATGAGACACTCTCTGGTAGGCCAATCCTTGAAAATATCGATAAAATCATGGAAATTGTTGATTTGGATCGGCATGCGAGCACTTATTCCATTGTCCAGGAACTGAAGATTAGCCAGAAATCCGTTTGGAACCATTTGCATAAGGCTGGTCTCAAGAAGAAGCTCGATGTATGGATGCCACTGGAATTGACGCAAAAGAACCTTTTGGACCGAATTGATGCCTGCGATCCTTTGCTAAATCGTAACGAAATCGACCCATTTTTGACTGGCGATGAAAAATGGGTCACAGGAGAACAACAGGCGAAAAAGATCGTGGTCCAAGCATGGTAAAACGGCCCAAACGATCGCCAAGCCCGGATTAACGGCCAAGAAGGTTTTCCTGTGTGTTTGGTGGAATTGGAGAAGAATCATTCACTATGAGCTAATCCCATCGCCCGGTCAATCACTTAATTCGGACCGATATTGTCAACAACTGACAAGATTGAAGCAAGCGATCGACGAGAAGCGGCCAGAATTGGCCAATAGGAAGGGTGTTGTGTTCCATCAAGTGGACGCCAGGGCGCACACATCTTTAACGACGCGCCAGAAGCTCCGAGAGCTTGGATGGGATGTTATATCGCACCCGCCGTATAGCCTAGAACTGGCACCAAGCGATTATGACCTTTTCAAACATTTACAAAATTTTCTCGATGGTAAAAAACTGGCCTCAAGAGAGGCTTGTGAAATTGAGCTTGTCAAGTTTTTTACCAATAGGGACGAGGACTTCTTCAATCGCGAAATTATGAAATTGCCTTCAAAATGGAGAAAAGTTATTGAACAAAACGGCGCATATTTGATCTAAATCGGAAAATCCTAACTATGTTAATTTCATCGTCGAAATAAAGAGAAAAAAGGCTCAGAACTTTTTACTTCACCTATTATAATCTCAATAATATTTAAATATTTTAAAAAGGTCTTTTAGACAATATCTTGTGAATTTTTTAGAAATTTAAAGTCTTATTTCTATCAGAAATTTAAGCACTTATAGAATTTTAGATTTGTCTATAAGCTCAATTTTGATTTCCCAAAAATTTGATTTGTTGTATTTAGTTCATTAAAAAATTTGTTTTAGAAATAAGAAAAAAAATTTATTATAGACAAAAGGATCAGCCAGGTCTCGAACCGGGGATTTTGGCGTGTCCGTCATGATATTTTTAAAGCAATACAAAATACCAAATACTAAAAGTAGTGGAAATATGTATTTCAAATACTTCTTCCCAGCTTTGGCCTCGGAGAACAAACCATTGGCCCGGATTACATTTTTATTTACATTAAGGAGAGAATTGAAAGATAAAAAAATAACGAACAACTTTGGCAAGAAAAACTTTGAATGTCAGCAGAATATCTCAGCGAGAGAGAGTGGTTCCTAATAGAAACGGTACGTGAAATTAAATTAAACCACAAAGAATAAATATAAAATAAATAATGACCTTTGTTTCTCTTGAAGTGAAAGGTTATTTCCAACCGAGACAGATGCCGTATTTGAAACAACAGGTTGCGAATAGTTTAACCCTGTTGCTACTATTCCTTGAGAAGCTGATGATGTCGTTGATGAAGAATCTGTACCAGAGATGAAATTATCCAAACCCAATCCAGAGAACATATTATCGAGATCACTTTTGGGGGCCGGGGCCGAAACCAGGGGTGCATTTGTAGGCATGGCCATTACAGCCATTGTTTTTTGTTCATTGCGAATCGAATTCAACTGTTCCAGTTTGATATTTTGCTCAGTTTCAACTCGAGATATCATATCTTTGATTAGCGTCATAAGTGCATTAAATTGTGACATTGTCAGGCCGTTTTCAATGCTTAGAGGCATTAAAAATGGTATAATTTGATTTGCCATCAATTCTTTTGAAATTCCAAGTTTTTTATGCTCCAATGATAATTTATATATACCTAGAAGAAAAAAGTAATTTAGTTAAAATAAATATTATAAAAGATTAGTATAATGGTAGAAAAAATATCGACAGATATCGGATTTTTAAAAAATATGTCTTCATTTGCGCGAAATAGCTATACGATTTTCAAACGTTCAATACCCTTTCCTGAATAAATTAAATATTAATCGAGCAAACGCATTGGCCAACTCGTATATCCCATGACTTCTAGAAACGAAAACTCGCTCAAGCCGTTCGCCTTTCCAGTGGCATATAATCTGTGTTTCAAGACCCGCATCCACGGGTACCTTTAATTCCGACCCCAATCCCTCTCCTTATCATGATGCAGAGTTCCACCCCGGACTACAGAAGATGTACCGTTTTGGTGCAACTTCTTGTATCAATAAGATTACAAAAAAAAGCTTCGTATTTATTTTCAGTTTAGTGCTTGTTTTTAGCTCAATTAGAAGAACTCAATTTATAACTAAAAAACTAAGACCATCTATATTTATTATCCTTTTAAAATAATATCGTTTTAGTTTTCAGTTTACTGCTTGTGTTTAGCTTAATTAGAACTCAATTTATAACTAAAAAAACTAAGACCATCTAAATTTTTATAACTAATATAACAAAGAACAATTGCCATATCAATGAGAATTGTTTTTGACCGAGCTTATTTGAAAAATATATTTATCGCGAGACTACTGCGGATTACGCTAATGGAGTCTGCGGAGTCTTAAGTCTGGATCAAGAGAGAAAAAGATGTGATCCAACGTCATTTCGCGTACAGCCCGCTAGACATTCGGATGGATCCAAGTGAATTTGAAATCTCAGATGTTATATTTAATCTCCCAGTCCAGATCGATCGGTCAATTAGCATGTATGTTAGATGCTTGCCATAAAATATTCTCTCTTGGTCCAGACTTAAGACTCCGCAGACTCCAATAGCGCAATCCGCAGTAGTCTCGTGATAAATATATTTTTCAAATAAGCTCGGTCAAAAACAATTCTCATTGATATGGCAATTATTCTTTGTTATATTAATTAGAAAAATTATAAAAATTTATTTCAGATCATTATTTCAAGTTAGAAATATATAAGTTCAAATATTATTTTCACTCAATATTTGACAAAAATTCCCTACATTTGATTCGCGATTGAATCAAATGTAAAAAACATTCGATTAATTTATGGCAACTAACTCATAGTAAATGAATATTTCATATAATATTTATTTACTTTTATCTTTACTCAATTTATAACTAAAAAACTAAGACCATCTATATTTATTATCCTTTTAAAATAATATACTTTTAGATTTTTGCTTTAAATGGAGTTATAATCGAGATAAAAGCAAGCGGAAAAATGAAAATCAAAGTGGAAGCTATTTTCTATTAAGGGAACAAAATATTTAAATTTCAAATATTGCTGTTTCATATCAATGGCGACTTAAAAATAAGTCAAAATGGCCTTTTTCGGCTTTTTAACTAAAAATACCTCAAAACTCTGAACTGTTGTCAAAAATCAGAAAATATCATGAGAATCAGCGTAAAAAACTCTACTATGATCCATTGTTAGTTTTACGGATAAAAATTTTTATTTAATTTTTGCCGAGCATTGTAATTAAGGATTCAACAAAAGAATCTAAAATCTAAATAGATCTTTTGTTCCAGTGAGTGAAAATATTGTGAATTTTATTACCATTTCATAAATACGGGATGCCTTATAGATATGGAATTATTTTTATTTTTCAATTTATTTTGGGTAAATTTTATTATATATTCTCCAAGAAACAGACATACCAGTGATTTTTGGGGCATTTTTTCAGCTCTTACGAATTTTTTGAAACATTGTATAATAATAATAATAAGTTATTGTATATTACCAATTAGAATTCGAAAATTGAAAGTGTTTTTTTTTTAAAGCAATCGAATGCAAGAAGGGGTGCACCAGTAAAGATGCAGCCTCTATGGATCTCGAAAGACCCTTGCATTACCGAAGAGAAGGGAAAGTTGATTAAGTGAGAGGGTGTAGACGTAGGTGTTTATGCACTCGGGTTTTGAAGGTTTGAAGATTATAAGTGCTGGGAAAGATGGAGGCTGGGAGAGTTCCAGTTCCTTGAAGTCATGGGGATATACGTATTGGCGAATGAAGTGGTCCGGCACTTTTCTAATTTGACCGCGAAAGAGTGTTGGGAGTCGGCAAAACGCGTGCTACGTGTAAAGCATGCTTTGGGGGGAATTATTGATTTTATCTCATGAGAGCACCTGCCGTGATAGTATCTATAGAAAAGGGAAAGGGCAGAGACATTTCTTCGATGAGCTAGCGAGTCGAGGGAGTCGGTGAGGGTAGAATCGTCAATTAGCCTGACGGCTCGTTTCTGAATTGCATCCAGGGTAGCAAGAGAATATTTAGAGGCTCCTCTCCATAGAAGAGAGCCGTATTCGAGATAGGGGCGGATTTGGGCCTTGTAGATGGTGAGAAGTTGTGGGGGCTTGTAAAATCGTTTGGACCTAAATAAGTAGCCAATCTTCCTTGCTGCAGATTTCGCCACAGAGGAGATGTGTTCATTCCAAGACAGGTCAGATGCGACAGAGACGCCCAACATGGATAGGCTGTCACACATTTTCGGGGTATTCGAATCGAAGTGAATATCAGGGAAATTTTTATTATCGCACCTAGAAATTAGACAACATTGAGTCTTGTTTGCATTAAAGCTAACTAAATTTTGCGAGCCCCATTTATTCAGTTTGTCTAGGTCGAGAGTAATTGAGGAGGCAATATTGATTCGATTATTCGGGAGTGAGGGTTTGCCGTGCAAAGTGCTATCGTCAGCGTAACAATGAGTGGGGTTTGACGTTTGATCGATAAGGTCGTTTATATAAATTAGGAAGAGTGTGGTGGAGATTACCGAGCCTTGGGGAACACCATCGTTTGTGGGGAACGATTCAGATAATATTCCACCCACCACAACTGTGATACTACGCTTTGTCAGAAAGCTTTCTATCCATTTGCGAAGTGTTGGTGTGAATCCAAAGGCTGTCAGTTTGGCAAGAACATTTTTGTGCCAAACCTGGTTATTTAAAGTATTGAATTAGAAGGTTTCAAAAAGTGCATTTTAGAAGATATACCATCTTTTTCATTTCAATACTCGACTTATTTTAGACTGCTAGTCAAAAGAAACGCAACATTATAAATTTTAATGAGAGTTTATAATGGAAATTAAAGACTATGTCTAAAAAAAAAAAATTATAAACATAAAATTTGAAAAACAAAAAAATTTATATTATTATTATCATTTTCGTCCATAATGTGTGATTTTTTTGATTTTTCAACCAACATTTCGTTTCATTATTTTTTTTTTTTTTTTTTTGAATTTGATATTTCTTTGTGTAAAAATGGATAGATAAGTAAAATGATTCCGTAATATTGTTCTAAAACTGTGTTGTCTGATTCTGTTTGTATTGTTTCTGAGACTGATTATCTAATTATTGTTTATGTGAATGTGCCGAAATTTTGAATTTATGATGGTCATTGGTAATAGAGATAAAGAAAAATAATGTATTTTAGACGAATGTGTGATGTAACTATTTGAAACCCTGAAGAAGTTGGCAAAGTCGACGAAACGTTGGTTGAATAATAAAAAAAAATCACACAAAAACTTGTCCTTAATTCCCAATATAAACTCTCATTAATACACATTATGGACGAAAATGATAATAATAATTAAAGGAATCGTAGGGAGTTGGACAAGATCCTTTACGATTCCTTTAATTATTAACCATGGACACGAATAATGAAATATGATAATAATAATTATAATCATAATAACCATCCTTGTAAAGGTTTTGACCAGGTTTCCTTAACAACTTATGGCAAATGCCGGGATGGCTAATGCGTCGCTTGCTCCTGTTATCGGGTTTTTGAGCGGAATTTGTAAATTACTTTTTGTCTTTTGATGGAAATCTATGGTCATGTTATTTGTTAATGAGCATACATTTCTATTTTTTTTCTTTTCTTTTTTGTACTTCTTTATTATTTGTTAAATTGTTGTGGATAATTTGTATTTATGTTTGTTAATGTATTGTAGCTAGATTGTATTGATGTTTGGAGGACCTAGCCACCGAGGACTTGTGCCTCTAAGCAGGTAGAGGAATAAAGATTTATTTATTTAAATTTTTGTTTTTCGAATTTTATTTTTATATTAATATCATTTCCGTCCATAATTTGTATTAATTTGAAAGTTTATAATAGGAAAATAAGGACAAGTTCTTATGTGTGACTTTTTTATTTATATTTTTATAATTGAAGAAGCCCTGAAGAAGTCGGCAAAGTCGACGAAACGTTGGGTGATAAATAAAAAAGTCACACATAAAAACTTGTCCTTATTTTCCTATTATAAACTTTCAAATTTTTTTTATAATTTATATTTTTAAGCATAGATAATGCATTATTATCATTTTATTGATAGTAGGATCCTTAGACCATGAAATATATAGACACGCCCTGTTGTCGATTTGGTGAGGCCAATATCAACTAGAGAATGTGACGTCATCTGTAGGTAGGAACACCCAGAAATAGCATGGCCACTATAGGAATTATTATACATTGAGATAAATTTATCGTAGTTTAGATTATTTATTTTGGATTCCAATAATCGCAAATTAATATTAAATTAATATTACCAAAATATTTATGCGAGAACGTGACGTCATCTGTAGGCGATGTTGGCCTCACTTCACTCTGTGTGGAAAGTAGCAGAGGGCGTGTCTATATATTTCATGGTCTAAGGTAGGATCGATAAATTATCTAAATTATTTTTAATATATATTGCCTGCGTTTTAATAATAATTTTTCGGTGTAAAACAGAAAAATAAAAGATAAGAAGTTAATATGAAAAATATTAAAAATTTGAAATGTGCGTTTTTTTTATGCGCATTTAAATTAAAATATTACCTAAAATTCCCATTAGTACAGCTGGCTCTCGGCTTTGAATTTGTGGAAGAAATGTGAGAATTTCATCAATTACCAGCCATTTATCGAGATGTTCAAGCAATTTTCCAACACAAACTAAACAATTTACACGTACAGATAAATATTGTGTATTAACACATAGGCGTTTAATTCGTGGCAAAAGTGCATTCTAGAAAAAAAAAAAAATTATATAATGTATATATATATATATATACCGGGTGAGTTTTTTATCTTGAGACAGTCTTATAACTCAAAAAGAGTGCATTATATGAAAAAAAGTTTGTTTATATCAGGGGGGAAATTAAATAAACTACGCTATTGTTTATCGACCTAGAATAAGCTTTCAAGGGTATTTCAAGGTCAACTTCTGTTTTTACTTTATCCAATGCAAAGCATGGGTAAAGTATTGCAATCGCTCTCGGGGCAAGCGTGGCTTCAAAGGGTCCTCAGGTAAAGACTACGGAACCCATGGACTCAAATAAAGTCACAAATTGTAGTATTCAATTAGGTTGAATTTTAGCACGTGACGGTTTTGCCAAAAATTACATGGGGTCTCGTCGAGAGGCCAAAAAGTGCGATTTTTTCATTTAGTGCGTGCGGATGTATGTATGTATGTATGTATGGATGGATGTATGTTATCGCTTTTTTGGCCCACGATTTTTTCCACACCTTTGCGCTGATTGAAATGAAATTGAAAACCTACCATTAGTTTAACAAAATGAAGCGCTGATTAGTTTTTGGTACATATCGGCCCACAAACATTAGTACTTTATTTCAGTACTTTTTTAGTTTTTTCTAAATATCTTGAAAATGACTTAACCAATTTTGATGAAATTTAATATCCTAATTAAGTACCTTGGGGACCACAAAAAAGGTTAAATAAAGTTTTTAGTAAAATTATATTTTAAAGTACTTTACTCTAGAGTTAGATGGTACTTTTTTAATTTTTTAAATTCTTTAAAATTTATTCATTTGAAAGTTTTAATATAGCTCATTTAGCCTTGCTTAAGTAAGAATGGATAGGCTTCTCTCTGTGAAATGCTAAAAATTTGGGAGGAATTTTTATGAGTAACCATAGCAACTGCGTTGTTTTCTTATCCGTTACCTTTGCTGAAGACAGAGAAATCGATTTTAAACCAGAAATAGCGATTGATTCTCATCTAGTACTTGAGGAATAATCATTCTATATTGGATTTTTGACGTTTCGGTTTTTATTAGTAACCATTGCTGAAGACATAGAGAAATCGATTTTAAACCAAAAATAGCGATTGATTCTCATCTAGTACTTGAGGAATAATCATTCTATATTGGATTTTTGACGTTTCGGTTTTTATTAGTAACCATTGCTGAGGACATGGAGGAATCGACTTAAAATCAAAAATAGCGATTGATTCTCATCTAATACTTGAGAAATATCCATTCTATATTGGATTTTTGACGTTTCGGTTTTTATTAGTAACCATTGCTGAAGACATAGAGAAATCGACTTTAAACCAAAAATAGCGATTGATTCTCATCTAGTACTTGAGGAATAATCATTCTATATTGGATTTTTGACGTTTCGGTTTTTATTGGTAACCATTGCTGAAGACATAGAGGAATCGACTTAAAATCAAAAATAGCGATTGATTCTCATCTAGTACTTGAGGAATAATCATTCTATATTGGATTTTTGACATTTCGGTTTTTATTGGAAACCATTGCTGAAGACATGGAGGAATCGACTTAAAATCAAAAATAGCCATCGATTCTCATCTAATACTTGAGGAATAACCATTCTATATTGGATTTTTGGCGTTTCGGTTTTTATTGGAAACTATTGCTGAAGACATAGAGAAATCGACTTTAAACCAAAAATAACGATTGATTCTCATCTAATACTTGAGGAATAACCATTCTATATTGGATTTTTGACATTTCGGTTTTTATTGGTAACCATTGCTGAAGACATGGAGGAATCGACTTAAAATAAAAAATAGACATCGATTCTCATCTAATACTTGAGGAATAACAATTCTACATTAGGCTTTTGACGTTTCGATTATTATTGGTAACCATTGCTGAAGACATGGAGGAATCGACATAAAATCAAAAATAACGATCGATTTTTATCTAATACTAGAGGAATAACCTTATTGCATTCCATTTTTGATGTTTTGACCATTAATGGCAACCTCTATTGAAAACGTGGAAGAATCGACTTAAAATCAAAAAGACTAAATTCTTTTTTGGTAAACAACTCAATATGAACTACAAATTGCAAGTGATATCTGATTAATAATAAAGGAACAAACATATTAATATTTCAAATGAATTTGGATAAAGTTTAGCAACGATCCGTTGCAGTTTATTTAAATGGAAACCTATATGTTTCTGTACATATTCTGAATCTACAAAAAAACTGAATAATTTTTATTAAAACTATTTTTTTATTCGACATCAAATAATAAAAAAATATTAAATCAATTAGATCTCAAAAAAATCTTAATAATTATTTTTAATAATTATTCAACTTAATTATTAAATAAATAATCATTAAATCGAAAAGTCCCAATGAAAATAAGTGTTTATAATGATCTTAAAACTTCATTATACACAGATTTAAGAGATTATTTCATACTTAATAGAACTAGTTAAAAGTCTTGAGTTTAAAAAGTTTATTTCTCGGGTCAATCCAGTAGATAGTTATATTGTATTACCATAATAAAAATGGAGCATTTTTTGTTGAAGAAAGAATTGAAATGGTCTTAATTTATGATGAATGTGGTAGAAGTGTTATGTGGGTGTCGAGAGTTTTCCTGATAGAAATACACCCTCACAAGCTTCATTTTATTGTGTTGTAAAATCTGTTTAAAAAAAAAAACAAAAAAAAACAGGAAATGTAAAGGCTACGAAGAAACTAGAACAGGCCAAAATAAGGAAATTGGAACTGGAATTCATCCAGAAGACTTGCGATACACTCTGTAATGTCTCAGAACAGTGTGGTAAAATGATAAATTATTAATTATTATTAAATTATTTATTTAATAATTAAACATTTGATCATTATTATTTGATAATTAATTTGAATGAATATTAAAAATAATTATTATAATTTTTTTTTGATATTTAATTGATTTAATATTTTTTATTATTTGATGTCGTATAAATAAATAGTTCTTATGAAAGTTGTTCAGTTTTTTTTGTAGATTCAGAATATGTACAGAAACATATAGGTTTCCATTCAAAAAACAGAAGTTGACCTCGAAATACCCAAGAAAGCTTGTTCTAGGTCGACAAACAATAATGTAGTTTAATTTCCCCCCTATAAATAAACTTTTATTTGAAACTTTTTTTCATATAATGCACTGTTTTTGATTTATAAGACCGTCTCAAGATAAAAAAACTCACCCGGTATATTATTATAAATTAATAAAATGAGAGAAATAGATTTTTCAAATATGATTTACTTTCATAGCTGGATAATCAATAAGTGATGCGTAGGTAGGAAGGGCAGTGAGGCAGAGTTCTTGAATTTGTTGAGCATCTGCTTCAAGGGCTCGATAGATCATCGGCAAAACATTCGCTTTGATTTCATCGGCAGGTGTTAATTTTAATAGTAACTCCATTTTTTGCATAAAAATTAATAAAATCTGAAAATATCATAAAAATATTTTATAATTTAAACATAGATAACTACCAAAATCTAAGATTTGACCCATTCTTTTTCGTATTTATTTAAATAAAAGATTGTGGCGATAAAACTCCTACGCGAGTTTTTTTTACAATCTTAAAAAAAAATCCATTTATTTTTTATCAAATTAAAATTATAAAACACTCAAATGTTGGAATTAATTATAATATGTAATAAAAGGTCTTATAATGATAATTATTTTCAGTCGCAAGCTAAATTTTACCAATCAGTTTTTCTATAACTGGAATAAAAAATTTTAATGCTTTGAATATTTATAAAGGGTGTCCCCAAATTCACGCAAGAAGCAATTTTGATAGAAAACACAGGTTTTTAATTAAAAAGTGTAAATTTTTTATTGATTCATAAAGTATTATATAGTATAGGGAAGGAGTCGGCAACCTGCGGCTCGCGATCCGCATCCGGCTCTTTCGATGTCAAGACGCGGCTCTCCAGTTCCATGCGCAAATATTAATAATTATATTATTTTAGACTAAATCGAAGATCAGCTGCCCATTGATAAAAAACAACTTGAACAGGTTCGGTTTATGATCTCGGTTTGATTAAATAAAATGGCCTCCACCGCTTTGGTGGCGGATACGCACACTTTTGAGGGCTTGTTGGCATAAACCTTAGAGTTCAAAAAACCTCAAAGAAAAAAAGTCCAACGACGTTAAAATCGCTTGATCTGGGCGGCCAATTCTCATCACCAAAACCGGAAATTAGACGACCAGGAAATGAATCATGCAGTAATTGAATTGTTTCTCGGGCTGTATGGCATGTGGCACACTCTTGTTGAAACCACATGCAGTCCATAACAATATCTTGCAATTTAGACCCAAAAAATTGGATTATCATGTCGCGATAGCGAACACCATTAACTGTTATTGCTTGACGCATTTTCGAAGAAGAATGGTCCGATGATGCCTCCAGCATAAAATCTGCACCAAACAGTGACACGTTGTGGATGCATTTGTTTCTCAACAATCACTCGTGGATTTTCTGAACCCCAATTGCGCCAATTTTGTCGATTAAGATAAAAAATCCTTCACGTACCTTGGAATCCAAGTGACCTCTCTCATCGAGACCTAGAATCAAAGGTAAAATATCAAGCAATAAAGGCCTCGAAAATATCGGGTTGCCTTAACAGTGTAATCTGGTCAAACCAATATTTAAGAACGGAGGCCAGGGTACGAGTCTACAAAACCGTGGTACGTCCAATATTAACATACGCAGCTGAAACAAGACCCGACACTGCAAAAACTTCTCAATTATTGGAAACAACTGAAATGAAGACATTGCGAAGGATAATGAACGTGACCAGGCTTGATAGAATGAAGAGTGAAGATATTAGAGAAAAATGTGGAATACAAAAGGTGGGAGAATGGATCAAGAGAAGAAAAACAGAATGAATGGTACGCGCATGTGGGAAGAATGGCAGAAGACCGACTGGTAAAGAAAGTGATGACAAACAAGCCGGATGGAATAAGAAGTAGAGGTCGCCCCAAGAAGAGATGGTATGACGATCTGGAAGAAACAAACCTATAGGTTTAAAAATAAGAAAAAGAAGATAAAAATGAGCCTCATCGCTAAAGATGATTTTATTCGAAAAATCAACATCCACTTGTTGTTGTTCCATAATTAATTCAAAGAACTTTCTTCACCGATATGCTATTTCATACATAACCTTATACTGTATACTTTATGAATCAATTAAAAATTTACAATTTTTAATTAAAAACCTGTGTTTTCTAACAAAATTACTTCTTGCGTGAATTTTGGGACACCCTTTATCTAAGAAGGAATTTCGTCTCTAGGGTTGGGCCAACAGTCCGGAAAGCAGTCTTGGCGCTCGGGTTCAACTCCAGATGGGACGAAACTTTTCGATATACAATTTAAGCATAGATATCAACCAATATCTAAGATGTGACCCTTTCTTTTTCGTATTTATTTAAATAAAAGAATGTGGTGATAAGGGGCCTCTACGAGTTGTTTTTACAATCTTTTAAAAATTCAATTTATTTTTCCATAAAATAAAAATGATAAAATACTCAAATGTTCGAATATTTTATGTTTACATATTACATTAAAACAATAAGCGAATGGAAAAAGCATATCTGGACAAGGGCTAGATGCGAACATATTTAAATTTTTTATATTTTGCATTATGATTTAACTATTCTTCCATAAAACGGCGTCCTATAAAGAGACGACCAAATTTTTTTTGACATAATTGAATTAATTAAAAAATAAATAAATAAATGAAATTTTAAAAAACCGGCTAGTCTGTATGTTGTACGAAAGTATAAGTTTCCGAATGGTGCAAGAATTTTTAAATTTGGTTCACTACCTTTTGAGATTAGCCTAAATGGAACAAACAAATAAAAATATTTTAAATCTTTATATAGTGGTTTATAATGTAGATACAATAGCTATACAATAATTGCTCTTTAAATATAATAGGATAGAATGGAATATCTACCTGAATAGGTTCTTGTAATTTCATTACACTTTTAAGTTGAGGTAATATATGGTAAGCGAATTCATCTTTTGTGCATTTTTCCGCCACAAGTAGAACAGGCGTTAAGACAAAAGGGACCATCGCTGCGTGCACGTACTCTTTAGATAACGATGGAATGACCCGATTGAGGCACACACGATGGGGTAAATTGGGCAAAATGGCTGGCAGACCTTTATAAAATTGTGATTTCTGAAGATTATCCCATTGAAATAATGAATCTAAATAATTTAATGTTTTCACACCGACATCTTCGAAATAATCAAACTGTAAAAAAAAATGAAATTAAAAAATAAATAAAGTGATAAATTTAATTAAATTGAAAGTTTATTTTTTGGCCAAGAGTAGCAGAATTTTTATAAATTAAAGGAGACAATAAAATATTGTGTCTTCTGCTGGAATAATAATATACTATACCGGGTGAGTTTTTTATCTTGAGACAGTTTTATAACTCAAAAACAGTGCATTTTATGAAAAAAAGTTTCAAATAAAAGTTTATTTATATCAGGGGGGAAACTAAACTATGATATTGTTTGTCGACCTAGAACAAGCTTTCAAGGGTATTTCGAGGTCAAGTTCTGTTTTTTAAATGGAACCATATAAGTTTCTGTACATATTCTGAATCTACAAAACAAACTGAACAACTTTCATAAGAACTATTTTTTTATATGTCATCAAATAAAAAAAATATTAAATCATTTATTTCTCAAAAAAAAATTATAATAATTATTTTTAACAATCATTCAACTTAAATAAATAATTTAATAATTTTGCGACAGTTCTGAGACATTCCAGAGTGTTCGCAAGTCTTCTGGATGAATTCCAGTTCCAATTTCGTTATTTTGGCCTGTTTCAGTTTCTTCGTAGCCTTTACATTTCTTGATTTTTTATACAGATATACAACATGATAAAATGAAGCTTGGGAGGGTGTATTCCTAGACTAAAAACGCTCGGCATTCATTTCAATTGCAGCCCAATAACACTTCTTCCACATTTACCGCATAAATTAAGACTTGTCTTCAACAAAAAATGCTCCATTTTTATTATGGTAATACAATATAACTATCTACTGGATTGTCCCGAGAAATGAACTTTTTTAAATTCAAGAATTTTAACTAGTTCTATTAAGTATGAAATACTGTTTTCAGGATACCAGCAATTCTAAAGATCATCCAGAATCTAAAGAACAACTCTTCTGCTGGCCCCGACGATATCCCTGCCATTCTCATTAAAAAATGTGCCCCTGAACTTGCTCCTATACTATCCAAATTATACAATCTCTCCTATAACTCTGGAATATTTCCGGAAGCCTGGAAACTAGCCAGAATCCAACCAATTAAGAAAAAAGGCGATTCTTCCAACATAAAAAACTATCGACCTATAGCGATCACTTCTGTCTTATCCAAAATTATGGAAAAGGCCATCAACGAGCAAGTTCTACGACACTTAGAGTCAAATAAATTTATCCACGATAGGCAATACGGCTTCAGGCAATCCCGGTCGACAGGTGACATCCTAGCAAATGTAACTCATATCTGGAACAAAACCTTGGAGGCCGGGAATGAGACCCTCGCGGTAGCTTTAGACATTTCAAAAGCCTTCGATATGGTCTGGCACAAAAATCTTCTTGCCAAATTGACCTCCGTCGGCCTTGCACCAAAACTCTGTAAGTTGCTCGAAAGTTTTCTTTCAGACCGTAGTATTAAGGTTGTCATCGATGGAATATCATCTTCCCCCTTCCACACCAACGCTGGAGTTCCTCAGGGATCGGTTATCTCCCCTACGCTTTTTCTTATCTATATCAACGACCTTCTAAACTTGCCCTCCAATCCGGTACATTGTTACGCAGATGACAGCACCCTACATAACGCCCCTACATCGCAAAACCGTGCAGACATTGCCTCTTCAATTAATTTAGACTTATGCAAACTTAAAAACTGGGGATCCCAAAACTTAGTTAACTTCAATGCAGGGAAAACTCAGTGTTGCCTTATTTCTAGGCACGTCGACAGAAACCTCCCAAACATATCATTCGACTCAAACTCACTAGAATTCAGGGATAAAATTTCAATGCTAGGCGTAACTCTAGGGTCTGACCTTTCATGGAATGACCATATCTCAACCACTGCTAAAGCTGCAGCGCGCAAGCTTGGTCTCCTATTTAGGTCTAGACGCTGTTATACTCCCAGTCAACTTCTTATGCTGTATAAGGCTCAAATTCGTCCCTGTCTCGAATATGGCTCTCATCTGTGGAGGGGTGCCTCCAAGCATTCTCTTGCCACACTGGATGCAATTCAGAAGCGAGCAATTAAACTAATAGGAGAACCGGCTCTAACCAACTCACTCGACTCCCTGGCTCACCGAAGAACCGTTTCTGCCCTTTCCCTGTACTACAGATACTATCACGGTGTCTGTTCAGTCGAGCTGAAATCAATTATCCCCCCTAATGCCCTCTTTACGCGAAACACGCGGTTTTCTAACGCTCAGCACCCCTTCGCTGTCAAATTGGATAAAATTCGAACAAGCGCTTTCGCCAACTCTTTTATCCCTTTGACCTCCAGAGACTGGAACTCGCTCCCTGCTACCATCTTTCCCGCGACTTATAACCTTCAGCTATTTAAGACCCGTATCCACAGATACCTTCGACCCCCGCCCAACCCATAAAATTCTTTCTTCTTCTTTTCACGATGGAGGGGCCAACCCAGGCCTTTAGGGGTTGCACCTTTTTTGGTGTAACTCCTTCTCTCATCATTATCATAAAAAAAAAAAAAAAAAAAAAAATAATCTCTTAAATCTGTGTATAATGAAGTTTTAATATCATTATAAACACTTATTTTCATTGTTGTGACTTTTCGATTTAATGATTATTTATTTAATTATTTAATCATTATTATTTTATAATTAAGTTAAATAATTGTTAAAAATAATTTTACTTAGAGAAAGTGGTGTAGGTTTTAGGTAAAACATGATATTAATTAATAAAGTAAAGTGATGATGGACTAATAATCCGAAATATATTGAGTTTGTATAAACCTCTTTGAGTTTTATTTCATTCACTGTGAAACTACACACCATTTACTTTATTAGTTAAAAATAATTATTAAGTTTATGTAAGAATTGAGTATCTATTTGAGAAAGAAAGATTGAGTTTTTTCTCAAAATCAACTTGTGACATGAATCAATTAATTTTATGAACATGTTTTGGTCATTTATCAAAGATATTAATAGATAAGTTTATATTGCATGTAGGAGGGTTTTGTCCCCTCGGGAGTCGAACCCAAGCACTAGTATGCTTTCCGGGCAACTAGTCAAGACCCTTGAGACACTTACCTCCAAACATGCAATATATAACGAAAGCCACTCATTTTCACTCCATTCAACTCGATTGGAATAGTAAAAATTAATGCTTAACTGAAATAAAGATTCAGCATCGGACCAATGCGAAGGCAAATTTATGTAAAGAATTGAGTATCTATTTGAGAAAGAAAGATTGAGTTTTTTCTCAAAATCAACTTGTGACATGAATCAATTAATTTTGATGAACATGTTTTGGTCATTTATCAAAGATATTAATAGATAAGTTTATATTGCATGTAGGAGGTTTTGTCCCCTCGGAGTCGAACCCAAGCACTAGTATGCTTTCCGGGCAACTAGTCAAGACCCTTGAGACACTCACCTCCAAACATGCAATATATAATTTTTACTATTCCAATCGAGTTGAATGGAGTGAAAATGAGTGGCTTTCGTTATATATTGCATGTTTGGAGGTAAGTGTTCAAGGATCTTGACTAGTTGCTCTGAAAGCATACTAGTGCTTGTCCGACTCCCGAGGGGACAAAACCCTCCTACATGCAATATAAACTTATCTATTAATATCTTGGATAAATGACCAAAACATGTTCATATAATTATGTAAGGTTTTTTTGAGATCAAATTGATTCAGGTATTTTGTTTATTTGATGTCGAATAAAAAAATAGTTCTTATGAAGGTTGTTCAGTTTTTTTTTTGTTTAAGTAGACGTATAGAAAAATATAGGGTTCTATTTAAAAACAGAACTTGACATTGAAATACTCTTAAAAGCTTGTTCTACGTCGACAAACAATATCGTAGTTTAGTTTCCCCCTCGATATAATCAAACTTTTATTCCAAATAATATTATCCACTGTTTTTGAGTTATAAGATTGTCTCAAGATAAAAAACTCACCCGGTATAATATACATACTATAGTCTTGTTTTAAATAAATTTAAAAATTATTATTCCAGCAGAAGACACACTACTTTTTTTGTGTCTCCTTTTAATAAATAAATAAATAATAATATAGATAGATTGGATACTAACTTTAATGAATTGATGCGAGTCAGGTCGAAGTTCTGGATTGGGGTTCAATAACATTTTACACCATTCACGAAGTGCATCAGGTATCGAATTTAATTTTAAAACATTCAATTGTTTCAGCTGTTAACAGTTTCAAAGTCAAGTATAAATAATAATTATAGATATTTCACATAAAAAAAAAATTGAAATAATGTATTAGGTTGAAATAAGTCTATAGAATAAAAACAAAGTTAAAAGCTAAGGTGGTTGGATTTTTATTGGAACTTTTTGATAAATAAGTTTTAGTGTTTATTTTGGAAAATTATGAAGACTAATTTCTTATTTTTCAAACACCCAAACAAAATAATATAAAATAATTTAATAAATTAATAAGGAAAGAGATTAAATAATAAATAATTGAAATTCCATTCATGTAGACCAGTAGTTCTCAAAGGATGTGCCTGGTGACATTCCTAGATAGATATGTGTAGTTGGGTGGAGCGAAAAAGCCCTCCTCCCTAAAAAAAAATATTTGCTCAATTTATTAGGCTGTATGCGGAAAAGTTGCCACCTATAAGTGTGATCATGTGTGAAATTTGAACTTCCTACGATGCAATCTTAAGGTGCCCCTTTGCCACTACGAAAATTTGACTTTTTTCAGATTTTTGCTTATAACTCGAAAACCATGGGCCATAAGGAAAATTTTACTCATACCAAATTGAAATGAAATTTCGCGTTGAATATCCTACTGAAAATTTAAAATCAATTTAGCCGTTTAGCCACAATCGATCGTCAAAGATAGGCAAGTTTTACCAACTTTGCGTAAAAGTTAATTATTCTCATTATGTGATCACAAGAAACCATTTTTCGAATTTTGGTGCTGACCCCCATAATAGTTGCCAATTCGAAAGAAAAACACATTCTAATTCAATAATTAATGCAACACCCCCCCCCCCCCCCATTAAGCAAAAATGTCCATTTTAATTCATACACACATAAAAAAGAATGCACAAACACATAAACACACAATAAAACTTCCAAAACCAAATCAAACTCAAGGCATAAATATCTATAATTATACACCCTTAATCTCCTCTTAAAAAACCATAGCTTTTATATTCGGGAAGTCATTTTCCTCTTCGAATTTGCTAATTTTGGCACTCGAGTTCGATTCCCGAGGGGGGTAAAAATAACTCTTCTGACATATAATTAAAAATAATTCCATCTCCGATCTAATAGATGAAAACCTCTTGTGATTTTCTTAGAATATTTATTGTTTAGTTTAGAGCCTGGGGAAGTCTTGATATTAGGGACAAAATGTCAGAAATTAGAATTAAAAAAAAATAAAAATCTTATGAACTTGCAGAAATAATCATTTGAATTATTAGAACATGGAACAGTGGACATCAATTCAAAAATAATGTATAGTTATTATTTTATTTTTACCTCTGATGCGTGTCTTTTCATTAAAGAATAATCTCCGTCGCATTGATAAAGCGGCTTTCCATTATCCGAATGGAGGGCTAGAATCAACTGGCCGAGGCTAAACATATCACTTGCTGGCGAATGAGATAAAGTGAAAGCCGCCTCGGGGGCTAAATAATCTAACGGGGGTTGAGCTAACGATGGCACAGAGATGCTGTATTCCTCGAAGGGCCAAAAGGGCTGCACATGAAACATACAAAAACAAAATGAAAATTATTACAGTATAAAAAAATTAATTTAATTAAAGGGTTTTAATTAAAAATTCATTTTTATTTCTAAGTTAAAGCCTAGTTTAATCTTCATGTTGTTTCTTCTTTTTAAAAATAATAAATAAGGTAAAGGTATCAAACACAAACTATTTTCATTGATAAAAAAAATTAATTAATTAGAGATATCGATATTTATTTCAGTGTTTAGCTAGCAAGCCTGCTATGTAAACAGATTTTCAATATCCATTCGATAAGAGATAATATTTATAATTAAAAAGACTGATGATGAAGGCCAAGCCTTCGAAACTAGTCTCAAACAAATAAATTACACTGGTCTATAAAAGAATTTTGATGCGTAGGATTTTAGCTATATTTGAGGCACTGAATCTAAATATGAAATCAGTTTTTTTCTATCAGCTCTACTTTTTTTAGATACATCCACTTTTCTATCAAAGTTTTTATCTATTCAATACATTCAAGTATCGAAATTGTAAAATTATTATACACGGATTGGTTCTTGTGGTATTTACTCTACTTATTAACCACTTCGATGACTATTATTTCTGCCTAGTAAATATTATTTGAATCTTATTAAAGTCCATAGCATCCATATTATTTAATTGATCAACTACGTTTGCAGGTATTTGTACAGGAAGGTGTAAATCAAAAAATTGTCATTGATTTATGCGACGTTTCGCCAACTTTATTTTGGCTTCATCATGATGTGACTTGTTGATTTCACTGAAACTCTGTTTTTTTGTATTTTTTAGAAGCCTGATGAAGGCAAAATAAAGTAGCGAAACGTCATATCAATGACAATTTTTTGTTTTACACCTTCCTGTCCAAATACCTGCAAACGTACTTGATTAATTAATTAAATCAATCGAAAGAACTTTAATAAGTGGACTTATCCAGAATTGGTCTCTGCAAGAACCTCACTCAGTGGAAATGCCGATCCCAACGTTATATCTTAGAAATTTGAGCTGCTAGGCATAAACTAATGCCATATTTGAAATTAGGGCATCAAATTCATATGAAATCAGCTCCAAATATCGCGGCACCAAAACCAGTGTTGACCAGTGTTGTATATATACATTTTGTATTAAGCAGAGGACAACCTCTTTGTTTCTCTTTATGATTCAACAACTCTGCTATTCTCGGCAAAACAAAAACTTTTCAATTAGATATCGATTTGGTTATTTTTTAAATAATAATATCGTTGGGCGGATTAATGACAAAAATCAAAATAAAATTATTTTCAATAGATTTTTACAAGTCGCTCCACTATTTTATATTTCAAAAAGTATTTCCGAAATAGGTATTTTGTAATTGAAATACATGAAATAAATATATTCCAGTATTTTGTATTTCGCTACTTTTTTTTTTTAAGTATTTTGCCCAGCTTGGTATATAAATAAATAAATAATAAATAAATCTTAATTCCCCGACCTGCTTGGAGGCACAAGTAAGTCCTCGGTGGCTAGGTCCTCTAAACATCAATACAATCTAACTACAACAAATTAAAAAACATGAATACAAATCAATTACAATAATTTAACAAATAAAAAAAAGAAATGTATGCTCAATAACAAATATGTAATATGACGGTAGATTTCCATCAAAAGACAAAATGTAATTTAAAAATTTCGAGCAAAAATCCGATACCGGGAGCAAACGATGCATTTGCCATAAGGAAAACCTGCTCAAAACCTTAACAAGGATGGTATGACCTCTCGGTACCTCAGCTAATCTCTGCTTAAATTAATAAAATAAATTTTGTACAACTCTAGAACATTAGGACTTGACAAAATTTATAATTGATTTAATCATAGAGGGCAGAGGACTATAATCCCAAGTAGTAACAGACAGACTGTTCCACCAATCAATGCCAGATCCTATAAATGTATAAATGAATGCAAATCTAGAGTACATTAATATCTGAATTAACTAACTCGATATGTTGCTCAAAATTTAGAATTTTATTCAAGATACTACAATTTACTACTAGCAACTTAATTCTCGGATTTCTATTTCTAAAAATTGTCCTTTTACCCCCTCCATTTAGTTTTTTTGATATTCTAGTATATTCTCAATACACATCTTCTCTAAATAACTTAAGAAACGGTGTCGCTATATACCACAACAATTAACATTTTCTAACACAATAAACTTAAATTATTCAAGTTGTTATCGGGAAATAAGGACTATATTTTTTATGCAAATAATTTATATTTTATTGCCAACGTTTCATCAACTTTGTTGACTTCTTCAGAGCTCTAAAAAGGCCTCAAAATATAGTCCTTATTTCCCGATAACAACTTTAATAATTTAATCGATCACACCAAAGGCTTCATTTGCGCGAAATACACGATTCAACACCCCTACGCGCTTAAACTGGATATTAATCGAACAAACGCATTCGCCAATTCATTTATCCCTATGACATCTAGAGACTGGAACTCTCTTCCCCCGACCGTCTTTCCAGCAACTTATAACCTTCAATCTTTCAAGACCAGCATCCACAGATACCTTCGACTGCTACTCAATCCCTAAACCTCCCCTTATCTTCACGATACAAGGGTCCACCATGGACTACAGAGGTTGTACCTTCTTGGTGCAACTTCTTCTTGTATCAATATCATTATAAAAAAAAATCGATGAACATAAACTAATCAAAATAATAAACTTAAACTTACTTGAGCTTCATGAGGATTTTGTGATTGAACACAATAGTCAAAACCGAAAATTTTCCAAGCTCCTTGATGGTTGACAATGATACTTTCAGGAGAGATATTCCGATGAAGCAATTTCACATCAGAATGAAGAAAAGCCAAACCTTCTCCAATCTGCATTTAAAATATATAAATAAATTAGAAAAACACAAATATATATAATTAAATATATTATTTAAAAAAAAATGGTCAGGGTTCCGATGAAAGAAAGACACATTGCAAGGGAAATTTGTAGTTTCTTAGTGAGCAGCTGAGACGTTATAATTAAAAATAAAATAAGAGGAATTTATTGTTTAGAAACAAATCAAAGATTTTAGTAGAAATATTTTTACATTGCATTTGATTGCATTGATTTGTTTCCTAAATAAAAATAAATTCACTTTTCAATATTACTATATAATTGGGTTGATTTTTGAAAAATTCAATCTTTTTTTGAAAAAAGAAACTCAAAAAAGATGCTTAAATCTTTACATTAATCATAAAATAAGAAGTTTATTGCGATTTCAAAAAAAATAAGTTTTTTTTTCATCATTTGTTTTTTATGTCATTCAAATGAATTACATTTGGCCCCCTTTTCACATTTATGTTTTTGGTGGATAAAACTCTACTAGGATCAATAACTTTTAAGGAGATAGGTGTTGGTTCAAGGTGAGTACACATTTTTGTAATTTTATATTTAGTTTTCTAACTCCTGAAGATGGGCTGACAACCCGAAATATATTGGGATAAAAACTCATTTTTGTTTTATTTTATGTGAAACCTACCTCGTAATTTTACTTAATTTCTTATTATCTACTAGGATCTATTGTTAGATTTAAGGATAAAAATTGTTTGTTAAGAAGTTTTATTTTAGAGCATCAAAATTACTCATACTCGTCCAAAAAATTTTCAGATTTTTATATCAAAGGATTGCAAAGTTAGAAGGGGAAAACTAAAAGTGAACTTTGTAGGCTAATAGTATGGGATTGAAGCTTCAAAATAACATTTACAAGAAAACATGTTTAATAGGAGTTTAAAAGATAGATAGGATTGGACTTTCTATAGATCAAAATTGGAATTTCAAGTTTCTTGCTTTAATAGTTTAGAAGTTAGTCTCTTTTCCCTCACATGTTAACCGAATGTTTTCTACATTTGATTCAATCGCGAATCAAATGTAGGGAATTTTTGTCAAATATTGAGTGAAAATAATATCTGAACTTATATATTTCTAACTTGAAATAATGATTTTAAATACATTTTTATAATTTTTCTCATTAATATATCAAAGAATAATTGATAAATCAATGAGAATTGTTTTTGACCGCGCTTATTTGAAAAAGATATTTATTATGAGACTACTGCGGATTACGCTATTGGAGTCTGCGGAGTCTTAAGTCTGGATCACATCTTTTTCTCTCTTGGTCCAGACTTAAGACTCTGCAGACTCTAATAGCGTAATCCGAAGTAGTCTAGTGATAAATATCTTTTTCAAATAAGCGCGGTCAAACACGCCTCACATGTTATTTTAAGGTAAAAAACTAAGTCATTCATAAAACCCATTTCAATAAAGATTTGACACTCTCTTATTAACAACATTGATTTGAAAATATCAAAGTAGTTTGAAACTTAACTCGATTTGTATGTACAGGGTGTCCCCGTATCACAACGATAAACTGTGAAAAGGGGATAGGGCAAATTTTTTTTAATAAAAGTCTCATAGTTTTCGAGTTAGAGGCATTTTTTGAAAATGGTGAAAATCACTACCCTGCCCTAAATATCGAGATGATGTGGCTACAAATTTACATATTTTATTATTATATTTTAATTTTTGTTACACAATCCTGAATAACCCTGCTATTGACCACAATTCAAAATAAAACAATAAGTACACTATACTTTTGGAGAAACAAAATATTTTTGTCGAACTTATGTTTTAAAAAACTTTCATCAGCTAACTTTGAATGATCTTTAATGTAAAAAAAGTCTAGTAAACAAACATGGCAAGTTATTTAAAAAATTGGCCCATTTAGTCAAGATTTCAAAATAGTACATTGTAGTTGCTTCTTTAGTAAAAAGAATTTTGATATTTTTTTGCCAATAGCTAATTTAATATCATATTTTGATAGTGTTTTTTATTTAATATGTTAATCAATTTTGTCCCATCTTAATTGAACTAATATTTAGCTATTAATGGCATTATTATTAGTTATTATACAATAGTACATTTGTAGCCACAGCATCTCGATATTTAGGGCAGGATAGAGATTTTCACCATTTTCAAAAAAATGCCTATAACTCGAAAACCATGAGAGTTTTATTTAAAAAAATTGTTATTAATTTCTTGATTAGTTTTTGAGAATTTTTTATTTTAATATATAACTAAATATAACTAAACTTCTTGAGGATACAAATTCTCATTTAAATAGGTGTTGGTTTTATTCTTTTTTGACAAAAAAACACATTTTTATCATTTATTTTTCTTTACTTTATTTTATTGTTACCAGGAACGTTTCGACATTTTCCATTATGTCATCATCAGCATCAGTTTGGAACAATTTAAAGATGGTAAAAAACTTTTTCACATCGAATTTATTAGAATATATAACATTATTCTTTTGTTCAACAATTATTATTTTATAAACATTGAAGGATATAATTTTTAACTTTGAATGTTTATATAATAATAATTGTTGAACAAAAGAATAATGTTATATATTCTAATAAATTCGATGTGAAATTTTTTTTACCATCTTTAAATTGTTCCAAGGCTGATGATGACATAATAGAAAATGTCGAAACGTTCCTGGTAACAATAAAATAAAATAAAGAAAAATAAATGATAAAAATGTGTTTTTTTGTCAAAAAAGAATAAAACCAACACCTATTTAAATGAGAATTTGTATCCTCAAGAAGTTTAGTTATATTTAGTTATACATATATTAAAAATTGTTATGTTCAGGACCGTCGTAAATTGCCCTATCACCTGTTCACGGTTTATCGTTGTGATACGGTATACCCTGTAAGTATATGAAAATAGTTTCAGAATTAGAAGCCGAAAGGTTGTAAATAAAAAAGAAAATTTTAAATCATTTTCTAATTTCACCATGGATGGCTAACCCCAGAGAGATCACTAGTTTTATCATACCCCTAACTAAAATCGTTACAAAAAAGAAACAGTTTTCAGATAATCTTTTTAGATATATAAGGAAGATTTACTATGATAAATGGATAGGGTTCTAGGCAGGTAAATAATGCTAACAAGTTCATTTATTCATTCCAATGAATAAATAAATGAATGTCAACAATTATGTTAAACTAGAATAGAGATTGAGATGTAGTAGTGGGATATCTGGAAAAATAACGTTTTGAGAAAATGGAAAATATTCCCAAAATATTAGACTACATAATATATTATTTAGTGTTTTTAATGATGCATGATAAATAAATAGACATAGATACCGTCTGATAGCGATAACTCAAAATTTCAAAAAAATCAAGATATTCATGCATACTACTGCGTGGTGGGGCAATAAGTACTCTTATTATTTAGTTTACTTTAGATGTGAATTCGCAAGTAGGCTTAGTAATTTTATTTTATATAAAATTTAGTCCAGGATATTTTTTACTTGATACGCTTAACGCAAATTTGATGTGATTTGGATATTATTTTTTCATCAAACGGTTTGAGGTAGAAATTTAAAATTAGGTAGAGAGGTGTAGTTCGCTAATAGAAGCTTGTATAATTTTCTAATTAATATATTAAAGAATAATTAACACATTAACGAGAATTGTTTTTTGATCGCGCTTTTTAAACAAGATATATATCGGGAGACTACTGCTGGTTGAAGCTATTGGGGTCTGCTGAGTCTTAAGTCTGGACCAAGAGGGAATGAAAAAGATATGATCCATTTGCCTATAATCCAGCATCATTTCGCGATTGGCCCGCATGGCACTTTTTATATCAAACACTGATATGGATCACCAAATGAATTTGAAATCTGAGATGTTATATATTCAATCTTCCAGTCCAAAGCGCCTGATCTGTTAACCCGTGTGTTAGGTGTTTGCCATTAATTAATCATAAGTTTCCTGTATTTGATTCGATCGCGAATCGAATGAAGATGATTTTTGTCAAATATTAAGTGAAAATAATATCCGAATTTATATATTTCTAACTTGAAATAGTGAAGTTCATTTTCTCATTAATATATCAAAGAATAATTAACACATTAACGAGAATTGATTTTTGATCGCGCTTTTTATTGGTATATTGCGAGATCACTGCGATTGAAGCTATTGGGAGTCTCTCTCTCTTGGTCCAGACTTAAGACTCAGCAGACTCCAATAGCGTAATCCGCAGTAGTCTCGCGATAAATATCTTTTTCAAATAAGCGCGATGAAAAATAATTCTCATTGATATGCCAATTATTCTTTGTTATATTAGTTATACAAATTTAGATGGTCTTAGTTTTTTTAGTTATAAATTGAGTTCTAATTAAGCTAAACACAAGCAGTAAACTGAAAACTAAAACGATATTATTTTAAAAGGATAATAAATATAGATGGTCTTAGTTTTTTAGTTATAAATTGAGTTCTTCTAATTGAGCTAAAAACAAGCACTAAACTGAAAATAAATACGAAGCTTTTTTTTGTAATCTTATTGATACAAGAAGTTGCACCAAAACGGTACATCTTCTGTAGTCCGGGGTGGAACTCTGCATCATGATAAGGAGAGGGATTGGGGTCGGAATTAAAGGTACCCGTGGATGCGGGTCTTGAAACACAGATTATATGCCACTGGAAAGGCGAACGGCTTGAGCGAGTTTTCGTTTCTAGAAGTCATGGGATATACGAGTTGGCCAATGCGTTTGCTCGATTAATATTTAATTTATTCAGGAAAGGGTATTGAACGTTTGAAAATCGTATAGCTATTTCGCGCAAATGAAGACATATTTTTTAAAAATCCGATATCTGTCGATATTTTTTCTACCATTATACTAATCTTTTATAATATTTATTTTAACTAAATTACTTTTTTCTTCTAGGTATATATAAATTATCATTGGAGCATAAAAACTTGGAATTTCAAAAGAATTGATGGCAAATCAAATTATACCATTTTTAATGCCTCTAAGCATTGAAAACGGCCTGACAATGTCACAATTTAATGCACTTATGACGCTAATCAAAGATATGATATCTCGAGTTGAAACTGAGCAAAATATCAAACTGGAACAGTTGAATTCGATTCGCAATGAACAAAAAACAATGGCTGTAATGGCCATGCCTACAAATGCACCCCTGGTTTCGGCCCCGGCCCCCAAAAGTGATCTCGATAATATGTTCTCTGGATTGGGTTTGGATAATTTCATCTCTGGTACAGATTCTTCATCAACGACATCATCAGCTTCTCAAGGAATAGTAGCAACAGGGTTAAACTATTCGCAACCTGTTGTTTCAAATACGGCATCTGTCTCGGTTGGAAATAACCTTTCACTTCAAGAGAAACAAAGGTCATTATTTATTTTATATTTATTCTTTGTGGTTTAATTTAATTTCACGTACCGTTTCTATTAGGAACCACTCTCTCTCGCTGAGATATTCTGCTGACATTCAAAGTTTTTCTTGCCAAAGTTGTTCGTTATTTTTTTATCTTTCAATTCTCTCCTTAATGTAAATAAAAATGTAATCCGGGCCAATGGTTTGTTCTCCGAGGCCAAAGCTGGGAAGAAGTATTTGAAATACATATTTCCACTACTTTTAGTATTTGGTATTTTGTATTGCTTTAAAAATATCATGACGGACACACCAAAATCCCCTGTTCGAGTACCTGGCTGATCCTTTTGTCTCTAATACAAATTTTTTAATGAACTAAATACAACAAATCAAATTTTTGGGAAATCAAAATTGAGCTTATAGACAAATCTAAAATTCTATAAGTGTTTAAATTTCTGATAGATATAAGACTTTAAATTTTTAAAAAAATCACAATATATTGTCTAAAAGACCTTTTTAAAATATATATTATTGAGATTATAATAGGTGAAGTAAAAAGTTCTGAGCCTTTTTTCTCTTTATTTCGACGATGAAATTAACATAGTTAGGATTTTCCGATTTAGATCAAATATGCGCCGTTTTGTTCAATAACTTTTCTCCATTTTGAAGGCAATTTCATAATTCCGCGATTGAAGAAGTCCTCGTCCCTATTGGTAAAAAACTTGACAAGCTCATTTTCACAAGCCTCTCTTGAGGCCAGTTTTTTACCATCGAGAAAATTTTGTAAATGTTTGAAAAGGTGATAATCGCTTGGTGCCAGGTCTGGGCTATACTGCGGGTGCGATATAACATATCATCCAAGCTCTCGGAGCTTCTGGCGCATCGTTAAAGATGTGTGCGCCCTGGCATCCACTTGATGGAACACAACACCCTTCCTATTGGCCAATTCTGGCCGCTTCTCGTCGATCGCTTGCTCCAATCTTGTCAGTTGTTGACAATATCGGTCCAAATTAAACCAAATCAACCAGCAGTAGTCTCGCGATATATATCTTGTTTAAAAAGCGCGATCAAAAAACAATTCTCGTTAATGTGTTAGTTATTCTTTGATATATTAATTATTAAATTAACTTCAAGATATCTCCCAATATAACAATTTTTTTATGATTTTCATGGCACCAAAAAGGATTTACACACACAGAGAAACAAACAAATAGAAAAAAATCATGCTTCAAAATGACATTTCAAAACACACACAAGTGAAAAAAACTGAAAGTTTTCGAGTGAATTCAATACACTAACCAAGCCTGCCTTACTTATCTAGCACAATGAGACAATGATTTACCTACCTGTAAGAGGCCATATTTTATTTCCACTTCAAAAAGTTTATATTCTCTTAAATGAGCGGGTACGGGGACAGGCATATTATCTCTTTGACCTAATATATTTGCTAAACTAGCGAATACAGGTTCAGTGGCAAATGCGAGACTCTCCCTAAAAAAATAATAAATAAAATTAATACATTCAGTTTGAATATAAAAAATAACTAAAATTAATTTAAAAATATATTATAAGAATATCTTCTATATATATATATACATATATAGAAGTCTGTTTTGTTTGTTTGTCTTTTCTTTTATAAAAATCTACCGTTTTATTTCGATTGTGATGAAATTTTGCAAAATTACGGTTTAAAACAAGACAAAAATTATTATCTTCATTTCAATTTGAAAAAAACCACCTCCACCCCCCCGTAATGACATTTTGTATTTTTTAAAATTTTAAATTTTCCACCCTCTTTGAACTGAAAAATAAAATTTCTTATTTAATTATTATTTTATTCTAAATTACTAATTTAATTTATTTTCTTAGAAAGACGGACTGGTAAGCGAAATAAGTAATAATTTAATTCATTTCTCGGCCGCTGAGTGGTGGGTGGCACCACTCACTCAACAATGTTTTCGCTTTAACATGTTAATAATAGTATTTTTCTAGTCATGAAAAAGGTTGAAAAACACTGTAATAAACTAATTATAATACTACATAGATAGTGTTTTGAATATTATTATCCATCTCCGGTTCCTAAAAAATCTGTTAATCTAATTACAAATATACAAAATATTTTATTCAGATCGTGATGAAATTTTGAACATTAATAGTTAAAAACAAGATGGAAATTGTTGTTATTTAGGTATATTTCATTTTGAAAAATATACAACCACCACAATTTTCCACACCCTTTAGCCAAATATGTATCAAAAACAGATTAGGAGGGAGGAGGCACAATTTAATTCGGGACATAACGACACGAGCCCCTGCCGGGGGCAAGGTCCGGCCGGCAGCTTGTTTATGTTATTTAGGTGTAAATGTAAATTTAATAAAATAACACCGGTCAACACGATTTTTGGGTCTGACTTCTGAATGTCAAATTTTGGTTTCTTTTACGTTACTAATAAAAGAGAAAATAATTTTTTTGATCAAAGTTTGCTTTTGTAGAAACCAGAACAATTTTTAGAATTTTAAGAAAAATGTCTGATTTTTTCATAATTTTATTACAATCAGAAAAATTTTTGCTGAACATCGGAGTCTTTTTAATTCAAGAATAATGATTAGTATTAGCATACAAATGTAAAATAATAAAAAATCAAGTTCAAAAATGAATATTTTTAGTGATTTTCTTATGTTTGTATGGACTTTCTCGTATTAAACCCCAAATGTAATCTCCCATCATATTCTCGTTGTACTGCCCTTGATAACATCGTTCAAAGTCCATCACATCTTGGTGAAAACCCTCTCCTTGCTCCTCTGAGGGCCGGTTGTATGTCGTAAAGTAAATGCTTTTTACCACTAACCAAGGGTAGATGGTAAATGGAGGGGCTGGGATGGCCAATCAGATGACAGGAACTTTCAGTGCCTATCATCTGATTGGCCATCCCAGTCTCTCCATTTATCATCTAGCCATGGTTAGTGGTAAAAAGCATTTACTTTGCGACATACAACCGGCCCTGAGAAGGCACCCATATTATCTTTAAATTGGCCTAGATGAGCATGTAGCATATAAAGTTCATGGGACTGCTCGTAAAATCAATTAAAATCTTCAAAACTTTCTTATCGACGTAAAACAGACAAAAGTAAACTTTTAAAATATTTTGGTGTTTTTCGATGCCTAGCGTCAGAATTTATGCAATAAAACAGAAGCCTAGAATAAAAAAGTTTTTTGTCGACCTGTGTATAATATATGTACTTGAGAGTACTGTCTTTAGGGGGGAAGTCATATGAAAAGTAAATTCTATTATAAAGTCTTCAGTATCAAATAAAATATATAGAATTTCTTATAAAGATAATGTATACCTGGATTCTTCAAGTGGGTGTTGTACAATCAACACCTGTGGATGTCTTAAACGAGTTAGTTGTGAGATTCCTCTTTTCAATGATTCTAAAATTAAATCTCGATCGGATCGATGCCATTTCTCCAATAGTCTTTTTTCAAATACAAATATCGCCGCTTCTTGTTTCGTTGATTTCTTATATCCTTTGTAAATTTTCCATAAGAGACCTTAAATTAAATAAATTACTTAATATTAAATGAAACAAACATATAAAATATAAATTTTTTCATAAAGTTTATTTATCAGCATTAATGTGACATTGAATGTATAATGAAAGATTAAAAATGAAATTTTAGAAGGGGATTATTGATTTTTATCTCAAGGGAATAAACGTCATGATAGTTTCTAGAAAAGATATGACTAGATACGAATGGAATTTTGACTCATATCTAATATAAATATAGAGATTTTGGTGACCAAATTTGAGCAATAAGCCCTTTATCTGATCAATAATAAAGGAATAAACATTTAATATTTCAAAAGATCTTTAAGACCCGCAGATACCTTCGACCCCCGCCCAGCCCATAAAATTCCTTCTTCTTTTTATGATGGAGGGGCCAACCCAGGCCTTTTTTGGTGTAACTCCTCTCATTTTTATTAAAAAAAAAGACTTTGAAAGGTTTGGCTATTTTGTGTTACTATAAATTATGGTTTTCATATTAGCCAGGCTGCATTGGATAGTTTATAAACTAACCCACTATTTTGGTTTTCTCAATAATTTCAAGTAAATTAGCCAAGACTCTTGGTTAGTTTGTAAACTAGGTGCTATTTTAGTGGAAATTGCGTTTTCTATCAAAATAGTCAATGGTTTGGTTAGTTTATAAACTATCCAATGCAGCCTGACTAATATGAAAACCATAATTTCTAGTAACACAAAATAGCCAAACCTCACAAAGTCATTTTTTCCCTAAAGGCCTGGGTTGGCCCCTCCATCATGAAAAGAAGAAGGAATTTTATGGGCTGGGCGGGGGTCGAAGGTATCTGTGGATACGGGTCTTAAAGAGCTTTTGAAATATTTAATATGTTTATTCCTTTATTATTAATCAGATAAAGGGCTTATTACTCAAATTTGGTCACCAAAATATCTATTATCTGTTAATATCTTTTTTTGTTCTCAAACGGGCACTGAGGATGCTGTTTTAAAAATTATGTCAGCGAAACAGAACCATGGACTGTCTGTCTTTTCATGATTTAATAAACCAGAGTAACTAATTTCTCCCATAGTGATTCCGTTTTTGGTACACATACCATAGAATTAAATCGTTTTCTAAATTTAGACGATTTCTGTGTTTACTTTTTATTTGGGGGGTTGACGAAAACGTCATCTCACACAAGTAAGAAGTGGCAAATGGAATTAAACACTTCAAAGCTTCTATGGTTAATTCTGGGTAGGCAAGCGGGTTATTAATCTACTATTGTAGTCAGGCTGCATTGGATAGTTTATAAACTAACCCGCTATTTTGGTTTTCTCAATAATTTCAAGTAAATTAGCCAAGACTCTTGGTTAGTTTGCAAACTAGCTGCTATTTTAGTGGAAATTGCGTTTTCTATCAAAATAGTCAATGGTTTGGTTAGTTTATAAACTATCGAGCGAGTTTATAAACTATCCAAATTTGCATATTAGCCGTAACATATATATTTTAAAAGCGAGGGGGAGATTTGGAATACCCTGTATATATGTGGGTATATTTATTTACATTAAGCGCAGATGATATATTCTTTGATTTATTCATTTAAATTTTATGTATACTCCATGAAATATACAATATTCTTTTTCCCGTGTAATTTCTCGCTTGCTCTTTGACATTGTGTTTTTAGGCTTGTTTTCTCAAGGAAGCAGTGAAATGTAAACACATATAATAAATTATCAAAAGGTTCTATTGTAATTTTATTAATGTATTAAGTAATGTAATTATTAATACAAGGAATGGTGCTTAATGCGAGTAATAGTTTATTTGTTCACTTTTAACGTTTACCTGGTCCACCGCTAGCAATATGACAGGTGGCCTCAAATTCTCTTGTAACTGGATTCCCAGGAAGGACACTCGAAAATTGAGAAACAGTACTACTTACAGTATTATAGAATTTATTAATCACATCCATGATATTAAATCGTTAAAATAATGTTTAATTCATGATAAAAAGTATATATAATATAAAAAGGGAGGAGTCAATAAATACAAAAATGTCAAAATTTGATCGAGATGGTGGAAAAAGATTTCTGCTGCGAGGGGTCGACGGTGCTGCTCTCGGCTTTGGCTGGAACTATTATAGGAAAATGAGAACATTGATATATTTATTTAAATTTTAATTATGGTATTTTACTAATAATAAAACAAACAATAATAGATATACTTCTATTCCAGATTGTTCTTCAAGGTCTTCAAATAATATTTCAATGCATTGTTTACTGAAAAATAGAGCTTGTTATTTAAACAGCTGAGCTTAAATAGGGTGGTAAAAAAGTAGGAGGAAAAATGAAAAAAATCTTACTGCAATGTTCTTCTTAGAAGTTATATCAATACTGTGGACTGAATGGACTTGAAGAATCAAAAATATTAAACTTTAGAATAGAAAACATTTTATCTCCATTATCAGGGCCCCTATCTTTTAAGGGCCCCGGGAGATATCTGAGATTGCGGTGTCTAAAGATACCAATTTTGACCACTAGACAGCACTAAGGTTTCTTTTCTTGCATTTAGATTTTTTATTTTTATAATTATAATTAAATATATTTATTAATTTTTTAAAATAATTTAGATGATTAACTATTTAATTTTATTATACAATATAAGAGGAAAAGAGAATTTATGAATTTATATTAATTTTAAATTTATCTATTGTATATATAAGATGTATTTCGTGAAAGGATAAATTTTTGGTTAAAACTATATATATATTATTGTGAAAATTATAAATCATAACACTCTGGTCTCTCTTCAAGTCGAATATATCTTTCGCCTTTTACTAAAGATATCCGTGGAGAGGGGCATTTGATGAGTCTTTATAAAATTTTTGAGTGCCCGGCGTAAGCTGGGCCAATAATCCTGAAAAAACAAAGTTCAATTTATTAATTTACATAATATAAATTACAATATATAGTAAAATCAGCAGAGATTAACCTGGCCTTTATTAATCAAATGATAATTTCTATTTAAAAATATCATATTATTTCTAATGTTAAAATATGAAATTATATTATATTTATATTAAAATTAAAAACTTTTCTCATCATAACAGTAGTACAGTGACAATAAAAAATTGTTAATTGATCCGCTCCTAGATATTAGACAGCTAAATTCCAACTGGCGATACAATAAAGCCTTTTTCAGAAAAAAGTGGAAGGGAGAGGCACGCCTTGAAGAATGCTGGTGGCTGGACCAGTGACTGGACACTGTTAATTTTATTATCATTATTATTATATCTAAAGTTAAAAAAAAAAAAAGAATATGTAAATATAATGCAAATTTTATAAAACCTCTTCACCCCCCCCCCCCCCCACTCTTACTATCCCTCCTTTTGTTCCTTTCTCTTGTGTACAATACCTACCTCTTTCTTTTCTCTTCTTTCCTCTCATAGAATAGCAAGGTTTCTCAGCTTTTCCTTGCAAAAACCAATGTAAACCTTATTTTTATTCAATCTTTGAAAAAACGAAACTGTTAAAAATTTGTAAAGAAAAAAAAATGTAATTATAAAAAATAACCCCGAATGCCAGGCCGGCAATGTAGGTTAGATCAACTATATTAACACAAGGTCCTAAAATGTTAGGGGACCTAATAAAAAAAATCATATGTATATAAATTTGCTGAATAAACTGACATTTAAAACTAAAAAAAACAAATTCATGAAGTTGGTTACTAGAAAATTTCAAAGAATCTTCAGAATTAAAACTCCATTTCGATGGACATGTCGCAACTGAAAAAGGTTTTTTTGAAATTTAAACAATATAATTGTGAGACCTGTGAAAAATCTTTTGCTCGTAGAGCAGAAATTCGTAATCATGTGCGAATTCACACTGGTGAGAAACCATATCAGTGTGAGATTTGTGGGATTAGATTTAGCCAACAAAGCAATCTAGTGTAGCATCAGCAAGCTACTCATGAAAAACGCTATAAATGCGATATTTGTTATAAAAAATATAATAGGCGTCGCGCATTAAACCAACAAATAATGGCCATTCATAAAAAATGTAATAACCCCGAATGTCATCCAAGGCAGTTAAATGAAATATATTAATAACAGATCCCAAAATGTTAGGGGATCTAAAAAAAAAAATAAACATATGTACACAAATTGCTGAATAAACTAACATTTTTAAAAGAAAAAATGTAATAAACCATTCAGTAGCAGAGATAATAGAGATGCCCACCTATATGTACACAGTGACAAAAAACCATATGAGTGTGCAGTTTGTGGAAAGGGTTTTATGAGGAAACGTTTATTAATTAACCACATGGAGAAACAAAATCATATGAGTGAAACTATTATATTGAATAGAAAACCTCGATTGGGTCCAAAAGAGGATCGCATTACTGATGCAGACGATATTGAAATGGTTTTAATAAATAGCGAAGAAGTAGATATGATAGTTGAAAATTATGGACCCGAGGAGAAGGAAACCAATATAGGTGCTTTCTTAACCAATTTTAAAGGTGCAGAGATTGATTAATCTGAGGTAAGAATATTTCATTTTTTTTAAATTATTAATTTTATTTGTGATGCGAGTTAAAGCGTTGTTATGGGAACAATCGTTTTTTATATAACTATTCATTTAATATAATAGAAAGTATTCAGGAATTTATTTCAAAATTAAATATTATATTCGAAAAAATATTTAGATAGTTTTTTACTTTACCATACAGGGTATGGTCAAATATTGTAATCGTGCATGAAAAAAGTGTTGTTTTTTTCCTTCTTTTTTTCAAAATATCTAAAAAACGGCTGAAACTATTTCGATTAAAAAAATTGAGCGAAACCATGGTATTTAGGTCTACAAAAAAGCTCTAATAAGTGAACATCGAAAAAATGATATTTGTCGAGATAATAATTGTTTTGTCAAAATGTCTGTTAATCTGTCTGTGCGATACCAAATTTTGTGGGCGAGTTGCTCAAAAACTAGTGTGAATATCGAAACCAAATTTCACACATAGTTTTGGTCCATTGAGATTAAGAGCTGATTAGATTTTGGTGCATATCGACCCAAAATTAAGGGGGGGGTCGAGGGGGGTTAAAAATTAAAAATCTAGGTTGTTTGAGCAAACTCAACCAAATTTTGTATACATAATCAGTGGGACCCAAGAAGTCTAAAAATGCAAAAACTAACTGCCCGAAATGGGGAGGGGAGGGTCGAAAAATGAAAGTCTTTGCCATTTACCAAACTCAACCAAATTTTGTATACATAATCAGTGGGTCCCAGGAGTCTAAAAATGCAAAAACTAACCCCCCCCCCTACATGATTATAAATAATTTTATTAAATATTAAATATAAGTGAGGGGCCAGGTTGTATGGTAAAGTCAAGTGGATGGCCACATCAGAACACGTCAGCTTATTTTAATTATTAACAGGTTGTTGAATGAAAATGAATCAGGTTATGAAATCAAAACAAAATGAATGGTTGATTATAAAAACAATAATTAAAAAAGAATTTAATTAATTTAATAAAATAACAATTTATTGAACCAACTATCAAATTAATTAAATTGCTTAATTTTAATATATAATAATATTTGTAATGAACTATTTGTGATTTAAAATTAATTAATCAGGAGATGAAATCAAAACAAAATGAATGGTTGATTATAAAAACAATAAATAAAAAAATAATTTAATTAAATAACAATTTATTGAACTATAAGTATAGCTATCTATTAATTAAATTGCTTAATTTTAATATATAATAATATTTGTAATGAACTATTTTTGATAAAAATTAATATTTCAGGTGATTAAAGCAAAACAAAATGAATGGTTGATTATAAATGGAATAATTAAAAAAGAAAAATTTCTGAGCGAAGCTCGGTTCAAAGATGTCTTCCATCTACTTTTGATTTATTCGCGCTAGAGTCCAACGTTACTGCGCATGCGCCAAGCAAGATCTGTCTTTTTTCAATTTGACATGTGCTTAAAATTGAATATTTTCCTTAAATATATTTTAAATTAATTGGATTTACTTGTTGATTTTATAAAAAATGCAGACTCAAAGAACATTTTCAAGAAAAACTAAATGTGGAAATGTTTTAAAGGTAGCAATTATTATTATATTATAAAAGTTTTTAAATTGCCGATGGTAGAGAAAAATTTCTAACGAGAGGTTGTCTACTACCAAATCTGAGCTGTTATAGATAATTTTTAATAATATATCTGAGATAGTAAAGTTTAATTTTAAATATTCTTCTTCGTATTGTTTATTTATATTGTTGTTTTGTTGTTTATTTATATTGTTGATAAATATTTTATCATTAATTCAGAATTATGTTTAATAAAGGCTAATTTATTGAAGTTAATCTTGTTCAATTTATTAAACAGAATTCCCACTTTAAAAAATAAATTATTGATCGATTCCTGAAGGCGGAAATTCTCCCAGTTGAACCTGAATCTCAGGATGCATCCGATGTATGGGAGAATTAATCAATCTTTTTCGGACAAATTCTAAGATTTTAGTAGAAATATTATTAAATTGCGATATCAGAGGGGATTCATCCCCCCAGGAGTCGAACCTGAGAACTAACACGCTATCCGGGCAGTCAGCTCACACCCTCGAGACAAAAACCTCTCTCTGATATCGCAATTTAATAATATTTCTACTAAAATTTTAGAATTTGTCCGAAAAAGATTGATTGAATTCTCTCTTTTAAAATAAATGTTGTTTTTCATGGATTCAATATCGTATGGATATTGAAAATTTGGTGTTCCTTCTTCACTGGTGGTCAGCTTAGAACTAAAGACATTCTTTTGGTTCACATTCAAATATAACAACTATATGTTTCCCTTTCTCCTTGTTTTACAGAGATAGGTTGACAATGGAAGGGGGGGTTTCTTTTTTCTTTTATCTTTTGTTAGCAAACATCTTAAGCAAATTTCTATTTGATAATTAAATTTGGCTGTTCAAACAAAGTTTTCAAGCAGAGGACAACCTCTTTGTTTCTCTTTGTGAATCAACAACTCTGCTACTCTCGGCAAAACAAAAACTTTTCAATTATTTTTTATTTTATGCCAACGTTTTGTCAACTTTGTAAACTACCTCAGGGCTCAAACAAATTAATTTCTTTGCATATTGTTAAGAATGAATATTTATAAAATGACAAATATGCAAAGAAGTTAATTTGTTTGTGCCCTGAGGAAGTCAACAAAGGGTACTTACCTATTAACGCCACCGCAGCTACAGATTTGGCGGTTTTTAAATTTCGCCAATCTACACCTAAAATTTTTGAGATAAATCATAAAATAGAATAAATCAGTTCCCCTCTGTCAAAAAACAACTTGAATAGGTTCGGTTTATGATCTCGGTTTGATTTAATAAAAAAAAATACGAGTACATTAACGCCACCGCAAGGTTTGTTTGGGAACGCATTTTTTATCTAATCAAACCGAGATCATAAACCGAACCTATTCAAGTTGTTTTTTGACAAAGGGAAATTGATTTATTCTATTTTATGATTTATCTCAAAAATTTTAGGTGTAGATTGGCGAAATTTAAAAACCGCCAAATCTGTAGCAGCTGCGGTGGCGTTAATACGTAAGTACCGAATTATTGTATATACATTGGCATTTGAGATCGGCCTCGCTATCACCACTTCTATTTATATGTCCCGTATTTTGCTTAAAGATAAATGGTCAACTTACACCTTAATTATTTATTTATTTTTCCACACTATGCTGCTTTCCAATTCAATTAATTCCATTTCTAAATCATAAAAACCTAGCCACATAAATTCGGTTAACTCCAATGTTTCGTCGTTTTTTATGGATATAAAATAAAGTGAAATGTATATTTCTAACTTTTAAATTGATTAAATCTCTTCTGAAAAGCTTGTTTTATTTCTTTTATAATGACTAAATATTTAATTGTATTTTCTTGAATGTCAAGCATATTTTCAAAATTTATTCTGTTTTGAAAAAAATGTTTTTTGTAATGGAGAAAAATATTTAATTTCCAAATCTAGTGAAGATGTCAAGTTTCGTCATAAATATTTTAATATTATCAAACATCATTATTATAATTTCCGTCCGTTTGTATTAATTTGAAACTTTATAACAGGAAAAAAAATGTTTTTTGTAATGGAGAAAAATATTTAATTTCCAAATCTAGTGAAGATGTCAAGTTTCGTCATAAATATTTTAATATTATCAAACATCATTATTATAATTTCCGTCCGTTTGTATTAATTTGAAACTTTATAACAGGAAAAAAATGTTTTTTGTAATGGAGAAAAATATTTAATTTCCAAATCTAGTGAAGATGTCAAGTTTCGTCATAAATATTTTAATATTATCAAACATCATTATTATAATTTCCGTCCGTTTGTATTAATTTGAAACTTTATAACAGGAAAAAAATGTTTTTTGTAATGGAGAAAAATATTTAATTTCCAAATCTAGTGAAGCATGTCAAGTTTCGTCATAAATATTTTAATATTATCAAACATCATTATTATAATTTCCGTCCGTTTGTATTAATTTGAAACTTTATAACAGGAAAAAAATGTTTTTTGTAATGGAGAAAAATATTTAATTTCCAAATCTAGTGAAGATGTCAAGTTTCGTCATAAATATTTTAATATTATCAAACATCATTATTATAATTTCCGTCCGTTTGTATTAATTTGAAACTTTATAACAGGAAAATAAGGACAAGTTTTTATGTGTGACTTTTTTATTTATCAGCCAACGAAAAGAAAGAAAAATTGTTTTTATGAATGTGCCAATTGTTTTTTGAAATTTGTGTTTCTGATGGTCTTCAATGATAACAAGAAAATTTAGACGAATGTGTGCCATGACTATTTGAAGCCCTGAAGAAGTCGGCAAAGTCTTTATTTTAAATCAATAGACGGACAAAAGTGTCCTTGTTGTGTTGAAGTCGACGAAACGTTGGCTGATAAATAAAAAAGTCTCACATAAAAACTTGTCCTTATTTTCCTGTTATAAACTTTCATATTAATACGATCGTTTGTTGGAAATTAATTTAAAAAAACCTACCAAAATGACTTTTTCCAAAGTTGAGACCTCGTGTTAGATTGATTATGGTTAATAAAGCTGGTTGAATCAAATTCATTTGAGTCTTTTTGAGATAAATATATAGATTTTTATTCACACGTCTAACAATAATTGCTTTAATTAAGAAAAAACCTATCAAATTAAAGTTACCCGAGGATAAGTTCCTGATATATCGATTTATCGACCCAAAAACCCCTTAATCCGTGATTTGCATCGAAATCGTTAAAGCAGTTTTCGAGAAACCGATATATAAGAATTGCTTTATTAGTATAAAACAGAGTTGAGCCCAAGCGCCCAACAACATTCTATACTGGGAGTGAACCCTTCTAACATCTAACAACATCTTTGATACAGGTCTTTTAATTTATTTTTTTACAATTTATATATTAATTTTTGTTCAATTTATTTTTCCCTAGGTTGTTCGAGAGCATTACCTTCGCGAAGACATATGGTGTGGATCTAAATCATGTGAAAAATGTGGACATGAAACTAAAGATATGATTTTGGATTCAAATCCAAAATCTCAAACAAATTTATATACAGCACCTCATTATGTTTTACTTGATACCAGTGCTGTTTTAAATCAGGTAAAGGTTAAATATGTTATCTATTTCAATAAAAGCTAGCATATAGAACCAATCAGAATATGGTAGAATAGCCTCAATCTTTAAGAACATTATCAATTTTCAAAATAATTGAAGCAATCAACCCTTTAACATTTAGGGAAAGCGGTGTTGGTTTTTAGTGAAATATATTAACTTGTGAAACACCACTAATATAACCTTTTTTAAAAACTATTGTGAATCCATGCGTGGATCCAGGGGGGGGGGGGGCGATGGGGGCGACCGCCCCCCCAAAGCATTGGAGATCAACATTTTTTATATGTTTATTTAATTTTAAAATTGAAGAAAATAAAGTTCTATGTGGGGGGGGGGGCGTCTCTGACCCCCCCCCCCCCCCCCCCCGCCGCCGCTTGGACAATTCGATCGCGTCACACTTCCGAGATCAAAAGTAGATTTTATATACCGGCGCCCCCCCCCCACCAAAAAAAAAAAAACAGAGGTCTGGATCCGCGCCTTTGTGAATCAGGCCTTTAAATTTATAATTTTCTCATTAATATATCAAAGAATAATTAACATATTAACGAGAATTGTTTTTTGCTCGCGCTTTTGAAACAAGAAATATATGGCGAGACTACTGTTGGTTGAAGCTATTGGAGTCTGCTGAGTCTTAAGTCTGGACCAAGAGAGAATGAAAAAGATATGATCCATTTAGCTATAATCCAGCATCATTTCGCGTTTAGCCCGCATGACGTTTTTTTATATCAAACACTGATGGACCACCAAATGAATTGAAATCTGAGATGTTATATATTCAATCTCCCAGTCCAGCGCACTGATCTGTTAACACGTATGTTAGGTGTTTGCTATTAATTAATCATAAGTTTCCTATAGTTGATTCAATCGCGAATCGAATGCAGGTGATTTTTGTCAAATATTAAGTGAAAATAATATCCGAATTTATATATTTCTAACTTGAAATAATGAAGTTAAATAAATTTATAATTTTCTCATTTCGCGATTGAATCAAATATAGGAAACTTATGATTAATTATTGAAGGAGACAATAAAAGAGTGTGTCTTCTGCTGGAATTATAAATTTTATTTATTTATAACGAGACTATAGTTTCGAGGGCTTTGCCCTCTTCATCAGTCTATTACAATGGATTCATAGGAATTAATTTATGAATGAAAGGTTAAAATCTTTCATGTGGCTAGTGTTACTAAAAACGAAACTATAGTCTCGTTATAAATAAATAAAATTTATAATTCCAGCAGAAGACACACTCCTTTATTGTCTCCTTCAATATATAAAAATTCTGCTACTCTCGGCAAAAAAACTTTCAATTTTATGATTAATTAATAGCAAACACCTAACATACGTGTTAACAGATCTAGGACTGGATCTGGACTGGGAGATTGAATATAAAACATCTCAGATTTCAAATTCATTTGGTGGTCCATATCAGTGTTTGATATAAAAAGTGTCATGCGGGCTATACGCGAAAATGAAGCTGGATTATAGCTAAATGGATCATATCTTTTTCATTCTCTCTTGGTCCAGACTTAAGACTCAGCAGACTCCAATAGCTTCAACCATCAGTAGTCTCGCGATATATATCTTGTTTCAAAAGCGCTATCAAAAAACAATTCTCGTTACTATGTTAACTATTCTTTGATATATTAATGAGAAAATTATAAATTTATTTAACTTCATTATTTCAAGTTAGAAATATATAAGTTCAGATATAATTTTCACTTAATATTTGAAAAAATCACCTGCATTCGATTCTCGATTGAATCAAATATAGGAAATGTATGATTAATCAAGCCTTTTTTGGGAATTTTCATTTTGAAAAATGTTTAAACCCCTATAGGCTTTTTTTTTTATATTGCCTGTAAAAAATCCATTTGGCCAACTTGATTATTTTTTATTTATTTAATAATTTTTTTTTTGTTTTTTTAGTAATATATTTAAATATCAACACCCCAGGAGAGACAGATCTATCGTCCTAGCAGCAAAAACAAATTACAAATTTTTTCTTGTTAGAAATTTTTTTCGTTATCTCTTAGATTAGATGATACTACAGAAACATGTTTCTGCCGACATTCTAGGCCATCTTCAGTCTCCATTCCACATTTCCATACACACAAGTAATTTATACTGTGATTTTCAACACTGCCTCTGTACATTTGGTGTTTGAAAAAGAACCTTTTTTAAATGTTGTCACTTTTATTGTCTCACATGCAATTACTTGTGTGTATAAAAATGTGCATTTTATGGGCTTGATTTCGATATTCTGAGACTGAAGATGGCTGAGAGTGTCGCCAGATCTGATCTAAGCAATAAAGAAAAAATTTGTAATTTGTTTTTGCTGCGAGGACGATACATCTGTCTCTCCTGGGTGTAAAATAATATAAAACGGGTTGATCATCATTTATTCGTTTGTGAAAGAAATAAACGATGACCAACCCCATTTTATATTAATTTGTAGACCCTGAAAGAGGAGGGAAGATCCTCCGAAACGACGGTTTTTAAGGAGGTTCTTTCGCGACAATCCACACAAAAAGTTTTAGCCTCGTAACCACTCTATAAATATGAACGGAACTAAAGTTTTAGGGTATTTTTTTTAAAGTGACTGTCCACTCACACTACGAAATCTCAATATAGATACAAACATACTTGCCGGATCGTTTCCAAGCCATTGTGATTATATCCCCTCCACTAAAAATAATCGCCCAAATATGTTTTTTTTTCTTTTTTATCAAAACTACGTGGTAAATAATTTCAATTTTTTTTTTAAGTTATTCCGAATATATTATTCTAACAAAAATTAGTTTTTCATCAAGATGGTTAAAGTCCTTTAATGAAAAAAAATAAAATAATGATCATATCCCCACCTTTTCCCCATCTAAGTCATTTTTAATTGCAATTATTTCATGTGTGGTAAATCGTCTTCAAATTTTAACAATATGTGTATTATGCTTTTAAGGACTTATATTCCAAGTTTCAAAAACTTCTTGAATTTTTGCATTTGTGAAAGAACTATACATTAAGAAGGAAAAAAATAATGACTTTTCAATAAATTTATTTTATTCGGAATTGTATTTTTTTCATTATCCATTCCATCAATTCTCAATGTAATTATGTATGACTAGTTGCCCGGAAAGCTTACTAGTGCTTGGGTTCGACTCCCGAGGGGGACAAGACCCTCCTACATGCAATATAAACATATCTATTAATCTTTGATCTTTGATAAATGACCTAAATTCATGTTCGTAATTATGTAGTTTTAATAATTGATAAAATTATTATAATTGGTATGTTTACTAAAGATTTGATTCAAAATAATTTGATTTAAGATTTGCTAATAAAAATTATGGTTTATACCATATATATCTATACGTGGGATTTTACTCTCCGCTCCTTTCAATGTAAAATGCTTTTGAAAATAAAGATCTGTTTTCGCCTTGAGAAAGGCGTTTGCTTGTTGTTTATCCGTCAGAATCTTTTGATAAAATGACAGGTGAACAGCAAGAACATGCCCCTTTTATAAATAATCAAGCGCGGGAAAAATTATGCATACGTCACCTAAAAGGCGGGAATGATTAACCAATCAGCTTAATTGCTAATTAGAGCCAGGGTTATAAAAGCAGCCAGCTCCTCGAAGCGAATTCAGTTGTTGTCATTCAGTTGTCATGTGTGAGTTGTCACTTGTTGAAACTCATTGAATGAGGCAGCTCTCCGGGGTGACTGATCACCTTGGAACGATTTGGTAGAGACGGCTTGTGTCTAAGAAGTAATTTGTATACACGTTCTGTAACGAAGAAGCAATAAATGCGGGCCTTGTGCCATTATTTTATGAAAAGCATGTTTCAACTGCCTAGTGCAAATTCTTATTTGAAATAGCATTTTCTGGCTTTAAAGCCGCCAATAGAGATTCTAATCTCTGAAGATTATTTCCCATCCAAGCCCGGCGAATCTCTTTCCAACTAACCCTTCGAGCCAAACATAATAAAATCATCCATCATCTTAATCATTTCCTATATATATAATATAGGTTCACGAAATATTTCTCACTCAAAATGGGGTCGAGAATGAAAAAGTTTAAGAATCGCTGCATTAGAAAATGCATTGAATGAGGTCCCGAGTTTGAATCGTGGTAGATTCCCCTTTTATTTATAATTCAATTTTTTCTATCTTCTTTAATTTAATTTAATTCTATATAAAATTTTAATTTTTTTTCCTTTTTTCCAGATTGATGTATTCTGTGAAGAGGGTTTCTCTAATGTTATCATCTTACAAACGGTACTTGATGAAATTAAACACAAAAGTTCTTCAGTTTACAAGCGCCTTCTGGATATTATTGCGAATCCTCTAAGAAAATTTCGTATTTTTGTTAATGAACATCACAAGTATGATATATTTGTCATAATCAAAATGATTCTATAATTTTTTAGTTTTAATCAAAATTATTATTATTTTTTTTGTTCATAAATAGCCGAGGAGTGAACCCCGACCTAAAATCGTGTACACCTACTTCCACTTACATTTCCAAGTAGAAGACAATAGATGAAAGGGCATTATCTAATGAATTCCAAAATAATTCCACATAATTTCAAAGACGTGTACACCTAATTCCAATCGCGGTTCACCCCTCGTAAATAGCAATTCGAATTGAATTATTTTTCAATAGAATTATCAACTTGTTATTAAGTTTACCGATTACAGATACCTTCGACCCCCGCCCAGCCCATAAAATTCTTCTTCTACTTTTCACGATGGAGGGGCCAACCCAGGCCTCTAGGGGTTTCACCTTTTTGGTGTAACTCCTTCTTTTATCAATTTCATAAAAAAAAAGTTTGTAGTTAGTTGTTTCAGAATGCACGTCTGTGCAAAATTCTAGACCGCACTTCGTAGTAGGAGTATGCAGGGAGTCGCAAGGAAAAAAGCCCCCCCCCCCTCTTGGCTTTTCGTAGTGCAGAATTTTAGATTGAATATTATTATTTTTAGATTAAAAATTCATAGTTCTTTGGACAATGTTTTTTTATTGAAGCTCTTCTTCAATTTTTGTACAACGTTTCGTCTCTTTCGAGACTTTTTCCAAGTACTCAATTGGTTAGAGCCACATTAGTTGAAATAAAGCTAAAAATAACTGAGACATAGTAGAATTTTTTCTTTCTAGATTGATACAATAAAATAAGTCTAGACTTCAATAAAAAAACATTGTCCAAAGAACTATGAATTTTTAATCTAAAAATAATAATGGACATTAATCAACATAAATTATTATTTTTATTGAAATTTTCCACAAAATTTTGAAATATGATGACAATAGGGTCATCTGGAATGCTGCTCGGTCGTTTGGAATAGGGACAGGGCTGATACCACCAACCTAATTGAAGGTTTCGTCTGGTTACGCTATAGCATGTGAGGCCTTAAGACTTTCTTCTCTCGAAAAGAGAAGAGAAATCTTGCATTGGAGCTCTCCATGGCGAACTGGCGGTTTCGGACTTGAATGTTCAGTTTCGAGTGCCTCGTCCTGGACTGAGACATTTTGAAAATTTCTTTATAGAATGTCCCGGGGTCCTGTCGTCGATTTCTAGGTCCATCGCTGTGGCAAATAAGCATTATTATCTTGGTGATTTCTTCTGCGGGAATGGGTCAGGCCGTTCCTTGATGCCAGATTGCCCTAAGATTTAATTTTAATTTATTCGTTTATTTTTATTTTTTCTTCTCAGTGACTTTTTAATATTTTTTTTTTTTTTTTTTTTTTTTTGAATTTTATTTCTTATTTTATCCCAGTGAACGGAATTATTATTGCTATTTTATAATTGATTTTCAACCCAGTGAACTCGATTTAAAACTTTTCTCCCTAATAATTATCTCGCACAGCAACAAAGGTTTTTATACCCTGACCCACTCATCTGGTGATGGAGGATCGGCGGGCTATAAGCGGAGATGTGGAGACCCTACCAAAAAAAAAAAAATATATATATATATATATTATATATTCGTCTGCCTTCCAGACGATAAGGTGACTTTCGAAATTTTTGGAGAGGACGGGGAGATTTTGCATTATTATCGAAATGTGTCCCCTCCAGAAAAATTTCTAGATACGCCCTTGGCGCCTTCTCATCTCCCTCCCCCAGTGCGATTATAGCCATGGTCATGCGCGTAGTTAAGGGAGGGGACAAGGAGGCACTGCCCCTCTCGAAAACTCCTTGCCCCCCCCCCCTCTAGAAAAATCGAGTAAATATCTTGATAACTATTTATGCTATGAGATTAATTTTATTCTTAAAAAATCAATACAGATTGAAAAATGTAGATCTCAAAAAAAATTATCTTCCCATATAGCCCAGTAAATAGGGGGTTTAGCTTATATTAATTGCCGGAAATTTTTTTTTTTACAGTCTTTTGGTATGGTGTGGATATGCCAAACCTAAGTTTACGACCTCGAAAGTCTGGTGGACAACTTTTGGGGGCCCAAAAACCTCGGACTTTTTCCAGTTTTTCGCCTATAACTCGAAAACAGCTCATATTTTATAAATAACCTTTCTATAGTAAATTAAAGAGGACAAATTTTCGCGTTGATTAAATAAAAGAAATCCAAAATTGGTCTAGTAGTTCGATTTTTAATGTGGATGTGGTTTTTTTCCATTTTGACCTTGAAAGAGCACGTTTTCAACAAAGAAGCCTCTATACATTTTAAAACTAGATTAAATAAAATAAATGCAAAATTGGTCTAGTAGTTCGATTTTTAATGGGGATCACATTTGAATATCCCTAAAACTCGCACTTTTTTCCATTTTGACCATGAAAGAGCACGTTTTCAACAAAGAAGCCTCTATACATTTTAAAACTAGATTAAATAAAAGAAATGCAAAATTGGTCTAGTAGTTCGATTTTTAATGGGGATCACATTTGAATATCCCTAAAACTCGCACTTTTTTCGATTTTTTTTCCATTTTGACCATGAAAGAGCACGTTTTCAACAAAGAAGCCTCTATACATTTTAAAACTAGATTAAATTTGCTACAATTGAAACAAAGTTTCATATTAATTGGATAATGGTAACCCGTCTCGCAATGAGGTTGAAATTTAAAAAAAAAAAAAGATTTTTTGCAAAAAATCGCAGTTTTTCAACAAAAATTTGGTTGGACGGTCCTCACATCTCGCTCAACCTTGGCGCCGCCACTGCGGCTGCCCCCCTAGGAAAATTCCCTAACCTCGCCAATGGCCATGATTTAATTTAACTGTAACTTAAATTAAACTCTTTAATGAAATAAACTCATTAGCTATAAAATAATTAGTTTGAATGACGTGGGCTTTTTGTTTTTTATTCAGCAAAGCAAGACTCACTCCAGAACCCCTAACATCAATATTTAATTTGAATTGCCAATATTTTTGAGAAAAAGAATTTATTTTTAGATAAAATAATAAATCGAATGTTTTCTACATTTGATTCAATCGCGAATCAAATGTAGGGAATTTTTGTCAAATATTGAGTGAAAATAATATTTGAACTTATATATTTCTAACTTGAAATAATGATCTTAAATAAATTTTTATAATTTTTCTAATATAATAAAGAATAATTGCTATATCAATGAGAATTGTTTTTGACCGCGCTTATTTGAAAAAGATATTTATCGCGAGACTACTGCGGATGACGCTATTGGAGTCTGCGGAGTCTTAAGTCTGGACCAAGAGAGAAAAAGATGTGATCCACTTAGCTACAATCCAACGTCATTTCGCGTATAGCCCGCTAGACATTCGGATAGATCACCAATTGAATTTGAAATCTCAGATGTTATATATTTAAACTTCCTTAGAAATATATAAGTTCAAATATTATTTTCACTCAATATTTGACAAAAATTCCCTACATTTGATTCAATCGCGAATAGAAAACATTCGGTTAATTTATGGCAAGCATCTAACATACATGCTAATAGACCGAGCCCTCTGGACTGGGAGATTAAATATATAACATCTGAGATTTCAAATTCACTTGGTGATCCATCCGAATGTCTAGCGGGCTATACGCGAAATGACGTTGGATTGTAGCTAAATGGATCACATCTTTTTCTCTCTTGGTCCAGACTTAAGACTCCGCAGACTCCAATAGCGTCATCCGCAGTAGTCTCCCGATAAATATCTTTTTCAAATAAGCGCGGTCAAAAACAATTCTCATTGATATAGCAATTATTCTTTGTTATATTAGTTAGAAAAATTATAAAAATTTATTTAAAATAATAGATTTTTAATTGATTTTAATCTATATTCATATTTTAATCAGGAGTGCCTTTGTTTATCGACAAAAAGGAGAGAGTGTCAATGATCGTAATGATCGAGCGATTCGAAATGCGGCTGCCTGGTATGAAAAACATCTTAAAACAAAGGTAACGTTCAGAAATATAATTATGTTTGCATTTTAGCAAGTGTAGTGGCTTCTTGTTTGATTCAATTAATTGAATTTCCTTTCCCTTAACGAATTTACGGTTTCATTCATACACAAATAATTAAAAAATCATGGATACACAGGGTGTCACAGAAACTTTTGGCAAACAAATAAAAATAGAATACATGCAACAACAAAAGATTTTTTTTTTTTATGATAATGATGAGAGAAGGAGTTACACCAAAAAGGTGCAACCCCTAAAGGCCTGGGTTGGCCCCTCCATCGTGAAAAGAAGAAGAAAGAATTTTATGGGTTGCGCGGGGGTCGAAGGTATCTGTGGATACGGATCTTAAATAGCTGAAGGTTATAAGTCGCGGGAAAGATGGAGGCAGGGAGCGAGTTCCAGTCTCTGGAGGTCATAGGGATAAAAGAGTTGGCGAAAGCGCTTGTTCGACTTTTATCCAATTTGACAGCGAAGGGGTGCTGAGCGTTAGAAAACCGCGTGTTTCTCGTAAAGAGGGCATTAGGGGGGATAATTGATTTCAGCTCGACTGAACAGACACCGTGATAGTATCTGTAGTACAGGGAAAGGGCAGAAACGGTTCTTCGGTGATTGACAGTAATGAATTTTGTCTTTAATTCTTTGTATCAATTCATCAAGTGTCTTTGGCCGAGTCGTGTAGATCCGACTCTTGAGGTAGTCCCACAAGAAAAAATCACAAACTGATCCAAAAGCTCCCGTTTTTCTGTGTCACCCTGTATAATCACAATTTTATCTCCATTACGGTGTAACAAATAGAAACGAGTTTACTAGAAAATTATAAGATGGTATCATCTATTAAATCCGATGGAATGAAATATTTTTAATTATATGTCAGAGGGGTTGTTTATCACCCCTCGGGAATCGAACCCGAGTGCCAGTAACAGCAATCCGGGCCACCTGGCTCACTTGATAGATAACAATCTTTGAGTAAAATATTTTACGCGTGTACATGTGTCAGAGAGGTTCGCATCCTGCAGGTGAGGCAGGTGGCTCGGATTGCTGTTACTGGCACTCGGGTTCGATTCCTTAGGGGGTGATAAACAACCCCTCTGACATATAATTAAAAATATTCCATTCCATTGGATTTAATAGATGACACCATCTTATGATTTTCTAGTAAATTTGAATCTATTACCATCGGCAAATTAATATCTTTCGCAAAAGAAACGAGGTTTCTATTTATAAATGCAAATTTTGCTGTCGTGAAAAAATTCTCAATTCACTAGAAATTCTGTTTTTAGCTATAACTAATTTATTTTTCAAAACAAACAAAAAAATTTTTACTTTACCATACAGGGAGGGTATTATAATAGTGCATGACAAAATTGGGGTTTTTTGCTTCGTTTTTTTCGAAATATCTCAAAAACGGCTGAAACTATTTTGATTAAAAAAAAATGAGCGAAACCATGGCATTTCGCTCTACAAAAAAGCTCTAATAAGTGAACATCAAAAAAATTATATTTTTCGAGATATTAACTGTTTTGTCAAAATATCGGTTAATACGTACCTACGTTGCCAAATTTTTGTGCACGCTCTAGCTCAGGAACTAGTGTGAATATCAAAACAAAATTTCACAAGTAGTTTTGGTCCATTGAAATTAAGAGCTGATTAGATTTTGGTTGATATCGGTCGTAAATTAAGGGGGGGGGGGGGGGTTAAAAATTAAAATTATAAAATTTTCAAACTAAAAAAAAACAAGAAAAATAAAATAGACTATAAAATTAAGCTATAACGAAAAGATAATTATACTTTTCTAGGACCAAATTTGGAATGGGGGGTCAAAAAATAGAACTAACGATTAAAGTTCTAGATCCTTTAATCGATTTGTACGAAATTTCGCATATGCACTCTATATACTCTTATGAAAATTAAAATCTAGGCCCTTAGTCCAAACTCAACCAAATTTTTAATTAAACCAACGATTTATAATAAATAAATTGACATCTTCTGATATGGCCATCCATTTGACTTTACCATACAACCTGGCCCCTCACTTATATTTAATAGTTAATCAAATTATTTATAACCATGTAAGCCCCCCCCCCCTTGGGGTTGTATTTGCATTTTTATTCTTCTGGGTTCCACGGATTATGTATTGAAAATTCGTTTGAGTTTGGTACAAGGCCTATATTTTAATTTTAGATTCTACTCCCGCCCCCCCCCATTTTGGGCGGTTAGATTTTTCATTTTTAGACTTCTGAGGGTCCACTGATTATGTATACAAAATTTGGTTGAGTTTGGTCAAATGGCCTAGATTTTTAATTTTTAACCCCCCCTTCACCCCCTTAATTTTGAGTCGAATACCACCAAAATCTAATTAGCTCTTAATCTCAATGGACCAAAACTACGTGTGAAATTTGGTTGCGATATTCACACTAGTTTTTGAGCTAGCTCGTCCACAAAAATCTGGTAACGCACAGACTAACAGTATATAACAACCTAACAGACATTTTTACAAAACAATTATTATCTCGAAAAATATAATTTTTTCGTTGTTCACTTATTAGGGCTTTTTTGTAGACCGAAAAGCTAGGGTTTCGCCCAATTTTTTTAATCAAAATAGTTTCACCCATTTTTTAGATATTTCGAAAAAAAGAAGCAAAAAAACCAGTTTTTTCATGTACGATTACAATATTTGACCATACCCTGTATGATAAAGTAAAAATTTATTCTCACACTCCGATCTTTACACTCTTGTAGCCTCGATCGAAATTCTTAAATCTTTCATATTCCTTTAAGATATTCATGAATAAAAAATTATAATATTGAATAATTAATAATTTTAAATTTATAACATTTATTTATTTATTTTAGAATGGATCGATTCGAGTTGTTCTTATTTCGGATGATCGTGAGAATCGACAAAAAGCGTCTGAAATTAACCTTCTCTCTTGTACTGTATCAGAATATGTGAAGGGAATGGAGGATCAGTGGCCGACTCTCTCCGATAGACTTGCTCTCGATTCCAAAGAATATGACGAGAATGCGGTGTTGACCAAACAGGAATCTATCTATCCAGCTCATCTGTCAATGTCCCAAATACAAGAGGGAATTAAATCACGCGAATTACTTCAGGTAAATTATTATTTAACATTCTTAATTTAATCAATTTATTTTTAATAAGTACGGTTGAGTTTCTTTTTATGCGGTAGATACGTTTCACAGGGTCGCAAAAAAATCATTAAATAGATTGTACCATAAAATTATGGATAGGTTCTATAATTATAAAAAAAATTGATTTTTGGTCAAAGTCGCTGAAAATCAACATAAAATGAAACAGAGTCGTTTGCGCTGTTAAAGGCACGCAAAATGCGCCAAAATGACCAGACAAGTCATAGCCATTCAATAGAAGAAGGCAAAAGAATTTATAATTTTCCCATTAATATATCAAAGAAAAATTAACATATTAACGAGAAATTGTTTTGATCACGCTTTTAACAAGATATATATCGCGAGACTACTGCTGGTTGAAGATATTGGAGTTTGCTGAGCCTTAAGTCTGGACCAAGAGAGAATGAAAAAGATATGATCCATTTAGCTACAATCCAACGTCATTTCGCGTATAGCCCCCATGACATTCGGATGGACCACCAAATGAATTTGAAATCTGAGATGTTATATATTCAATCTTACCAGTCCAGAGTGCCCGATCTATTTCATTCTGGTCCAAACTTAAGACTCAGCAGACTCCAATAGCTTCAACCAGCAGTAGTCTCGCGATATATATCTTGTTAAAACCGTGATCAAAACATCTTCTCGTTAATATGTTAATTTTTCTTTGATATATTAATGGGAAAATTATAAATTCATTTAACTTCATTATTCCAAGTTAGAAATATATAAATTCAGATATTATTTTCACTTAATATTTGACAAAAAATCACCTGCATTTGATTCACGATTGAATTAAATGTAGGAAACATACGAAGGTAAAAGAGGCAGACCGACCGCCTGGATGCGAATCCTTTTTAAAGATATGTAAACTTTGAAATTTGATGTTTCCATGTATGAAAATGGATAAGTAAAATGATTCCGTTCTATTGTTCTAAAACTATATTTTCTGATTCTGTTTGTATTGTTTGTTTATCTAATTGTTGTTTATTTATTTATTTTATTTCAACGGCTAATGCCTAATATACAGTAATATAGTACAATATTTAGTACCTGGAGGCACCGAGCGATGCTCGGTAACTTTTTTCTTCAGTTAAAAGCTTTATTTTAATATTTTTTTTAATTTAAAATTCTGATAAAAAGGTCCATTTTTATTTGAGAGCCGTTTTCAAATTAAAAAAAATACAAATATATATAGTATAGGTATTAATTGTTGTCTTTCTTTCAGCTCAATTCAATTATACATATTTCAAATTTGCCTCGGCGCAATTTATTCAATAAATTCTATTTATAAAATACATAGCTATATATAATATATTCAATTATTTCCACACTTATAATAAAGTCTAATTCAAAAATATTCATTTTAGTAAAAGTAAAAAGCAAAGATTTTTAAAATAGTTCTATGGTCTACTGGTAAAGTCTATGCCTCTGATGCAAGAGGCCTCAGGTTCTAATCTGGCATGCGGCAAATCATTTTTTTTTAATTGAGATTTTCATCTATCAATAATTACTTTAATTAAGAAAAAATCAATTAAGATGAATTTTTATGAGGTCCAGACCTAGCCAGATCGTTTTCTCATCCTCAAAACTTGTGAATATATTTTGTTTCTTCAAAATCGGTAGGGTCGTTTTCAAAATAGAACCAAGATACAAATATATATATAAATAAATATACAATTTTTGCTCGTTTAATAAGAGTAGATAAAACATGATACACTATCACTATAACAATAAAAAGCAAAATAATACATTATAATTATGGGTATAAAATACAATTTTTTTTTTTTTTTTTATCAAAATGACAAATATGCAGGGAAGTTTACCCTGAAAAAGTCAACAAAGTTGTCGAAACGTTGGCAATAAAATATATATTATCTGCATAAAAAATACAGTCCCCACTTCCCTATAACAACTTTAATAATTTAATCAATAGACATAACTAATCAAAATAAATACAATACAATCATTGGGATTGAGTTCCATAACTTATTAATGTAATTTTTGTTTTTCAGAGGATGCGGAACAAAATAAGTGTTTATTTACGACTTATCAATTGCAACGTTTCGCCACTTTATTGCTGCTTCTTCCGGCTCTACAAAGGAGCAAATACATATATTAAAAAACACACTCAAAAACATTTCTCATTCATTCAATTCAAAATCAATTTCATATAAATACCTTGATAAATAAAGCTCTAAACACTTTGTCAATTTTTTAAGCTCTGCCATTATTACACATATAGACACTCGAATACATTTCTATTTCATTATCAACAACTCAAAAACACCAATATCAACAAGAAGCTGCAATAAAGTGGCGAAACGTTGCAATTGATAAGTCGTAAATAAACACTTATTTTGTTCCTCATCCTCTGAAAAACAAAAATTACATACAATGTTCATTCATTGATTAGTGTTAGCTTTTTAAGCAAAATTGCAGCTCTTTTAATACTTAATGAGAAATCCAGAGGGTTTTCCAATCGTTATGACACATTGACTTAGTCTGAATACAGGATTTGCTTCAGAGTGCCGGCTGCAAGGTATCTCTGTATAAAATAGTAATCTGTTTCTTAATATATAATTTTACTGTGTATAGGAAATAGATTTTGAAATTCTGAACATTTCACCTGGTTGGACTTAATCTTATATAAAAATAAAACGTCAGATGCAATCATTGAAGAGGAAACAGAAGGCTGACAGGCAGTTAATGTGAATGAGCCAGATTTTTTGGATTTCTGATTGTCATTGGTAACGGAGATAAAGAAAAATAATGTATTTTAGACGAATGTCTGATGTAACTATTGGAAACCCTGAAGAAGTCGGCAAAGACGACGAAACGTTGGTGAAAATTAAAAAAAATCACATAAAAACTTATTCTTAATCCCCATTAAAAAACTCTCATTAATTAATACATGTAATAAGTTAAAATTTACGCCAGAAATGACGCAAAATCGCCAAGAGTGGCGAAAGAGTATTAGTAGGGTCGACTCCAAATAAGGAAAAAGGCCAGGGGATTTATTTATTTACTACAATTTTTTAATTTCTTTACTTACAATTATTGTCGCTATCTTTTTGAACTGGTTCAAAATCACTTTTATCTCTAGAAGAAATAGTCAGCGCATCAGATTTCTCCCGGTAAGGCCAATCAATGATCCGTATTCGCAAATAGATTTTAGTGTCAACTATGTTTGTTTTCTATTGATTTTGATAAACTAATCATTTATTAAACTTTAACTAGCTAATTTCTTTAATATCCTGTCCAATTTTTATTAACTAAACCAGTGGTTCCCAACCTTTTGTGGCCCATCGCCCCTTTCTGGAGGTTGACTAACACTTATCGCCCCCTTTTCATTTTCATTGTATGCCTAATTTTAATTTGAAGTAAAGTGAAAATAATAAAGAGCAAAGTCGATATTTAGAAAACCCCCCAATCTATTAATTTATTATTGACATCTTGTGTTTCCTTCAGTTAAAAAGCCTTCTGACAGGACTTATTAATCTCTTAACCCAAAATATGAAAACATAAATTAAATTTATTGAGGTTCAAAAGGTGGGAATTGTAAAGTCCCACCATCCTATTATCAAATAAGGCATGTTCCAGCATCAAAGGACATGCCGCCTGCTACTACAAAATATAACCATTAAAAAAATTATATTTTTATCAATAAAAAAATACTCTAAATGCCGCGTTCACAACAGTATGATTCTTTGTAATCTTTATTAGAAATTTAAATATTTTTTCTAAAAAAATTAATATAACATTATTTATATTTGAGAATGAAAATTAGAATTAACAGCTCGCAAGAGAAATGATTCCATTTCTTTGCACGTGAGTGTATTTTAATTTTTCCCCCTTTGAATACTCATCGCCCCCAGGTTGGGAACCACTGAACTAGACATTCAAATATTCAGGCTGAAATTTCAAGGCTCTTTTATTATTGGGATCATTATTAAGAAAATTATTTTCTAAAAATGCAAAAACTGACCCCCTCCCCTACATGATTATAAATAATAAGTGAGGGCCCAGGTTGTATGGTAAAGTCAAGTGGATGGCCACATCAGAACACGTCAGCTTATTTTAATTTTTAGTCTTATTATTATTTTTAAATAATTTCATTTAAATTGATTAGGTAAACAATTATTTTTATAGAGAAATCTTTGCAGAATTTAACAGAACAAAAGTCATATTGATACATAGATAAATACATACATACATATAAGTGAAGCTAATATAAAGCGTGTAAAAATAAACATAGAAGACTCTCCTCAACGGGTCCATAGTGACATATCATCTGAAGACGAATAAAGTGGAATTTTAGTCTAATTAGACTGTAAACTTTCGTTTATATGTATTTCTATTTGATTGATATTAAATAGCTTATTCAGAAAATTTATTTTTATATAACTGATATTCGGCTATATCGGACACTCCCTTACCTGCATTGCTCCGTTATATCGAGGTTCCACTGTATATCGTAATTTATTTGTTTGAGACTATAGTTTTGAATATTTGACTTTCAACATCAGTCTTTTTAATTAGAAATAGTAGATAAAATATTTTTGTAATTATTCATTAATATTATTGATATATTATTATAAATTTTTTTTTATATAAACATGCTTAAAATAAATTTTAATTACTTAAGATGTCAAAAAAGCAAATTTCTTTACTAAGTATTACTTATTTTTTTTTTTATTTTTTTTTCAAAAGGGCAAATTCCAAGCTTCACGAGAAAATTATTTAGAAGGCGAGGTTGTAACAGAAGTTGAAGATGAAAATGAAAAAAAATCCATGTCGGTCCTTGTTCAAGGACGGACAGGGTTAAATAGGGCAGTGGATGGGGACACGGTGGTTGTTAAATTGCTTCCTGAATCAGAATGGTCAGCGCCAAGTGAACTTGTACTGCAAGACGAAGAGGAAGATCCTGGTAATTTACTTTTCCTTATTTATCTCTTGGCTATATTTAATAAATTTACTACTAGCTGCAAGGCCCGCCTTCGGCGGCCCTCTTGCTAGCCAGGAGGCATCCTCCCCCTAAACCCACCCAGCACCCCCCAACCCCCGGACCATGCCCAACCCCCGCACCCACACCACCACCACCAAATTTCATAATAATCCCTTCAGCCGTTTTTACGTGAATCATGAGCAACTTTTCGCGGAAACCACTGAAACAGACAGACAGACAAACATACAGGAATTTTGTCGTGGGTGTTTTCGTTCACTTTGCTTGAAACGAATGCAACCAAAATTTGGCGTGATTTGAACCAATGTACAGACAAAACCTTAATTTTATATATATAGATTTAATAAAATTATTTATAATCATGTAGGGGAGTGGGGTTAGTTTTTTCATTTTTAGACTCCTAGGGATCCATTGATTATGTATACAAAATTTGGTTGAGTTTGGTACAAGAGCCTATATTTTCATTTTTTGACACCCCCCCCCCATTTTGGGTGGTTAGTTTTTGCATTTTTAGACTTCTGGGGTCCCACTGATTATGTATACAAAATTTGGTTGAGTTTGCTCAAATGGCTTAGATTTTTAATTTTTAACCCCACCTCCACTCCCTTTAATTTTGGCTCGATATGCACCAAAATCTAATCAGCTCTTAATCTCAATAGACCAAAAATATGTGTGAAATTTGGTTTCGATATTCACACTAGTTTTTGAGCTAGCTCGTTCATAAAAATTTGGTAACGCACAGACAAACTAACAGACATTTTGACAAAACAATAATTATCTCGAAAAATATAATTTTTTCGATGTTCACTTATTAGGGCTTATTTGTAGACCGAAATGCCATGGTTTTGCCCAATTTTTCTAATCAAAACAGTTTCAGCCGTTTTTGAGATATTTCGAAAAAACGAAGGAAAAAAACACTTTTTTCATGCACGATTACAATACTTGACCATAGTAAAAATAACTTGAATCGCTCTTTTTTTTTTTTCTTTTTTTTTTAATTTTGAAAATTTTTAATCATATATTATATTATTTTAGGTGATGTTCTTGAAGAAGATGTTATTGAAAAGAATAGAAGCAAAGTAGATGTTGAACGCCGACCAACTGGACAAATTGTTGGCATTATTAGACGTAAATGGCGTCAATATTGTGGAATTCTTCAGCCTAGTCCTGTTAGCGGGGTAATGTTATACATTAATTCAAATAAAAAATATTCGTTTCCATTTTAATAATAATTATTTCGTTTTCATCATTTTAGGCTTTGCGGCATATTTTTGTACCTGCAGAACGAAAAATTCCCAAAATACGAATCGAGACTCGCCAAGCTGACAAATTACAAAAACAACGTATTATTGTTGCTGTTGATACCTGGCCTCGCTGGTCTAGATATCCTCAAGTAAGAATAATTACATATCGAGTTAACTATGGTGGAAATTCAATACTCATTTCTAGATTTTTAACCGGCTTCAAAAAAGGAGGATGTTCTCAATGTTACCTGATATCTTCCCCAATTGTGAACCGATTTTGATGATTTTTTTGCATTGGGTTCAGTATAGTTTCCGATTGGTCCCGTTTTTTTTTTCATTGGTATTGGACCTTTTTTGGTATGGAACCAATCGGAAAATAGACTGAACCCAATGCAAAAAAAATTATCAAAATCGGTTCACAATTGGCGTAGATATCAGGTAACATAGACACACAAAAAAAAAATCAGTCGAATTGAGAACCTCCTCCTTTTTTGAAGTCGGTTAAAAAGAGAGAAACTGGGTTTTTAGAATTTTTTCTTCATTTTTGTTTCAAATTACTAGTCAAATGAATTTCACGGTGCTTAGAATGATCAGAAGTAAATTAGATGAAAAATTACTCTATAAACTTCACGTTTTCTTTTTAGGAGAATTGAAAAGTTTTTGCTTTTTTATTTTTATTAATATTGCCCTAAAATGTACAGAATCCTCAATTTTTTTTTTACTTAGAGGATGATTCTGGGTTCGTTTTCTATTTTTATTATCATCCTATACATTAATTTTATTTTTCAAATAAAAAAAAATGATTTAATTAAATTTTCGATTTTTTTATTCTTTTTCCTAAGTAAACATATTATAAGAAAACAAAACTAAAACGAACACATTTTTATAAATTTTAGGGTCATTTTGTCAGAGTTCTTGGTCCTGTTGGTGAGAAGGCGACCGAAAACGAAGTGATTCTTCTTGAACACGACATTCCACATAGTAAATTTAGTGAAGCTGTCCTCGAATGTTTGCCTGAAATGCCTTGGTCCATATCCGAAGAGGTAATATATTATTTTTTTATTATTTTTAAGAATTATTTGATTCGTTTCCATTTTGATTTGAATCTCTTTTGGAGCGCCTCAAATTCTATTTCATGTATAGTTAAATTTCTTCTTGGGATGTTAGTATAAGAATTGGATTCTTGGATCTTATTTAAAAAAAAAATCTTTAATTAAAAAAACTTTAAGGGAAATTTGATTGTTTGCTTGAATGAGATTTATCATATACTTAGTTAATTAAACTTAAAATATAAACATAAATCATAATTAATTAAAACAGCATTAGTAGGGAATTGAACAATAAATAAAAAAACACATTTTTTATTAAATGGGCCAGACGTTTCGTCAATTTATTTCGACTTCCTCAATGGTCCATTCTATCACTCTTTGTCAAAAGACAATTCCACTATGCGACGAAACCTCTCTCTTTAATCTTTTTTATTATAACTACACTACATTATTGGCCTCAATTATTCAACAATCTTGAACCTTTTTACTCCTTTCAACAATTAAAAAATCAAAATTCTTATAAAAATCCTTTATATTATAAATTATCTTTTTTATGTTTAGCTCCTTCGTATTAATAATAGAAAATTTTGAAATGGATAAATGAAATTTAATAAATGTTCATGTTGAATTATTTATTATTGTTACTAGTTTCGCCATTGTTTGGCTCATCGGACCTATTTACATTTTTTGGGGGGGGGGGGTCGGGTAGGCTAGGCGGTAGCATGTCAACCAAGAGGACCCGAGTTCGAATCCAACTCGAGGCATCCGGCTAAAATCTGACCCCCGAGGTAGAGACAAATTTAAATAAAATAAATAGTATCGTAAATGGCTTATGGCTAGAAAGGCCAAAAAAGCCAAATAAAAAAACAAAAAAAAAAACATTTTTTTTTGTTTATAAAATTTTTTTGATTGAACAACATATTTCACTGGGAAATCACAGTTCCAGAAAAGAATACATTCGACGAGAGACAGTCCAAGAGTTAAAAAGTGGTTAAATATTTAAAAATAGTATCTCCATGTCAAATCACATCCCCAAGGGACGATCTACCATGATCGACTGGCTATGAACCCGAATCACCTCTTGATATTAATGAAAATCCTTTATATTGTTTTTTTTTACTTTTAAACAGACAAAGCACTTTAAAAGTAAAAAAAGGATTTTTATAAGAATTTTGATTTTTTAATTGTTGAAAGGAGAAAAAAGGTTCAAGATTGTTGAATAATTAAGGCCAATAAATAATCTATTGTAGTTATAATAAATAAGCTGACCTGTTCTGATTTGGCCATCCACTTGACTTTACCATACAACTTGGCCCCTCACTTATATTTAATATTTAATAAAATTATTTATAATCATGTAAGGGAGGGAGGGTTAATTTTTCCATTTTTAGACTTCTGGGGTCCCACTGATTATGTATACAAAATTTGGTTGAGTTTGGTAAATGGCCAAGATTTTCATTTTTTGACCCCCCCCCCCCTCCCCATTTTGGGTGGTTAGTTTTTGCATTTTTAGACTTCTGGGGTCCCACTGATTATGTTCACAAAATTTGGTTGAGTTTGCCCAAATGGCCTAGATTTTTAATTTTTAACCCCCCTTAATTTTGGCTCGATATGCACCAAAATCTAATTAGCTCTTAATCTCAATGCACCGTGTGAAATTTGGTTTTGATATTCACACTAGTTTTGGAGCTAGCTCGTCCACAAAATTTGGTAACGCACAGACTAACGGACACTCAACCAGACTAACAGACAGACTAACTAACAGACATTTTGACATAACAATTATTATCTCGAAAAATATAATTTTTTCGATGTTCACTTATTAAGTCTTTATTGTAGAGCGAAATGCCATGGTTTCGCTCAATTTTTTTAATAAAAATAGTTTCAGCCGGTTTTGAGATATTTCGAAAAAAGAAGGAAAAAAACACTTTTTTCATGCACGATTACAATACTTGACCATACCTGTATGGTAAAGTAAAGAGATTAAAGAGGTTTCGTCGCATAGTGGAATTGCCTTTTGACAAAGAGTGATAAAATTGGCCACTGAGTAAGTCGAATTAAATCGACGAAACGTCTGGCCCATTTAATACAAACTCTTTTTTATTTATTGTCCAATTCCCTGCTATTCCTGTTTTAATTAATACCTATAATGGATGCGAGTGATATACCGTTATAAATCATAATATACAAGTGTATTTATATAATTACATTTTGGTTTGCATTATCTTCCTCATCGTCCTCCTCGTAAGTTTCATCCTCTTGTAGAATTATTTCCCTAGCATCTTTCCCAAAAATTCTTTTTAAAACTGACTTGACATCGGTCTGGAAATTGCTAGATGATGTAAAACACGAGAAACCGCTACTCGTTTCACTTGTGCTACTATTTTGGCTTAATATTAACACATCATTATCAAAAATGGAAGGGATTGGTGGTCGTCGAGTTCTTAGTAATGATGAGGATTGCTTTTGTCTGGTAATTCGAGATTTGAATGGAAGTTGCGGACCAATTGGACCAGCTGAACTGTCGCTACTATTTGATACGGATACGAACATACTATTGTTCGAAGAATGCCGGTTCGTTCCCTGAAACGAAAAATTTTCCTTGGCACACAATTTTTTTTTTAATCGATATATTATATATATATTTAATTAAATGATAATAAATTAAAAAAAAGGATGTGTGTCTATTCTAGGAATATCACATGATAAAAGTTAAACTTAGAAAATTAATTTATTAATATAACTTCTCTATTCTTGTATAATTAAAAAAAAAATCTTTTTTATTTTTGAAAAATTTATTATTGTTAGTACATGTTTCTGGCCTAGTCGAACCCATCTTCAGTTAACACAAAACTCTTTTTTTCTTTTTCATAATTGTTTTATATACCATATTACAACTTTCACAAACATATCTGAACAAAATCAAATAAAACGACACGTTCTGATGTGGCCATCCACTTGACTTTACCATACACTTCTGGTTGAGTTTGGTACAAGGGCCTAGAGTTTCATTTTTTGACCATACAACCCCCCCCCCCCATTTTGGGTGGTTAGTTTTTGCATTTTTACTTTTCTGGTATGTATACACAATTTGGTTGAATTTGGTCCAAGAGCCTAGATTTTCATTTTGGACGGTTTGTTTTTGCATTTTTAGTGTTCTGGGGGCCCACTGATTTTGTATGCAAAATATGGTTTAGTTTGCTCAATGGCCTAGATTTTTATTTTTGACCTCCCTCCCTCCTAATTTTAGCTCCAGAAAAGAAAATATGTTCGTTATTATAGGTTCATTTTATAGTATATTTTATTTTTCTTGTTTATTTAGTTTGAAAATATTATAATTTTAAATTTTAACCCCCTCCTTAATTTTGGGTCCAAATGCACCAAAATCTAATCTCAATGCATCAAAACTACGAGTGAAATTTGGTTTTGATATTCACATTTGTTTTTGAGTTAGCTCGTCCACAAAAATTTGGTAACTAACTGACAAACAACCTAACAGACTAACAGACAGACATTTTGATAAAACAATTATTATCTCGAAAAATATAATTTTTTCGATGTTCACTTATTAGAGCTTTTTTGTAGATGGTTTCGCCCAATTTTTTTATTCAATATAGTTTCAGCTATTTTTTAGATATTTCGAAAAAAAGAAGCAAAAACTTTTTTCATGCACGATTACAATACTTGACCATAACTGTATGGTAAAGTAAAAACGAAAAGAAAGACCAAAAACAATCAGACATGTTTGTGAAAGTTGTAATATGGTATATAAAAACAATTATGGAAAAGAAAAAGAGTTTTGTGTTAACTGAAGATGGGTTCGACTAGGCCAGAAACATGTACTAACAATACCGTAAAAGGGGGTAACTTTGGGACTAGCGGAGTAACTTTGTAACAACGAACATTTTGATTTACCACCAACATCATGTTTTATTAATTTAGGGACTGAAAAAGTGTCCCATAATTACCCCGTTTTACAGTAATAAATTTTTCAAAAATTAAGAAGATTTTTCTTTCTCTTTTAATAATACAAGATTGATATGAAGAATAGGGAAGTTATATTAATAATTTTAACAATCGAGAATATTTTGAATGTAAAAATATAATTTAATTTAGTTACTACAACTATTATAACATTGTTATTTATATTCTCAGTTAGTGGAAAAAATGACTTGACAGGTGCCCTAAAAAGGATAATTTATTTTTCAAAGTAGAATCAAATGGCGTGACGTCAGGAGTCAATTTGGACTCTTTTTCTCCCAATTGTAATGTTCAGAGTGAAAAAATAAAAATAAAAAAATGTTTAAAATGGTGCATATGAACCGTTGGAAATAGAAGCACCATTACATTTTTTTTCACTCTGAACATTTCAAATGGGTCCAAGTATACATCTGACGTCACGCCATTTGATTCGACTTTTAAAAAAATAATTATTTTGATTATATTTTCATTTAAATTTGAGTATTTTTTTCTATTTTTTAATTTTATTTTGTGCTTTTGTTTTTTCAAATAAAACTTAAAATTCAAATTTATCACACTCAAAGAAAAAAAACTACTTTGGCTTTTCGAAAGAATGAAACTAGTTTCTACTTCCTCGGTATCTGCTGAGAATTTACAAGTCGGCGCACACTATACTCGCATTTCTGGATTACCGGATACTGCAGTAAAAAAAGTTTTACTTCAAAAAAATCAAGAAAATTACAAATAAAGAAACCTGAATAGTATTTGAAGAAGTTGATGGCAAAGATAGTATATTTTCCCGATCTATAAATGGCCTTAATTTTATTCCTGAAGAACTTGCATTGCTAATGAGACGACGTCTACGTAAAGTGGTAGCAACACTATTCCTTTTTGAACTTGTATGAGAATTTAATGGCGATGTAGACACAGTTTGAGTTAACGTTGGTCCGATTGTAAATTCGTTACTCTTCTGGCTTTTAATTGATGAAATGGAATCCTTGTCAAGGATAGCTGATGACGTTTCTACTTGAAAAATCCTCCGTCTAACTAATCGTGACATGGTATCCAAAGCCATTTCTTTTGACTAAAAACAATTGTCTAATGGAATCTCTTCAAATGAAGTATTTTTTTAATAACTAAATACACCTCTATTTGGAATTTTGTTAAAATATCCCCTTTATTAATTATTAGCATTACTTTCTGAATTACAAACCATGATACATCCTGTTAGAGATTTTTACAATATTTTATAATAGTTTTAGTATAGCGGGTGAGTTTTTTATCTTGAGACAGTCTTATAACTCAAATACAGTACATTATATGAAAAAAAAGTTTCAAATAAAAGTTTAGTTATATCAGGGGGGAAACTAAACTACACTATTGTTGTTTTTTTTTATAATGATATTGATACAAGAAGAAGTTGCACCAAGAAGGTACAACCTCTGTAGTCCGTGGTGGACCCTTGTAACGTGAAGATAAGGGGAGATTTAGGGATTGTTTGTCGGCCTAGAACAACCTTACAAGGTTATTTCGAGGTCAACTTCTGTTTTTTAAATGGAAATCTATATGTTTCTGAATCTAGAAAAAAAACTGAACAACTTTCATAAGAACTATTTTTTTATACGACATCAAATAAACAAAAATATAAAATCAATTAGATCTCAAAAAAAACCTTAATAATTATTCAACTTAATTATCAAATAAAAATGATTAAATAATTAATTATTAAATAAATATTTATTAAATCGAAAAGTCACAACAATGAAAATAAGTGTTTATTATGATCTTAAAACTTCATTATACGTTGGTACACAAATTTAAGAGATTATTTTCTACTTAATAGAACTATTTAAAATTCTTGAGTTTAAATCGAGATTTTTTGTTGAAGTTAGAATTGAAATGGTCTTAATTTATGGTGAATGTGGAACGAGTGTTATGGGACTGCCATTGAAATGGATGCCGAGCGTTTTCCTGATATGAATACACCCTCCCAATCTTCATTTTATGGTGTTGTAAACTGTTTAAAGAAACAAAAAACAAAACAAAAACAGTAAAGGCTAGGAAGAAACTAGAACAGGCCAAAATAATGAAATTGAAACTGGAATTCATCCAGAAGACTTGCGATACACTCTGGAATGTCTCAGAACAGTGTCGCAAAATTATTAAATTACTTATTTAATAATTAAATATTTGATCATTATTGTTTGATAATTAAGTTAAATGATTGTTAAAAATAATTATTAGAATTTTTTTTTGAGATATAATTGATTTAATATTTTTTATTATTTCTCATTAGAGTCATTAGTACTGAAGATGGCATTATATAATTAAAGCCGAAACTGTTTTCTACAATTGAGAGTTTTTATTGGACCTTTACTAGCTGAATTCCTCTCTTTCCCGATTTATAAATTTTTGGACAGCCATCTTTCCTTCATCAGCCTATATATGATTTATTTTAATACCTTAATGTCATTTAAAAAATTATTTAATTCAGCAACATTTTCCGACTTTTTTAATTCTTCCCATTTTTTAGATAACTCCGCGTCATGAGCTGATACAATATTCTCTATTGTTGTTATTATTGAACTTCTCAAATGTTCTAGATTATTTTTCATTAAAAGTTTTTCTTTACGTACAGCACATTTAGTATTTTTTATACGATAAAAGGCCTTTTTTGTAAATTCAATTTCTTTATAAAAATATTCTAATTCTTCTAAATATTTATTTAATTTTGTTTCTTCTTTTCTAAAAATATATCAAGATAATATAATTTATAATAATTATATTCTACTTTAGTATTTACAAAAATAATAAATTACAGAACTAATAAAATGAGAGAGTAGGCAAACTAACCTTATATAATTGAAATTTGGCAATCGATAAAGATAATGAATTAACGCCTCCAATTGTCTTGATAAAAATTCTATATCGTCATGTGTTAATTTTTTTTAATTTATTATCAAGATTTATATGAGAATCAGTTTTCTAAATATATATTAATTCATGGAAAAAATTAGAAAGAATTAATTAATAATAAAAAAGTTTTATCTTCCCAATTTCTTCTTGAAAGCACAGTCTAATCTTATTTTATAAAAATCTACCCTTTTGGATTTCTCTCATTAAAAATATTAATATTTATCTTAGCCACCAATAAAAAGAGAAGGTGATGTTTCATCATTCATCTATCTACACACAGCCTAAACCGCTTGACCTAGAAAGATGAAATTTGGAGTCTATATTCTTTTAATGATTTATGGGTGTGCTAAGAAGGGATTTTTTGAAATTCGAACCCTAAAGGGAAGAAAGGGCCCCAAAATTGGTTTTCAGAGTTTTTCGATATCTCTTAAACCAGAAAAGATATCGATATGGGTTTAGTTTAGAAAGCTGAAGCATTGAAATACAAAAAAACATATTTGAGTATTTTGCTCTTTTTGTCCCCGAAAGGGAGATATAGTCATTTTGGGGTAAATTTTTGAAATTTTTAAAGTCTCAAGTTTTTAAGTTTTAGCATTCAAATTTGGCACATAGGTTTTATAATGCTGAAGGGAAGGTTTTTTTTATTTTTTTGAAATTTGACCCTGAACTGAAAAATGGGGGATTTTTGATTTTGTGGTCTAAAACTGAAAAGGCTTCGTATCTTTCTTGCCCATGGACCAAACTCAACAGAATTTTGTGTACATTATCTGTGGGCCACTAGAAGGCTAGAAATGCAAAAACTAACCACCCAAAATGGGGGCGGGAGGTCAAAAAATGAAAATTCTTGTCCTTGGAACAAACTCAACCAAATTTTGTATACATAATCTGTGGACCACTAGAAGGCTAGAAATACAAAAAACTGGGTGTGGTCCGGGGGTGCGGTGCAGGGGGCCCGGGTGGGGGTGGAATGGGTGGGAAGGGTGCTGACTTTCAAGAGGACCGCCAAAGGCGGCCGTCGCAGCTAGTCCCCCTATAAAAATACTAGTAATAACGATAATATATTTTTCTTTTTGGATTTTTTTGTGACTTGTGAAGATGATGTCCTATAGCTATGTCTAAAATCATCTGCAAATGCTATTCTTTTATTAATTGATTTAATTTTAACGAGTTTTTAGGATTTATTCGATAAAGATTTATTGACTTTTCGCATGGCCATCATATTGTCTATGTCTACTACATGCCTGTACAACATCTTAAAAAGATTGGGAAAACCACTGTTTTTTTTTTCAAATTCATTAACCTAGGGGTTTCCAAACTTTTCCGTGTCCTTTTTACAATTAAAATTTTTCCATGACCCCCTAATCAAAATAAAAGAACCTGCTCCCTTGATCAAAAAGTTTCATGAATTTATTCAGAAAATCAAAAATACAAATTTATTCATCAAAATCGATATTGTCCCATTCAAAGTACTCCCCATCGACTGCAACGCACTTATGCCAGTGCTTGATCCAATCCTCTAAACATTTTTTATACTCGGTTTTCGATATGGACTATCAGAGCCGTTTCGATTTTTAAGATTTTAAAAATAAAATCTTTTCATCAACGAGTTTGTATTAAATTTTCAGTTAAAAACGGTGCTAAAATGTTGAAGAAGTGTAACTCTATCGAAAACAAACTTTTATGTGAGGACCAAGTTTTCGTGAGTCTGTCGAGAATGACGAACTCAGTCGACATCGAAAACCGACGAAACATCGATAAAATCAAAGAAATGATGGCCGAAAACTGTAAATTGACCATTGGAGAGATGGCAGCGAACTTGAACATCGCTTATAATCCGTCCAAGACATTTTGTTTAATGCTTTGGCTTTGAGACGCCAAAAAAGACCGGATTTGTGGGAATCATCTAACGCGCGGTCGAACAAAGCCATCGTTATCCGCAACTTTTTAACCAAGAACGGAACGAAGACCATCCAACAGCCACTGAATTCGACTGATTTAGCTCCCTGTTCAGTCGACTCAAAAAATCGCTCCGGGGTACGCATTTTAGCAGCCAAGTGGAGATAATGAAAAAATCGAAGATTGCTCTGATGGCCAAACTGAAAACAGAATATAAAAAAAATGGGTACTTACGTATTAACGCCACTGCAGCTACAAATAAAATTTTAAACTACAAATTTGAACTGAAATTGAGTTTATGGACTGTGATGTCTCAAATTGTCTCAAATGAGCGCCAGTGGGCGTTGGCAATTTTCACTTTTAGAACTTTTCATAGGTTCGGTTCTATTCATCATCTCGGTTCATTTAGATAAAAAAAATGGGTTCCCGAACAAACTTTGGAAGGTTCGGTTAAGATATACGAGCCGAACTGAATATATCTTAACCAAACCGGCAACGGCTTTTACATATTCGAATTTTTTTGGGTATTTACTAATTATTTTTTAATTAATATTAATTTTCTAAAAGAATCCGTCGTCAGTAGCGGCGCTTAAAAACCGCCAAATCTGTAGCTGCGGTGGCGTTAATACGTAAGTACCAAAAAATGTTTCGAGGATTGGATCAAGTGCGTTGCAGTCGATGAGAAGTACTTAGAAGGAGACAATATCGATTTTGATTAATAAATTTGTATTTTTGATTTTCTTAATAAATTCCTGAAACTTTTTGGATCAAGGTAATATATCAAAACAAATACTGTATTTCTTCTCTCTAAATACTCTTGTATTAGAATCGATAAAAATATCTTGGAAAATAATTTATTTTTCTATGAAAATCAAAAATTCAGACCATAGGGTGGACCCTTTGTATATATTTGAGATTTTTTCGGTTTATGTATGTCCAATCGTAAGTAAGAGATAAAAATGAATAATAAATAAATTTTTAGCTTCTCACTTTGTTTTTTGTCTAGTTAGGCCATTTGTTTTAATTAAATATGAAACTTCGCGGTGCACCTGTGAAGAGGCCGAGGCGCACAATTTGGAAACCTCTGCATAGTTCTCTATAGAGACATAAATATTTTCTTACCTGTCCTTTTATTTCTTCTTCTTTTTGATCATTTGATATATTATTAACACATTCCTTTTGCTTCGTTGTTTCCATCTCTTTGTCTTTTTCACCATTCATGTTTAATTCCTCTGCCGTAGTCAACTTGTCTTTTGTATCATCATTTATATTATAATTAATATCAATACTACTATTACTCATATTTACTTCGTGTTGATGATTATTTTGTTCATTTCTAAAGCCAAATTTTGCTAAAAATCTATCTATAAAATTGTCTTCATTGTTCTCTTGTTGTTGCTGTTGTTGTTCCATTTAGAGTTGAATTTCCATTAAAAAATTCTAATCTTTTCCATTTTTTTGCTTCTTTTATTTTTTTTAACCAAATACCCACCCACGTTGTCACAACAACAACAACAACAGATCCGATCCGATGATTGTTTATTTATATCATAAAAAAGTCAATATTTACTGATAATAAGATAACTCATGTTACACATAATTACGTTTAAGGCTAGGCACACACAGTCGATTTTTAATCAAAATCGATCGATGAGCACTTATAATAAAAAATATAGCTTAGTTAATTAGAGTTGGTTAAAAATTGATAATTCATCACGATTTCAAACCAGCCCAACTAAATTTTTGGGTCGACTGTGTAAAGAATTAGACAAAACGACCTGTATTAGGTTTTTATTAACTTAAAGATTAATACAAAAGAGAAACATGAGTATTGAGAAATTACACAAAATGGGGAATCAATAAACAAAACAAAAAACAGCGCATATATGATAATGTAGGAAGCTTAGATACTATTAACTATGACATTCTCCCCCTCCAAAATTATAGCTCGTAATCTTCGAGGTAGGCTAGGCTGGCTTTCTACGAGTGCGTTGAGGTTTACCAGAGTACACACTGGCCGGGGAACAACCTATCGAAGTATCTTTTTGCTGGGGAGAGGCTGGTTCGAAAGGGACACTGGTTGGGGAACGACTGATGGAAGTATCTTGTGGCTGGGGTGATTCATGTGGCCCCAGGCTACTTTCTTGTGAATGATTTGAATCATCTGCGTCAAGTGTAGGATGTTCTTCCGTGAGGAGCGAGATGTCGGATGGAGACAGTAGCCTCAGTTTCATCTTTCCTTCTAGCATATTCAGGATTGGCTTGAAGTAGTTCTGCCTCTTCTACCAGATCTTCGTATTTGCTCGAACGTACATTCTTTTTGATTAGGATAGGGCCTGGTTTCAGCATCCACACTTGTAATGTTGCTCCATTTGAAGATCTGCGTGGATAAGAGAATAGCCTCTCATGAGGTGTACAGTGTTCTATTGTCTAATTCTTTACAAGATGGAAAAGATAAAGAATCTGACTTTCCAGAAAATAAGAAAATCAATCATAATCCCCATTTTGTATAATTTCTCAATAATCATGTTTCTCTTTTGTATTAATCTTTAAGTTAATAAAATTGTAAAGAATTAGACAAAACGACCTGTATTATGTTTTTATTAACTTAAAGATTAATACAAAAGAGAAACATGAGTATTGAGAAATTACACAAAATGGGGATTCAATAAACAAAACAAAAATCAGCGCATATATGATAATGTAGGAAGCTTAGATACTATTAACTATGACAGACTGAAAATCGACTGTGTGTGCCTAGCCTAAGATTCATCAAGTCCAAAATTATTTAATAAATCACTAGTTTCAAACCCTAAAAATACATTATTGTTAGCGCCATAACTTGCATAGCTTTCCAGTTTATACCACAATATCTTCTGATGATGACCGACGATATTCTTTTGGGCCCCATGGACTCCAGCCTCCTCGACCAGACTGAATCGGCTTATCTACTTAAATTCCGAGGGGTGAACCGCGACCTAATATGCTGTACACCTACTTCCACTAGTACTTCCAAATATTTCCAAGTACTTCCAAATATTTCCAAGTAATTCCAAACATTTCCAAGTAATTCCAAACATTTCCAAGTAATTACAAACATTTCCAAGTAATTACAAACATTTCCAAGTAATTCCAAATATTTCCAAGTACGTACTTCCAAATATTTCCAAAATACTTCCAAAGAGGTGTACACCTACTTCCAATCGCGGATCACCCCTCGTTAAATACCATCGAACCACCTTTGACGATCTCACTGTGCCAAAATCCCTAGTGGGCCGTTTAGATTATTTAAAACGCCCCCGGGTAATGTTAAAAACGCAACCACGGGTTTTCGTGAAGCGGCATCGAGATTGGATAACAAAAAGTCATAAAAATTACCCGACGAAATCTAAATTGACATGGCAATGACTGTAACAAGGTCAGTCCCGAAAGAAAGTGAAAAAGAAAAGGGAAGATGAGCAGCGTGAGGAAGGTGTCACCGAAGCGTACGTACGGCAGCCAGTCCTCCGTGACCACTTGCTTAGTCGACTGCCTCTGCAGAGCACTCTCCTGCATTTTCGACTAAAAATATCAACGAATTTTTATTTTTTTAAATTTTTTCATTTTTTTTTTTTATTCAATTTTATTTATTTTCCTAGAAAGACGGACTGGTAAGCCAAATAAGTAGGTTATTAATGAAAGGCAGTCCATAAATTATTTAAATTTTATTCAAATTCCGACGTTTCGGAGACTTTTTCTCTCCTTCTTCAGGGTATTGAATAATTATTGATAGGTGAGTATAACTCGGTTCCCATTTGTCTCTCCTTTCAATGATAGCAACAATATTACAAAAATTTTCAACATTATAGCATAAGTGTACTTAGTTATACAGGGTGATTCACGGTCGATGGTACGTTAGGCGTTTATGGAAAACGGAAGGCAGGATTTTTCTGAAAATTTAGCACCTTACATTTTCTTACCTGATCTATCGATCTAAAATATTTTCAGCATTGCGACGTTTCGGCTTCCATCGAAAAGTCGTAGCAACTTTATTTTTTTACATGCAACACCCCGTATATTATTAACACAGAAAATGTAAGGTGCTAAATTTTCAGAAAAATTCTCCGTTCCGTTTTCCATAAACGTCTAACGTGCCATCAACCATGAATCAACCTGTATAACTATGGGCTTAAGTAAAGAATTTGATTGGCCCTGCTAAAAAATATATGTTCAGAGTAAAAAAATCCTGCGTTCTTGGTAAACAAATATTTGATTCACGTAATATTCCTAACGTGTTCGATAGATGTTAGTGAGAATTAAAAATCGCCGAATATATCCCCATTCACGCATGTGCTGTTAAACAGCCGGTAAATCCTAAAAAAAATTCCTGACATCTACGAAAGAAGCTAATATTAACGTCTTTTTTCTTTTTTTTAAGGAATTGTCCCGACGAGAAGATCTTCGTTATATTCCTGTTTGTTCCGTGGATCCTCCTGGGTGTACAGATATCGATGACGCATTACATTGCCTTCAATTGGATGAAGAGCATGTTCAAGTAGGCGTTCACATTGCCGATGTTACCCATTTCATTCGTCCAGGAACAGCGATTGACCGAGAGGCTGCTTCTCGAGCCACAACAGTTTATCTTGTAGACAATAGAATCGATATGGTCCCAGGTATTCAATTTAGTAATAATCATTATTTAGTTTAGACGTATCTATAAATGTATAGAATGTGGACATTTATCGAGCATGCAAATAAGCTAAAAAAATGTATCTTCTAGTGAAATTTTTTTTGAATAAGTTAGTTCAATGGTTCTCAAACTTTTTTACTTTTGCCTCCTAACATAAGAAATTACTGAAGGAGACCTTAAAAGAGTGTGTCTTCTACTGGAATTATAAATTTTATTTATAACGAGACTATAGTTTCGAGGGCTTTGCCCTATTCATCAGTCTATTACAATTGATTCATACATTAATTCCTGTGAACTATATTCTCGTTATAAATAAAATTTATAATTCCAGCAGAACGATTAAAAATGAAATTTTTTACATATGGAAGCTAGGGAAAGGGTGGGGAAATTAACATTATTTTATTTTTTTCATTGAAGGACTTTCACCATCTTGATGAAAAACTAATATTTGTTAGAATAATATATTCGGAGAAACTTAAAAAAAAAAATTGAAATTATTTACCACGTAGTTTTGATAAAAAATAAAAAAAAACATATTATTTTTAGTGGAGGGGATAAACATCAATGGCTTGGAAACGAACCATTCATAAATAGAAAGTAGTAGCGTAAAATGTACAGTCACGTTAAAAAAACATAACCTAAAATTTTAACATCGTCCATATTTATAGAGTGGTCACGAGGCTAAAACTTTTTGAATGGATTGTCGCGAAATAACCTTAAGAGAAATTGCTTTAGCTAACCCCCTTGTTTTTTGTTTTTTTTATCAAAATAGATGTTCTAGCAAGTTTGATTTATTAATGTATTTCTAAATACAATTTAGCGCTATTACTCGTTAATCTGAAAATATCCTCTATCTATCTATTCCCGGATGTAAATTCAATTGCTGCTTTATGTTCAAAAGAAAAGAACATTTTTATTATTTCTTGAAAAAACAAATGGTAATGATGAATGCAAAGCCTTCAAAGCTATATTCCCGAACAAATGACTCTCTTTATAGTGTTTGCTAAATCAATGGTTCTTTATATTATACCACTCGCGGTCCCATAAATTAATTAGGGTAATTTCCCTGCTCCTATTTTTTATTAATATAATAGTAATCAAGATTCATTTTAAAATAGTCAGTTTATTTACTGATTATATTCGCAAATAAGTTATACAGGGTGGGGCAAAAGTAATCACCCTATTGGAAAACGCTATAACTTTTGCAAATTCGTTTTTGACATTTGTGAAGTAAACAAACGCAGAATACAAATCGACAAGCCATGAATCGGTTTTCTCCGCATGAACGAGGTATAATTGTTTCCATTCCAGGAGGACGATTTTTCATCGAAAATTATCATGAGCGATGAGGCTCATTTCCATCTTACGGTTACGTGAATAAACAAAATAATCGTTTCTGGGGCACCGAAAATCCGTGTATCACCCACGAAGAGCCATTACACCCGCTCAAAGTTACTGCGTTGTGTGCTGTTTATGCTGGAGGAGTCATCGGGTTTACGTCAACAAGCCTCAGACTATTGAAGCCCTTAAGGAGAATATTCGCCAGGAATGCGAGAACCTGTCGCCCGATGTTCTGGCAAGAGTGATGGAAAATGCCATAAAACGGGCCCGTATGGTCATCAATTCTGGCGGCGGCCACTTGGCCGATATCATTTTCTCGACTTGAAGGAATAAATTCTAATGGATTAAATAAACAAATTTCACAAGCAGAATCAAAGTTTATCATTAAAAAAAAAAAAATACAGGAAAAGAACATCGGGTGATTACTTTTGCCCCACCCTGTAGATAAATTATTATTGTTATTTCCGACCATAATGTCTATTAATTCGAAAGTTTATGGGAATTAAGGACAAGTTTTTTGTGTGAATTTTTTCATTTTTCAACCAACGTTTCGTCGACTTTGCCGACTTGTTCAGGGAAAATAAAAGAAAATAATGTACTTTAGACGAATGTACATAACTATTTGAAGACCTGAAGAATTCGGCAAACGCGACCAAGCGTTGTTTGAAAAATAAAAAAAATCACACAAAGAACTTAATTCCCATTTTAAAGTTTCGAAGTTATACATAAATATATAAAGAGAGAGATATTTATAGATTTGAGATAAAGAACCAAGTTCAATCATAGTCAGTTTGTATTAAACCTCTTTGAGTTTTATTTCATTCACTGTGAAACTACACACCCTTTACTTTATTAATCAATCATAGTTTTCTATAATATTTTCAATTTCTGAATATGTTTTTTAATTTTAATTTTTTTGTTTTGTCTAGAATTGTTAAGTTCCAATTTATGTTCTTTACGCGGTAATGAGGAACGCTATGCATTTTCTGTAATTTGGAAAATCCGCTTAGCCGATGCTACCATTGTGGACACTCATTTTTGTAAGAGTATCATTCGATCTCGGGCCGCGTTGACATACGAAGAAGCACAGATTCGTATTGATGACCCCACCCAACAAGATGTCCTGGCCAAATCTTTAAGATTACTCAATCAATTGGCAAAAATTCTCAAAAAACGACGAATTGATAATGGGTAAGTCATAAAGAGAAAATAAAAAATATTCCTCTTTAATCAAAATAATTTCATAATAGATAATACATTTTAGTTGGTTAAGCCACTCTAGGCCTATACAAGAGTGATTGCAGAAATTTTATTTTCTCCTTTTTTTCAAAAATAATAAAATAATTAACAGGAATAGCAGGAAATTGGACAAAAATTAAAAACAGAGTTTTTATTGAATGGGCCAGACGTTTCGTCGATTAATTTCGACTTCCTCAGTGGCTCATTCTATCACTCTTTGTCAAAAGACAATTCCACTACGCGACGAAACATCCTTTAATCTTTTTTATTATTTTAACTACAATACATTGTTGGCTTAGGCCGCAATTGCTCAACAATCTTGAACTTTTTACACCTGAACAATTAAAAACTTTAAATCAAAATTCTCACAAAAAATATCTTGTTTTTACTTTTAAACTTTTTTGTTCTTTTTCTGTTTAAAAGTAAAAACAACATATTTTTTGTGAGAATTTTGATTTAAAGTTTTTAATTGTTCAAGTGTAAAAAGTTCAAGATTGTTGTGCAATTGAGGCCTAAGCTAACAATGTATTGTAGTTAAAATAATAAAAAAGATTAAAGGATGTTTCGTCGAGTAGTGGAATTGTCTTTTGACAAAGAGTGATAGAATGACCCACTGAGGAAGTCGAAATTAATCGACGAAACGTCTGGCCCATTCAATAAAAAGTCTGTTTTTAATTTTTGTCCAATTCCCTGCTATTCCTGTTAATTAATGCTTATTATGGATACGAGTGATTTACCGTTATAATAAAATAATTTCTAGATTTGTAGAATTAACTGTAATTAATTGTAAATTCATAATAAAAATAATAATAATAACAATGTTTATTCAATGAAACATACATAATAAATCAAAGAAAAAAAATACAAACACATTTTACTCATGGTCGACTCGACCGTTTGAGTGAGTGAGTATAATAATTATATAATCATGCATATAATAGATACAATAATAATAATACAATAACTATAACAGTTTGTTCCAATAGATAATTAATAATTGAATTCAAGAATCAGCTGATATCTATATTTCTATGAGCTTCTGCAGTATTTCACCAGGGCCCCCCAATCCTTCCCATTAAGGCACTAAATGAACTCGGATCTGGACAATACTTCCCTTCCAAAGAACCTCATTCGGTATTCCTTCAGTATGGGGCAAACCGAGACATAGTGAAAAACGTCCTCTACTTCCCCTACATTGCATAATGAGCACTTCTTGATCTCCTTAGAGTATGAATACTTATTGAAGTAGAGCAATTCTCCCCTCACTTTCACCAGCCAGCTAATGGAGTTATTATCTAGAGATCCAAATTTTATTGAATATAAGTTCACTGTATAATGAGTGATTTACACTATCAGCAGCTCTTCTTCTAAATTTAAGTTCCATCTCATTTTTCATTAAACTCATAATATAAACCGGGTCGATTCAAGGGCGGATCCAGAGGGGGGGGGCGATCGCCCCCCCCTCATAGAGGCCCGTGCCTGGCAAAAAAAAATTTGTAAAAAAAAAAACATTTATTTTTTCAAAAAATTTTAAAATTGAAAATAAAGTTCTATATGTGTGTGTGTGGGGGGGGTCGTCTCTGACCTCCCCCCCCCCCCTCCCGCTTGGACAATTCGATCACGACACACTTCCGAGATAAAAAGTAGATCTTACATCGGGCACCTTATATACATTCACCCCCCCCCCCCATAAAAAATTCCTGGATCAGCCCTTGGGTCGATTTATATATTTTGTCAAAAAGTAATTTATTTTGGCAATAAAAAAGTAGTGAAATCGCTATAAAGAATATTTTTGAATTAAACTGTCGTTTATTTTGTAAATATTTTCATTCCTTACAAAAATGTATTACTAAGGAGTAAGGGGAGTAATCAAAATCTTATGATCTCTTACAACAGGGGTTAAAATAGCCGGAAAAACTCCTTCGTAATTTATGAATGTCACCTAACAAGAATATGTAGCTGTTAAAGCTTATATTTTTATTATTTAAATATATTAAGGGTTGAAATTTTGTTTAAATCACGCATAAATAATTATAATTATTTATTGAACACAAACAACAAATTTTAGGTATTATATTATTACTTTACCATACAGGGTAGTGGTCAAGTATTATAATCGTGCATGAAAAAAGTGTTTTTTCCCTTCTTTTTTTCGAAATATCTCTGTAATACGACTATTATGATTTACATCAAGCATTTCGGAATATGTTGAGTCCGCTCCAATACATGAGGCTAAAAGACGATGAACCATGACATCAGCATATCTAGAAAAAAGAATAACATAAAATGTAGAGAAATGTTTTTACTTTTTACCATACAGGGTATGGTCAAGTATTGTAATCGTGCATGAAAAAAGTGGTTTTTTCCTCTTTTTTTTCAAAATATCTCAAAAACGGTAGGAAGTATTTTGATTAAAAAAATTGAGCGAAACCATGGCATTTCGGTCTACAAAAAAGCCCAAATAAGTGAACATCGAAAAAATTATATTTTTTAGGATAATAATTGTTTTGTCAAAATGTCTGTTAGTTAGTCTGTGCGTTAGTCTGGTTGAGTGTCCGTTAGTCTGTGCGTTACCAAATTTTGTGGACGAGCGCTATAATAGGTATGTTTACTAAAGATTTGCTTCAAAATAAATTTATTTATGATTTGCTAGTAAAAATAATGTTTTTGCGTTCTTTTTAAAAAAACTTTATAAAAGAACCAAAATCATAGCTTACGTGTGTATGAAGTGCGACAGATGCTCGTCCAGCATATTGAGCCATTCGATTTCTATAATTTAGATTATTTGTAATACGACTATTATGATTTACATCAAGCATTTCGGAAAATGTTGAGTCCGCTCCAATACATGAGGCTAAAAGACGATGGACCATGACATCAGCATATCTAGAAAAAAGAATAACATAAAATGTAGAGAAATGTTTTTACTTTTTACCATACAGTGTATGGTCAAGTATTGTAATCGTGCATGAAAAAAGTCGTTTTTTCCTCTTTTTTTCGAAATATCTCAAAAACGGTAGGAAGTATTTTGATTAAAAAAATTGAGCGAAACCATGGCATTTCGGTCTACAAAAAAGCCCAAATAAGTGAACATCGAAAAAATTATATTTTTTAGGATAATAATTGTTTTGTCAAAATGTCTGTTAGTTAGTCTGTGCGTTACCAAATTTTTGTTGACGAGCTAGCTCAAAAACTAGTGAATATCGAAACCAAATTTCACACGTAGTTTTGGTCCATTGAGATTAAGAGCTGATTAGATTTTGGTGTATATCGACCCAAAATTAAGGGACTAGAGGGGTGTGGGGGGGGGGGGTTAAAAATTAAAAATCTATGCCATTTGAGCAAACTCAACCAAATTTTGTATACATAATCAGTGGGACCCCAGAATCTAAAAATGGAAAAACTAACCCCCCCTCCACTACATGATTATAAATAATTTTATTAAATATTAATTATAAGTGAGGGGCCAGGTTGTATGGTAAAGTCAAGTGGATGGCCACATCAGAACACGTCAGCTTATTTTTTGTTTGTGTTCATTCACGAAATAATTATAATTATTTATGTGTGATTTAAACAAAATTTTAACCCTTTTTATTAAAAACTAAAGTTTGAAAATGTAAATTATTATCTAAAATATATTTTATTTAATGGGGCTCTAGTATTGGCTTCTCCGGAAATTCGTTTTCATGTGGACTCGGAGACTTTGGAGCCTTTGGAAGTGGTAGCGAAGAAACTTCGAGACACGAACTCAATGGTGGAAGAATTTATGTTACTCGCCAATATATCTGTGGCTAAGAAAATCCTCAACGAAATCCCAGAATGTGCAATTCTACGTCGGCATCCAACACCACCTGAACAAAATTTTGAACCACTTATAAAAGCTGCACGGAAATTGGTATTTATTAAAGAATAAATATACATATATACCGGGTGAGTTTTTTATCTTGAGATAGTCTTATAACTCAAAAACAGTCCATTATATGAAAAAAGTTTCTAATAAAAGTTTATTTATATCAAGGGGGAAACTGAACTACGCTATTGTTTGTTGACCTAGAACAAGCTTTCAAGCGTATTTCGAGGTCAACTTATGTTTTTAAATGAAACCTATATGTTTCTGTACATATTCTGAATTTACAAAAAAAATATAACAACTTTTATAAAATTATTTTTTTTATATGACATAAAATAAACAAAATATTAAATCAATTAGATCTAAAAAATAATCAAATAATAATTATTTTTAACAATTATTCAACTTAATTATTAAATAATAATGATCACATATTTAATTATTAAATAAATAATTTAAAAATAATTAATAATTTAATAATTTTCCGACTATGTTCTGTGACATTCCAGAGTGTATCGCAAGTCTTCTGGATGAATTCCAGTTCAATTTCGTTATTTTTTTTAACAGATTTACAACACGATAAAATGAAGCTTGTGAGGGTGTATTCCTTATCAAGGAAAACGCTCGGCATCCATTACAATGGCAGCCCCATAACACTTCTTCCACATTCACCCATAAATTAAGACCATTTCAATTCTGTCTTCAAAAAAAAATACTCCATTTTTATTATAGTAATACAATATAACTATCTACTGGATATGATACTGAGAAATAACACGTTTTTAAACTCAAGAATTTTAAGTAGTTCAATTAAGTAGAAAATAATTTCTTAAATCTGAGTATAAAGAAGTTTTGATATCATTATAAACCCTTATTTCCATTGTTGTGACTTTTCGATTTAATAAATATTTATTTAATAATTAATTATTTAATCATTATTATTTGATAATTAAGTTAAATAATTGTTAAAAATAATTATTAAGATTTTTCTTTGAGATCTAATTGATTCATGTATTTTGTTTATTTGATGTCATATAAAAAAATAGTTCCTATAAAAATTGTTCAGTTTTTTTTTAGATTGGGTAGACGTATAGAAACATATAGGTTTCCATTTAAAAAGCAGAACTTGACCTAGAAATACCCATGAAAGCTTGTTCTAGGTCGACAAACAATAGCTTAGTTTAGTTTCCCCTTCGATATAAATAAACTTTTATTTGAAACTTTTTTTTCATATAATACACTGTTTTTGAGTTATAAGACTGTCTCAAGATAAAAAACTCACCCGGTATATACTATATAAAACTTTTTTCCTTCTTCAAAATTAAAAGATAGAGTTCCTCTCTACTATCTTAACTCAAAATAATTTAGTATACAAAATTGATTGCTTAGATTATGGTGGAACGTACATATATGGGATAGACACAAAAATATTTAAAATCTAGAAGATACAACAGGCGCCACACGAAATCCCCATGATAATGGGTGTTTTTTTTAGAGGTATAGAACTTCGAATTGAAATAAAACACAAGAAAATCGTTTTAATGTCCATCAATTTGGCTTTATTGGAAGGATAATTTTATGCCATTAATGTTTAAATATGATTTCGGGCATGTGGTCGCCGCGGCTGGCTCGAATAAATCCAATTCTACAGGTCCAATTTTCAACCACTTTTTCGAGCATATGGGGCCGTATGTTGGCAATAACGCCACGAATGTTGGCTACGTCAACAAGCAAAATTGCCGCATTTGGAGTGAAGAGAATCCACATGAGACCCTTGAGACGCCATTACATCCACAAAAACTGACTGTTTGGTGTGCTCTATGGGCTGGTGGAGTCATTGGGCCATACTTCTTCCGAAATAATGCTGGAGAGTCAGTTACCGTTAATGGAGACCGGTATAGAGCCATGATAACCGACTATTTTGTTCCCGAATTGGATGGCATGAATGTGGATGAGTTGTGGTTCCAACAAGACGGCGCTACATGCCACACAGCGCACGTCACATTCGATGAGCGCATAATTTCGCGGAATGGACCTGTCAATTGGCCACCAAGATCGTGTGATTTGACACCATTGGATTATTTTCTTTGGGGATATGTGAAGTCGCTCGTCTACGCCAACAAACCAGAAACGTTAGGGGACTTGGAAGCCAACATTCGTGGCGTTATTGCCAACATACGGCCCCATATGCTCGAAAAAGTGGTTGAAAATTGGACCTGTAGAATTGGATTTATTCGAGCCAGCCGCGGCGGCTACATGCCCGAAATCATATTTAAACATTAATGGCATAAAATTATCCTTCCAATAAAGCCAAATTGATGGACATTAAAACGATTTTCTTGTGTTTTATTTCAATTCGAAGTTCTATACTTCTAAAAAAAACACCCGATACTACGGTTTCCGTGGTTCCTATAAAAAACCAAATGAAAAATAAAATAAAATAAATAGAAAAAACAGCATATTTTAAACTATATATCTCGAAAACTAAGCGAAATCTCAAAAAATGGTATTCTTCATTTTCGTCTTATTTTGGTGAGTACTATAAGAATCCATTGTCAGATCACGGCGCCACAGTTATCGTAGAATCCCCCAAGAATTGTATTTATTTAATACTAAAAACAATCAATAAATTATTTCAACATATCTTCTTTTAAATGATTGCTTTTGGCAGCTATACAAGAGCATTAAAAGCTTCTCAAAATTTTCCGAAACGGAATCATCTTCATTTGTATTAACATATACCATGGTGAAATTAGAAAATTTGTTCCAATTTTCTAGTTTATTCACGGCGTTTCGGTTTCTAATTCTTAACCCAACTCATTGTTTTTAACAAATCAATGTTGTTTTCATAAATGCTTCTTCACTATTGACTTCACATTCTCATTTCACCAAGAATGGTTGGACAACCCGAAAAATTTTACCAAATCATCAATTTCACCACCATGAATATCAAAATAGGTCCCAAAATTATGGCAAATTTGCTGTCTTATCATTAAGTGTAGATAATTAAATTTAATCAATAATTAATTTTTCAATAAAAATTAGTTTAAATTTTTGGCGTCCACTTTTTGGATGTACTTCATTATCTAGAAAGAGACTAGTCAATATAATATTTACACTTTTTTTCAAGGGTTTTACAATGGATATGTCATCAAATAAGGCATTAGCGAATTCACTTGATGAGGCTGTCCTACCTGATAATACATATTTCAACACAATGTTGCGTATTTTGGCAACACGATGCATGCTTCAGGCTGTCTATTTTGTCTCCGGGCTCATGCCTGCTGAAGACTTTGCCCATTATGGATTGGCTGTTCCTATTTATACACATTTCACTTCACCAATCAGAAGGTAAATATTATTAATATTTAACATTTAATTAAATCAATAACTCTCATGAACCAGAGCATTAGGCAGAGAGACTCTCTTAGCCCTCTGCTTTTTAATATAGTAGTGAATGAAATCATTGGAGAAATAAAAAAACCTAAAAGGATATTCCCTAGGGGACTAAAATTTAACATGCGTTTGCTATGCACACGATGCAGCCAGCACTCGTTGCAGAAGATGAAAATTCCCTCTAGCGCCTCCCTGTATAAATTCAGCTGTATTGCACATAAATTCGGTCTCACACTATCAACCAAGAAGACCAAAACTCTCACAATCTCTAAAATACCACTCCGATGTAAACACTAACTATACGATACGATTGTCGAACAAGTCATGTCCTTCATGTACCTTGGAATCCAAGTGACCTCTCATCGAGACCTAGAATCAAAGGTAGAACATCAAACAATAAAGGCCTCGAAAATATCGGGTTGCCTTAACAGTACAATCTGGTCAAACCAATATTTAAAAACGGAGGCCAGGGTACAAAACCGTGGTACGTCCAATATTAACATACGCAGCTGAGACAAGACCCGAGACTGCAAAAACTTCTCAATTATTGGAAACAACTGAAATGAAGACATTGCTAAGGATAATGAACGTGACCAGGCTCGATAGAATGAAGAGTGAAGATATTAGAGAAAAATCTGGAATACAGAAGGTGGGAGAATGGATCAAGAGAAGAAAAACAGAATGAATGGTACTCGCATGTGGGAAGAATGCCAGAAGGCCGACTGGCAAAGAAAGTGATGACCAACAAGCCGGTTTGAATAAGAAGTAGAGGTCGTCCCAAGAAAAGATGGTATGACGATCTGGAAGAAACAAACCTATAGGTTTAAAAATAAGAAGAAGAATAACTCTCATAAAACACGATTCTTCGTCCCCAAACAACCCCTTCGGAATCAAATAAGAAAAATACTTGTTTACTTTAGAGGACAATAACATTAACTACAGCCCTTGGTATAAAAGTCCAACTCGCATTCTAACTAATTACGTTAATTTTATAATATCCCTCTCATTTTAATAAAATTCCAAAAGAATTAAAGAGAGAATGTGATATAAAACTTGTATAAATGATTCTAAAGAACATGAAAATAAATTAGATATGGTACTATAATGTTTTAAAATTATAAATTGTGGTGTTTTTTGAGGCTCTTGAAAACCTTGGAAACAGTTGGAATGTTCGTTAGGAAAAAGAAATAAAAATTTCTTTATATTCTAACAAATTAATTTATGAATCATTCATAAATTAATTCCTGTGAATCAATTGTAATAGACTGATGAAGAGGGCAAAGCCCTCGAAGCTATAGTCTCGTTATAAATAAATAAAATTTATAATTCCAGCAGAAGACACACTCTTTTATTGTCTCCTTCAATATATAAAAATTCTGCTACTCTCAGCAAAAAACTTTCAATTTAAGAAATATTACACTTATACCAGGGGCGGTACCAGACTTTCATTTTGGGGGTTCATGTACCGGCACACACACACACATCCGGGGAGGGGGGGGGGGATTTGAAATTTTGGACTTCAAAAGTAGTTTTCAGAGGCGATTTTGACCCTCTATAAAATTAAAAACAAACAAAAAGAGCGCATGAAGAAGGGGAAAATTTACAGGTTTACCTACCTATTAAATGTATATTATACTATACTTGGACTATAGCTCTCTAATTGAGTTCTTCATATTTAATAAATTGGCTGAGACTACTAATGTAAAATAGATATTTTTTAAAATTAAAAAAAATTTAGTTACTTCTTCTTTAGTTCAGGCAAATTACGATTTTAATAGGAAATAATTCCCGGTAAAGATTTTATTGCTGGAATACCTTTATTGGTACTCCAATATTACTACGCTAAGTTTTCCTCCAAATCTGTGTTGTGGAAATTTTTCTACGCGCCTCAAAATGAGAAAATTTCGGAGTTTTTTCAGTTTTTCTTGAATAACTCAAAAACGGCTTATCAAATCAGAGGATTTTTATTAGATAAATTAAATCTCTTTAAATTACGCGTAAAATGATAAAAATTTCTTCTATTAAGGTTCAGTAGAACCGGTGCTAATCCCTGTGAAAAAACAGCCCCCGGAATCACTTTTGAATATCCCTAAAACTCGTACTTTTGTAAAAATTGCCTATCTTTGAAGATCAATTGTGGCAAAATGGCTGTATTTGTTTTAACTTTTAAGTTCATATCCGGTGTGAAATTTTATGCTCTTTCATTTTGGTAAGAATGAAATTTTCTTTCAGACGCATGGTTTTCGTTTTATAAGCAAAAATCCGAAAAAGTTCAAAAATTTTCGTGCTTTTTAGGCCCTCAAAAATTATAAATGAACTAAAATTCATATCGCTCTGTGATTGGTGCTCAAGACGATACGTCTGCCTCCTGGCTGCAAATGTGGCAAGTACTGGTGGCAAATTTTGTCTCTACGGAATTTGAATATGACCGGACTTGGAAGTCTCGCTATGGGGGGTGGGGATTGCCCCCCGCCCCTACACCTGGATCCGCCCTTGGTTTCAGACACAAAAAGCAAAATAAATTGAAAATTTTTGGATGAATATTCAATAAATTTAGCTATACTTCACCGCCTGTTTGGTGTTAACTCGAAAAAGAAAATAAGAAATCGAAACATCGTTTCCTTGATCGTATTTTCAGAATAAAATACTGATATCAAATTTTTTCACAAATTAAAAAAAAATATTTTACAACTTTAAAGGAATTTTGAATTTGAAATTTGAATTTCCATTGTTTCGATCAGTGGAAGTTGATTGGATTAGGTACTAACATTGTTTGAAGCGTCATTTGATTTTATTCATGCAGTCAATTTTTTCCTTTTTAATAAATTATAATTTATATAATTTTTTCAATTTGTAATTTTATTAAGCTTTTTTTTGTTTTATTATTTGTCTATTTAAATAATTCATCAGTTTAATTATATGCGTAAGTAAAGCTTTAGACATTTTGAAAAAATAATATCTTTTGAAATATCATTTTTTTCGATAATTTCTTTTCAAGATTTTTTCTAGGCCTCATTGTAGTGATTTCCCTCAATTTTTTTCATCATTTAGTTTGAGCTGTTTTTGAGAAATTTCCCAAAAAAACTAAAAATATTTTTTTTCCCTGTCTGATTACACTAATTCAGCATTATTATAAAGAATAGAATTATGATTATTATACACAAATTTAAATCTTCAATAATTTGAAAATCTCTAAAGTTCTATTGTCATGATAAAATAAGCTGACGTGTTCTGATGTGGCCATCCACTTGACTTTACCATACAACCTGGCCTCTCATTTATATTTAATATTTAATAAAATTATTTATAATCATGTAGGGGAGGGGGGTTAGTTTTTGCATTTTTAGACTTCTGGGGTCCCACTGATATGTACAGTATACATATGTATACAAAATTTGGTTGAGTTTGCTCAAACGGCCTAGATTTTTATATTTCAACTCCCCCCCCCCCTTAATTTTGGGTCGATATGCACCAAAATCTAATCAGCTCTTAATCTCAATGGACCAAAACTACGTGTGAAATTTGGTTTTGATATTCGCACTAGTTTTTGAGCTAGCTCGTCCACAAAAATTTGGTAATGCACAGACAACCAGACAACCAGAAAAATATAATTTTTTCGATGTTCACTTATTAGAGCTTTTTTTGTAGACCGAAATGCCATGGTTTCGCTCAATTTTTTTAATCAAAATACTTCCTACCGTTTTTGAGATATTTCGAAAAAAAGAGGAAAAAACGACTTTTTTCATGCACTATTACAATACTTGACCATACACTGTATGGTAAAAAGTAAAAACATTTCTCTACATTTTATGTTATTCTTTTTTCTAGATATGCTGATGTCATGGTCCATCGTCTTTTAGCCTCATGTATTGGAGCGGACTCAACATTTTCCGAAATGCTTGATGTAAATCATAATAGTCGTATTACAAATAATCTAAATTATAGAAATCGAATGGCTCCAATATGCTGGACGAGCATCTGTCGCACTTCATACACACGTAAGCTATGATTTTGGTTCTTTTATAAAGTTTTTTTAAAAAGAACGCAAAAACATGTATTTTTACTAGCAAATCATAAATAAATTTATTTTGAAGCAAATCTTTAGTAAACATACCTATTATAATAATTTCATCAAAGATACATAATTACAATTACTAAATCTAAATATAATGATATGGATCTGCTTGTTATTAAATTAAGAATCAAACAGAACTTGAGCATTTTTAAAATGTGATTTGTATTTTGATTTTATCGCTCTACTACTGAGAACGTTCATTCACATAAAGATTTTATCTAATACAAAATGACAATTTTATCAATGACATATGTGATGGTGTCAGGTAAATGGATCCTAAAACTTCGTTATACGTAGGTACAAAGATAAAAGTAAATAAATATTATATGAAATATTCATTTACTATGAGTTAAGATTTCTAGGTCACTTTGTTTCACATTAAGATTAAAAATATAAAGATTTAATTTTTTCTTTTTAATCTTAATGTGAAACAAGTGACCTAGAAATCTTAACTCATAGTAACTGAATGTTTCATATAATATTTATTTACTTTTATCTATTAAATTTCTTCCAGAACTTAAGTGACTTGATTTAAATTTTTCATTAAATTGAAGGGTTGATTTTGTCACAAATATAATAAAACAATAATTTTAATAACTATTAGAATTATTTAATTGATAACTATACAGTTTCGGTCACCACTGGTCGACCATCCTCAGTAGTTCTAAAAATTGAAATGAAACATTTATTTACATTTTTTCTTTTTATAGAGAATTATATAATACAAAATTTTTTATTTTTTTTATTTTTACAATAATTTGAAATCATACATACATCTCGTTCAAGAACCGGAATTTGTCATTTCACATGAAACATTCATTCTTAAATCTTCAATATAGATACATCACACAATTCATTACAATCACACACATACATATATATAGCAACAATTTATAAAAACGTTTATCACTGAACTAGAAACTATTTTGAATTAATGATTATATTAAATATTATTTTCAATTTTATTTTTTTCTAATTATCTCATTGCATCGTCAATTATTATACAATTAAAAAACCCATTATAAATAATCCATTCTAGAAACACATTATAAGTTAAATTCATTCTTTATTTTTAATTTTTTATTAATGAAATATCAAAATACACATCTCCCTATTACATTTTTCTTATAAAATCAATACATGTTTAATCAACATACTAAATCAAATCAATATTCTCACAACAATGACACAATGAGACTATAACATTCTGATATGTTTTCCGAATCCATTTTGAAATTTACACAATTATCGATATCCTTCAATATATAAAGAGATTCTTTTACTTTTATCTTTATTAAAGATGTTTCACCTTGAACCAACACCACAATCCCTATTAATTGTAGATACAGAGATTAAGAGATTATTTTCTACTAAATAGAACTATTTAAAATTCTTGAGTGAGAAAGTTTATTTCTCGTGCCGATTCAGTAGATAGTAATGTATTGTATTACCATAATAAAAATGGAGCATTTTTTTGTTGAAGACAGAATTGATATGGTCTTAATTTAAGGTGAATGTGTAAGAAGTGTTATGTGGGGGTTGTCGTTAAAATGGATGCCGAGCAGATTCCTGATAGGAATACACCCTCCTAACCTTCATTTTATCGTATTGTAAATCTGTAAAGTAAAAAAAATGTAAAGGCTACGAAGAAACTGGAACAGGCCAAAATAACGAATTTGGAACTGGAATTCATCCAGAAGACTTGCAATACACTCATACACTTAGGAATGTCACAGAACAGTGTCGAAAAATTATTAAATTATTAATTATTGTTAAAATATTTATTTAATAATTAAGTTGAATGATTGTTAAAAATAATTATTAGGATTTTTTTGTTTTTTGAGATATAAGTAATTGATTTAATATTTTTTATTATTTTATGTCGTATAAAAAAATAGTTCTAATAAAAGTTGTTTAGTTTTTTTTGTAGATTCAGAATATGTACCGGGTGATTCAATAAGGGTGACGAGGTACCGTATCTCAGGAACTAATAATCGTAGAAGTTTGGGAAAAAATCCTTCAGAGGAAATCGGCCAAGAAAAATTGCTGGAAATATTTTTTAAGTTCATAAGTCTACCGCTAGGTGGCTAAATAGCTTCTATCGTATAAAAAATGCAATTTTCTCGAAAATTTTCCAATATAAGTTTAGAAATGAATACTCTCACGTTAATGCCACCATAATAGTCCATCTTTTTGATAAATGACTTTTTATTGTAGGACGTAAAATAAAGGCGGGTGGGGATGCTAAACTTTTATGGACTCTAGTGTCTATAACTTAAGTTTGACTTAACGGAAATTTGTTAACAAGGTCTGGTTCAAGAAAGGAAGGTTTGGTGAATAAAATAAAAAAACATCCATGCCATTCTAGTTCTTGCCGCCCTCGCTAAGGGGCGTGTTTTATAAAGTTAAACGTTTTATTAATTTTGCTCCGAAATCTTAAATGGAACCGTATAATTATTTTATTAGATTCAGAAAGTAGATCAAATTTGCAACAAAATATGTTCAAACCGCATGTCGACATCTCCATTCGTTCAACAGTTATTGCTTAAAGAATATTTTATTAACCAATTCATTAAAGAAACAAAATAGGTAATTGAGTTTTCAATTTTTTTTAAGTTTCGTAGTCAAGCATGCCATGGACAAATAAAAAACAGTTTAAAACTTTGTTCTTATTTTCATTTAATCACAAAAATAATGATAATAACGCTTTTTTCCTAATGCTTTTCTGTCGCCTGTGAGTAGGTATTAAATTTCAAAAATGTCTAATTTCTTAGAAGGCCGTGAAAGACTTGGTTGACAGTTTCTATGGAAACGGCATTTTTCACAAATAAATGTTAATGTTGTAATTGTTATTTTATTGTTTGTTATGTTATATCATTATTTTTGTGATTAAATGAAAATAAGAACAAAGTTTTAAACTGTTTTTTTATTTGTCCATGGCATGCTTGACTACGAAACTTAAAAAAAAATTGAAAACTCAATTACCTATTTTGTTTCTTTAATAAATTAGTTAATAAAATATTCTTTAAGCAATAACTGTTAAACGAATGGAGATATCGACATGCGGTTTGAACATATTTTGTTGCAAATTTGATCTACTTTCTGAATCTAATAAAATAATTATACGGTTCCATTTAAGATTTCGGAGCAAAATTAATAAAACGTTTAACTTTATAAAACACGCCCCTTAGCGAGGGCGGCAAGAACTAGAATGGCATGGATGTTTTTTTATTTTATTCACCAAACCTTCCTTTCTTGAACCAGACCTTGTTAACAAATTTCCGTTAAGTCAAACTTAAGTTATAGACACTAGAGTCCATAAAAGCTTAGCATCCCCACCCGCCTTTATTTTACGTCCTACAATAAAAAGTCATTTATCAAAAAGATGGTCTATTATGGTGGCATTAACGTGGAGAGTATTCATTTCTAAACTTATATTGGAAAATTTTCGAGAAAATTGCATTTTTTTATACGATCGAAGCTATTTAGCCACCTAGCGGTGGACTTATGAACTTAAAAAATATTTCCAGCAATTTTTCTTGGCCGATTTCCTCTGAAGGATTTTTTCCCAAACTTCTACGATTATTAGTTCCTGAGATACGGTACCTCGTCACCCTTATTGAATCACCCAGTACAGAAAAATATAGGTTTCCATTTAAAAACAGAAATTGACCTCGAAATACCCTTAAAAGCTTGTTCTATGTCGACAAACAATAGCATAGTTTAGCTTCCCTCTGATAAAAATAAACTTTTATTTAAAAGTTTTTTTCACTGTTTTTGAGTTATAAGACTGTCTCAAGATAAATAAAACTCACCCGGTATACCTCATATTTATTATACTTTAATTTTTTGAATTAATTTTTGTCAACTGCGCATTATAATTGTTTCATTGTCATTGTTTCCATTTGTTTCGCGACCCCAAAATTTAGTTACTCGACCCATAGTTTAAGAAGCGCTGTTAAAGAGTTAATAAACTACTTGGCTTGCTCTTTTGATCTCATCAAAAATGGAACCTACGTCCTTTTCTACTACTTAACTTGTATAGCTCTGTCTTATTTATTATTTTGTTGTATTTAATTTTAAATTAATTTTGATTTTTTTTTTCATGTTTTATAGTTATTTTTCCGAGATAAAATTCAAAATGAACAAGGGTATATTTTATATGTCCGTAAAAACGCTCTACAAATTTTAATACCTAAATATGGACTAGAAGGTACTCTGTATCTTGCCACCAAAGATTCTAAACCAATTGGAAATGGAAATATTCAATTCATTTATAACGAAGAGGTACGTATTTCTCTTTTAAAAACAAATTTAGATTTCTTTGAATTTATTGTTGCGTCAAAACCAGTATTAGGACTGTATACTCGTTGATAATGATGATGAATTTATTAATGAACTTTTCTAAATTTTAATTCCTTCAATATATATTTTTTTCAAAGGTTATAACGAAAGGCAGTCCATGTAATTATTTAAATTTTTATTCAAATTCAGACGTTTCGGAGACTTTTTTCTCTTGTTCAGGGTAATGAATAGTTATTGATTGGTGAGTATAAAATAACTCGGCTCCATTTGTCTTCTTTTCAGTGATAACAACAATATTACAATACTTTTCACTCATTATATCATAAGTGTACTGACTGTTGACTAAATACACTTATGATATAATGGTGAAAAGTATTGTAATATTGTTGTTATCACTGAAAAGAGAGACAAATGGAGCCGAGTTATTTTATACTCACCAATCAATAACTATTCATTACCCTGAACAAGGAGAAAAAAGTCTCCGAAACGTCTGAATTTGAATAAAAATTTAAATAATTTATGGACTGCCTTTCATTATAACCTACTTATTTCGCTTACCAGTCCGTCTTAATAACCAAACCAGTTCGTAAATAAAATTATATATTTTTTCTTTTATTCTTTTGAAAAATAATGTGAAACATTTCACTATTAATCATGCTTTATTACATTTTATTTTTTTGTTATTCTATGTACATTTATTAATTAATATTATTTTTTTTTCATAAATTTTTCTGTTTATTATTAATTTTAGGAGCAGACTCAAAGCTATGGAGATACAACATTTCATATTTTTGATCCCGTTACTGTTCAATTAAGTTTAGATCGTTCAAATATTCAACATGAGAAAATTGTACTTCAATTAGTTTTTCCATTGGTAAGTATTGATACGAGTAGATTCTTTAACATGTAAAGAAATGGGATAGTTTTCTACAAGTATAAAAGTTTAATGTACGATCGTTAGCAAAATGAAAAGAAACTGATAAAAAATTTTGAAATATATGTCTTGAAATAGAGCCGAAAATATTTCTGAAGCCAAACTCTTGAATTAGTAATAAAGAAATTGAGAAAAAATGGAACCTGCAATCAAATTTGTGCTTACAACTATAATTCAAATAATTCATTTTTTCAAAAATAAAAAAATGTCACTTAAATAATAACTGCACTTTATGGATAACATCTAAATACCTATTTTGTGTTCACTGGGTGACCCATGTCGAAAATGACATTTGTTTAGCATAAATAGATACAGGGCCGGATTTAGATGTTTGCCGCTCATGTGCAAAATTAACACTGCCGCAGGGCCTAATGTTTAAGTCTTTAACAACGATGCTTACATCGGCCTGTGGTTTTCATACGTAGGAAATAGTAAAGAAAAGAAATCACAAAGCATAGTTTACGTTAACAGATACAATATTTTATTATTGTACATTGTACTTATAAAAAAAACATACATTGTTAACTTGCATGATTTTTTAAAGATTAACCTAAGTTCGTTCAAATAAGAGGTTTCCTTCTTGATCGGTCTTTAGCAAAAGTATTGATAATATCTTCAAAATCAAATTTTACGGTAATGTCTGATTCAACGCATAACACTGCACTGTTGACGATTCTATCTTGTCCTTGACTTGATCGCAAGTAATTCTTAATCCTGCGTAGAACTGAAAAAGATCTTTCAGCTGAACAACTTGTAGCAGGTGTACAGCAATATATTTTTAGGGCAATACAAATGTTTGGGTAAATATCTTGGAGGTTTTTCTCCACTATCATCTTGTATAAGCTCGGCAAAGTCCATGGCACTACAACTTTTTCTCCTTTTTTGTTGGTAATTTCTTTACTTCTGTACTTTATTTACAGAAACACTGTGCCCTTTTTTGCACTTTCCGAACAAAGACGCCCCCTATTTATTTTCACTCATAGCATAGCAATATCGAAATATCACCACTGGTTGTATCATCAAGTATATTTTTTTAAAATTTGCCGCCCCTAAATTTTCCACTCTGTGCAGCTGCACATATTGCACATGCCTAAATCCGACCCTGAATAGACTCAATGCGTAGACAACTGCATCCTCCTCCTCTGTTTCATAAATATATACAACATATTTAATGTGCATATTATAAGTATATACTATTCTTCTAACAACTTACTAAAATAATATTTTTATTTTTTTATTTTAAAGATTCCCGGATTTTCCGTTACATCAAAAGAATCAGAAAATCAAGAAGATGTAGAAATGAAAGATGTTTCAGCTACGGAGATTGATTCCTTATCTGAGAAACAGACACTGCATACATCTGTTACATCATCTGGTAAAAAGAAATCTAAAAAAAGGAAAAGATAGATAAATTTTAAAAGGCATTTTTCTTCTAAAATTCAATTGAAAACTAATATTCTTATTTTTTTTACAAAATGAAATTAAACTGCAACGCATGTTGCTAAACTTTATCCAAAGTGAAATATTAATATGTTTATTCCTTTATTATTTATCCAAAGTGAAATATTAATATGTTTATTCCTTTATTATTTATCCAAAGTGAAATATTAATATGTTTATTCCTTTATTATTTATCCAAAGTGAAATATTAATATGTTTATTCCTTTATTATTTATCCAAAGTGAAATATTAATATGTTTATTCCTTTATTATTTATCCAAAGTGAAATATTAATATGTTTATTCCTTTATTATTTATCCAAAGTGAAATATTAATATGTTTATTCCTTTATTATTTATCCAAAGTGAAATATTAATATGTTTATTCCTTTATTATTAATCCGATATCACTGGCTATTTGTAGTCCATGTTGACTTTAATTCAAAACTTTTAAGTCGATTCCTCCATGTCTTCACCATTGGTTACCAATAATAATCGAAACGTCAAAAATATAATGTGGATTGATTATTCCTCATGTATTAGATGAGAATCGATGGCTATTTTTTAATTTAAGTCGATTCCTCTATGTCTTCAGCAAAGGTAACGGATAAGAAAACAACGCAGTTTCTATGGTTACTTATACAATTTTCTTCCAAATTTTTAGCATTTCACAGCCTATCCATTCTTACTTAAGCAAGGTTAAATGATCTATATTAAACCGATCGAATGAATAAATTTTAAAGAATTTATAAAAGTATATCTTACTCTAGGGTAAAGTACTTTAAAATATAATGTGGTCCTTAAGGTACTTAATTTTTTGTTTAATAAAAATGATGAGAAAAGGAGTTACATAAAAAAGCTGCATCCCCTACAGCTGAAGGTTATAACTCGCGGGGAAGACGGCGGCAGGGAGCGAGTTCCAGTCTCTAGAGGTCATAGGGATAAAAGAGTTGGCGAAAGCGCTTGCTCGATTTTTATCCAATTTGACAGCGAAACGGTGTTGAGCTTTCGAAAACCGCGTGTTTCTCGTAAAGAGGACTTTAGGGGGGATAATTGATTTCAGCTCGACTGAACAGACACCGCGATAGTATCTGTAGTACAGGGAAAGGGCAGAAACGGTTCTTCGGTGAGCCAGGGAGTCGAGTGAGTTAGTTAGGGTCGGGTCTCCTCAAATGCATCCAGTGTGGCAAGAGAATGCTTGGAGGCCCCCCTCCACAGATGAGAGCCATATTGGAGACAGGGACAAATTTGAGCCTTATACAGTGTAAGAAGGTGACTGGGAGTATAATAGCGTCTAGACCTAAATAGGAGACCAAGCTTGCGCGCTGCAGCTTTAGCAGTGGTTGGGACATGGTCATTCCAAGAAAGGTCAGACCCTAGTGTGATGCCTAGCATTGAAATTTTATCCTTGAATTCCAGTGAGTTTGAATCGAATGCTATGTTTGGGAGGTTTCTATAGACGCGCCTAGAAATAAGGCATTTGAATATTAAATTTCATTAAAATTGGTTAAGTCATTTTCAAGATATTTCGAAAAAACTAAAAAAGTACTGGAATAAAGTACTAATGTATGTGGGCCGATATGTACCAAAAACTAATCAGCGCTTAAAGCAATTTAAGGGGTTTTCAATTTCATTTCAATCAGTTCAACGGTGTGTATAAAATAACGACCACATCCGCACGCATTATGTGAAAAAATCGCACTTTTCTGCCTCTCAAGCAGACCCCATGTAATTTTTGGCAAAACCAAATTTAACCTAATTGAATACTACAATTTGTGACTTGAATTGAAACCATGGGTTCTATAATCTTTACCTAATGATCCTTTGAAATCGCGAGACCGATTACAATACTTTACCCATGCCTCACATTGGATAAAATAAAAATAAAGATAATTTGTTACATGATAAATTTACTTTAAACATTAGTTTTTATTTTTATTTAAGTAAGTGAACAGCTAAAGTTAAATAATTTATTTTCTGTCATGTGCTCAATTTCCATTTTCAAAAATAATAATTTCTGTAGAATTAACAGTCAGAAATTATTGAAATAAATTATTTAACTGTCGCGGTTCACCTATTTAAATAATTTGTTATTTATCATATCAATATTTCTTAACACCCCGACCAATTGATTATTATTAGCTTTCAGTAGTTCTTCATTGTGAACGGATTACCGTGTTTAGTCATCAGATACTTTGGTGTAATTTTTTAGAGGAAAACACAGGCAGTTAGATAATTTTAATTTGCGTTTTGTTTAATTATATAATGAATAAAATTAATTTCATATAGCTATTTTAAATGTTTATTTAAAACTGAACTATTGTTTACATTAAATATAAACAAACATTAACAAGAAAACAATAACATCTTTATATAAACATCTCCCTTTTAAGCAAACAGTTTCTGCAGGAAACTTTATTTTAATTTTTTAAATATGAATTGAATTTCTTTTATTACACTGCCTCAATAATATACGATCTTGGTTGTTTTAATTTTTTTATAATTATTGCTGGTTTCCACATTTTACTGTTGATTATCTTGAACCAATTGTTGGGTTTACAACTCGTTCATGCATTAATCCTCACAGATGCCAACAATGTGGCTCAAAATACACCCATCAACAGATATTCCATTCAATGCTCCTGAGAAATGAATATTTTAGAACGAAGGAAAAGGTGGAGGTAATAGATATTTAGCAATTTTTATTTTTTTTATATAATATTTATATCTATATGAAATGAAACATTGATATTTTTTATTTTATTTTATTTAATAATTAAAAACACAACTTATAACATTTGATTTTATATGTCGAGGTTGATAATTTCAAATAAATATGGAATGCAAATAACAATTTTGATTAAGATAAATAAATTTCAATCAAAAATTATACTAACACCCGTTACAATAACAAAGGAATACTTTAAAATCAGCAAACATATATTCAGAGATAATAAATAAATAAAAAATTCACTTGTTAATATACATGAACCATTCCGTAGATAAATCTGTAAAAAAAAAGTTAAGAAAAATATGTTTATACATATTTAGTTTTCTTTATGAATTGGTTATAATTATCCATCTATACATTTAATATATGAGTATTTATACCGTGCTTTTAAATTTTCGCTGAACATGTTAATATTCTTAGTTCTTACACCAATTTAGACAAACTCGCACAAACAACACATACAAATAAAAATATTTACTTAGGGCAAAAAAAAATAAGTTGACGTGTTCTGATGTGGCCATCCACTTGACTTTACCATACTACAACCTGCCCCCTCACTTATATTTAATATTTAATAAAATTATTTATAATCATGTAGAGGAGGAGGGTTAGTTTTTAGATTTTTAGACTCCTGGGGGCCCACTGATTATGTATACAAATTTGGTTGAGTTTGGTACAGGGGCCTAGATTTTCATTTTTTTGACCCCCCCTCCCCATTTTGAGAGGTTAGTTTTTGCATTTTTAGATTACTGTGGGCTCACTGATTATGTATACAAAATTTGGTTGAGTTTGGTGCAAGGGCCTATATTTTCATTTTTTGACCACCCCCCCCCCCCCGCCCGATTTTGGGCGGTTAGTTTTAGCATTTTTAGATTACTGTGGGCCCATTATCATCAAAATCGGTTCACAATTGGCGAAGAAATCAGATAACATAGATACAAAAAAAAATTCAGTCGAATTGATTACCTCCTCCTTTTTTGAAGTCGGTTAACAATACCTCAGAAATCTAAAATTTATTTTCTGCTTTTTCGTATGGTTCTGTGATTGAACGGTCTATTTTTTTAAAATCTTTTTTTAATTTTTTTTATTTATACTGCATATATTACCATGGGCTTTGTTCTGACGAAATAAAATCAATAATCCCTCAAAAGCTTCATTTGCGCGAAATACACAATTTTCTAACAATTAACGCCCCTTCGCCATTAAATTGGATACTAACCGAAGAAAGCCAACCGCCAATTCGTTTATCCCTATGATTTCTATTGACTGTAACTCGCTTCCCTAGTCCGTCTTCCCGGCTAAATATAACCCAATCTTTCAAAACCCGCATCCATAGATACCAACTTCGACCCAATCCCTGAAATGTCTTTATTTTTTTCACGATACAAGAGTCCACCGCAGACTAAAGAGGTTGTAACTTTTTCGTGCAACTTCTTGAATGATTAAAAAAAAGCACGGTATATACAATTATACATATATTAAATATTTGTCTATTTTATTTTTTTAAGAAATAGCTAAGCTATATTATATAAAGGATACGTCCAAAAGAGCACGTACGTCTGAAAACAACAAGTATTAATTATTATTTTTGTTTTATTTTAACTTTATTTGAAATGTGTTACTTACAAAAAGTCCTCCGAAGAAGCCATTTGTTAATAATGTTCTACGATTAATGAAAAATTTTTTCCAATCGCTTCCTGCTTTCAGAAGAAGTAGACCCTGCAATGAATTATTTTATATAGTTAGATATCAGTATATAAAGGATTCATATTATTCATTACTATTATCCGGTAAGCACGGTTTTGGCGTCCCTACAAATCTTTTACAAACTTTGATAGTGCCTCAATAAATTTGACACCCAATATTAAGTATACCGGGTGAGTTTTTTATCTTGAGACTCAGGGGGGAAACTAAACTAGGCTATTGTTTGTCAACCTAGAACAAGCTTTCAAAGGTATTTCGAGGTCAAGTTCTGTTTTTTAAATGGAAACCTATATGTTTCTGTACATCTTCTGAATCTACAGAAAAAATTGAACAACTTTTATTAGAACTATTTTCTTATACGACATCCAATAATAAAAAATATTAAATCAATTAGATCTCAAAAAAATCTTAAAAATTATTCAACTTAATTATCAAATAATAATGATCAAATAAATATTTATTAAATCGAAAAGTCACAAGAATGAAAATAAGTGTTTATGCTTGAAAGGAATATACCCTCACAAGCTTCATTTTATCGTGTTGTCAACTGTTTAAAAAAAACAGTAAATGTAAAGGCTAGAAAGAAACTGGTACAGGCCAAAATAAGGAAATCGGAACTGAAATTCATTCAGAAGTCTTGCAATACACTCTGGAATGTCACAGAACATTGTCGCAAAATTAATAAATTATAAAATTATTTATTTAATAATTAAATATTTGATCATTATTAGTTGATAATTAAGTTGAATAATTGTTAAAAATAATTATTATAATTTTTTTTTGAGTTCTAATTGATTTAATATTTTTTATTATTTGATGTCGTATAAAAAAATAGTTCTAATAAAAGTTGTTCAGTTTTTTTTGTAGATTCAGAATATGTACAGAAACATATAGGTTTCCATTTAAAAAACAGAACTTGACCTCAAAATACCCTTGAAAGCTTGTTCTAGGTCGACAAACAATAGCGTAGTTTAGTTTCCCCCCTGATATAAATAAATTTTTATTTGGAACTTTTTTTCATATAATGTACTGTTTTTGAGTTATAAGACTGTCTCAAGATAAAAAAAACTCACCATAAATAAGCATCAGAGAATTTTGACTTTTATAGGAAAAAATTTTAATTCGAAATTTTTGCAATAAAGTCGAAAGGTTGTCAAATAAGAGCGATTAAAGATTAATTATCACCTAAAACCATCTTTCGAAATCGTTCTAATTTCCAAGTCTTCTAGAGCCAAAGCCTGCCTGTTTCGTTCGAAAATTTAATATATTTTTTTTTCTTATCGGGATCTACTGATCCATAAATGTATGAAACGTGGAAAAAAACTTCTGTCAAAGAAAAAAGTAGTAGAAAGTTCGTTCTGGTGTCAAAATGTTTTTATTTTCAAATAGAAGAACTAATTAGATTTTGGCATAATTTTTTATACAGCTATCGAATGATTGGCTGTAAATAATCAGCTGAAATTTAAATTAATAAAATGCACCCTTGTGTCAAGTTGAAACTTGAATATTATAATTGGAATAAAAAGTGAAACTTTTTCAAGACTCGGTAAGCTGTTTGCAGTGAATAATGCAAAACAGACCTGTTCGATTGTTTATTATTTTTTACTATAGAAACGGATTAAATTTTGAATAATTTTGCATTTTTAAACCTGAAGATATAGAGCCCAGCAAAATCTAATCAGTTCTCTAGGAAATACAAACATTTTAGCACAAGAACTAACTTTCTACGCTTTTTCGTTCTTATATTACGTGGGTATTTGAATCCTGACATAGAAACAAAAAAAATGGATGAAAATCATATTTCTCCAGACATTTAAACCTAATGGGCGCCTGCCTCCCGTGCCTACCGAGTAAAAAGTCTCAAGAACCCTATATCTATAAATCCAGTTGACTGATCTTAATTAAAAATGGATAACGATTTTATGCTTTTTAAATGATTACTAGATTCAAGAATAAACTAGCCATCCCGAGGTTGTGTTTACAAAAGGTAAGCGGTTCATTCATGAGGCAAGGTGTGCGCTTATACTACAAAATTCCGGAGGAAATTACGAGTCTAGCTCTAAATAAATTTAAATTCTCCATTAAGCGCACATTACTAAAAAAGGCGGGTTTTTAGAGGATGCGACGATCATGCCAGCACTTGATTTTTAACATATTCTCAGCAGGATTACTTTTGTATATTTATTTATTAATTTTATTTTGCTTTTGTTTATTTATTATTTTATTTTTTGGAATCATAACTTTCATCAAGCGCTCCTCCGGCTATTATGAAAAAAAAAATTTAAGAAAGAAAGAAAAGAATAAACTTTTAATGCAGTGAACGATTTTGTAAAATTTAATTGAAAAGTTATTCAATTCATGAAGATTTTTGAAATAAACCTACTAAAAGATTCTTAGGTAAATGCTCGAAAAGAAAAATATCACTTTAAATGGCATCCCCTAAAGAAGGTATTTTTATCACTATTAACTTTTTAGATAGCGGTCATTTTCATTTATTTATCAACAAATGGTGTGTCGACACTTGTTAATTTTCATTTAGCAAGAGAACAGAAACATTAATTTTTATATAACGTCTTATTATATCCTTTATAAATATGTGATACACGGGTCGACAAAAATTTGTACCCGTAAACCTAACAATGGATTCCAGTAGAGTTTCATAAGCTGATTTTCATGCAATTTCTCGATTTTTTACAACAGGTCAGAGTTTCCAGATACTATCGGTCAAAATGACGAAAAAGGCGATTTTGACCTATTTTCGAGTCCCATTAGATATTAAACAGCAATATTTGCAATCAAAATATTTTTTCGACGTAATAGAAAACAGCTTCCTCTTTGATTTGCAAATTACCACTTTTTTTTTTTTTTTTTTTTAATGCTATCGAATGCAAGAAGGGATGCGCCAGTAAAGATGCAACTCCTATGGATCTCGAAAGACCCTTAAATTACCGAAGAGAAGGGAAAGTTGATTAAGTGAGAGGGTGTAGACGTAGGTGTCTATGCACCCTGGTTTTGAAGGTTTGAAGATCATAGGTGCTGGGAAAGAAGGAGGCTGGGAGAGAGTTCCAGTTCCTTGAAGTCATGGGGATATATGTATTGGCGAATGAAGTGGTCCGGCACTTTTCCAGTTTGACCGCGAAAGAGTGTTGGGACTCGGCAAAACGCGTGCTACGTGCAAAGCATGCTTTGGGGGGAATTATTGATCTTATCTCATCAGAGCACCTGCCGTGATAGTATCTATAGAAAAGGGAAAGGGCAGAGACATCTCTTCGATGAGCCAGCGAGTCGAGGGAGTCGGTGAGGGTAGAATCGTTAATTAGCCTGATGGCTCGTTTCTGAATTGCATCCAGGGTAGCAAGAGAATATTTTGAGGATCCTCTCCACAGATGTGAACCGTATTCGAGACAGGGGCGGATTTGGGCCTTGTAGGTGGTGAGAAGTTGTGGGGCTTTGTAAAATCGCTTGGACCTGAATAAGAAGCCAATCTTCCTTGCTGCAGATTTGGCCACAGAGATGTGTTCATTCCAAGACAGGTCAGATGTGACTGAGACGCCCAACATGGATAGGCTGTCACACATTTTTAGGGTATTCGAATCGAAGTGAATATCAGGGAAATCTTTATTTTCGCGCCTAGAAATTAGACAACATTGAGTCTTGTTTGAATTATAGTTAACTAAATTTTGAGAGCCCCATTTATTCAGTTTGTCTAGGTCGAGAGTAATTGAGGAGGCAACATTGATTCGATTATTCGGGAGTGAGGGTTTGCTGTTTAGAGTGCTATCGTCGGCGTAACAATGAGTGGGGTTTGAGGTTTGATCGATAACGTCGTTTATATAAATTAGGAAGAGTGTGGAGGAGATTACAGAGCCTTGGGGAACACCAGCGTTTGTTACCACTTGTTTGTAGCTCAATTAGAACCCGAGTTATCAGTAAAAAACTAAGACCATATGTTTTTATCTATGTTTATTGTCCTTTATAATCACGTAGTTTTGGTTTATTTTGTTATAACTCAAGTTCTAATTGAGCTAAAAACAAGTGATAATTTGAAAATCAAAGAGGAAGCTGTTTTCTATTACATCAACAAAATATTTTGATTTCAAATATTGCTGTTTAATATCTAATGGGAAATAGGTCAAAATTGCCTTTTTCGTCGTTTATCTATCTATCTATCTACTCTTATTAAACGAGCAAAAATTGTATATTTGTTTATATATATTTGTATCATTGTTCTATTTTGAAAACGGCTTTACCGATTTTGATGAAATTCACGGGTTAGGGGGTTTTTGGGGTGACAATTCGATCTGTCACGGTCTCATCTTAGACAAAATTGTTTTTGATGGATTTTATCGTAATCAAATTAATTATTCTCAGGTAGAAAAATTCCATTCTTAAGGTTTTAAAAAAGGTTTTCCTTTTACTATTGTACCCAGACAGATAATGGGTTGAGCTAATTGTTCTCAAAGGCCTTGAAGAACTATTGTGATTGTGGTGTGTTGTTGTCAAGCATTAACTAAACCCGAACGAAGCTCGGTCTTCCAGGTATATATATATATATATATATATATGGTATGTATTTATATTTTTTTTTTTTTTTTTTTATTTTAAAAACGGCTCTAACGATTTTGATGAAACAAACTCTATTAACAAGTTTTGAGGATGAGAAAGCGATCTTGATGCGGAGCGGGGGTGCAGAAGGTGGGGATCCGGGGGTAGGGGGGGGGGTTTCGAGGGTGGGGTTGAGCGGGGTGGATGTGGGGGGTACAGTGGTCGAATATTATATAGATATATTTGTATTTTTCTAATTTGAAAACGGCTCTCAAATAAAAATCGACCTTTTTATCAGAATTTTAAATTAAAAATAATATTAAAATAAAGATTTTAACTGAAGGAAGAAGTTACCGAGCATCGCTCGGTGCCTCCAGGTACTTATTATTATAACCACTACAAAAGCAAACTTTATATGGAATATAGGTATTGTTCCTTTATTTTGATGCACACTGAATAGAAAAATAATGAAATAAACCTTAAGACAAGGAAAAAAAAATTGTCGACCTGGGTTATTAACAAATTTTTATATATTATATTTACACTGGCCTAAAATATCAATTAGAAAATTCATAAATTTAAGAAACAAAGTAAGTATAGATTAATTTATGTCAAAGATTGAGCATAGAACTTTAATCATTCTTACCCAAAGTCCAATGACTGAAAAAGCATAAAAGGCAAATCCATATAGACCAGTTAAACCGAGAAGACCGGCTGTACCGCCCGAAAGGGCTGCCATCGATGTTCTACAGTATTCCACGACTCCCGCATTATTTCTAACTGCAGCCTCGCTATATGCAACGATTTCTAAAATAAAACAATGGAATATTAATTAATAAAATATATTTTTTGAAATAATTATATATATATTGAATCAAGTAATGAAAATTAAAATATTTATATATAAATAATTAGGACAATGTATGAAGCATCGCGCTATATACATGTGAAAAGTGGATGGTGGAAGAGGTTTTTGAAATGTCGTTCTTTTTTTTAATGATATTGATGTGAGAAGGAGATAGACCAAAAAGTGCATCCCCTAAAGGCCTGGGTTGGCCCCTCCATCGTGAAAAGAAGAAGAAGGGATTTTATGGGCTGGGTAGGAGTTGAAGGTATCTGTGGATGCGGGTCTTAAACAGCTGAAGATTATAAGTTGCGGGGAAGACGGTGGCTGGAAGTGAATTCCAGTCTCTGGAGGTCATAGGGATAAAAGAGTTGGCCAAAGCGCTTGTTCGATTTTTATCCATTTTTTTTTTTTTTTTTTTTTTTAAGGGCCTCCACATTTCTCCTTATAGCCCTCCGATCCTCCCACTCAGGATCCGGTTGAGTGGCTCAGGGTGTGGCCACAGCAGAACGGTGTGAAACCTTAGTATGCTGCGACCAAGAATAAAATAATAATAACAAAAAAAAAGGGAATACCGCATGTCGTCCAAACAATAAAAATAAATAAATACCCTGGGAAGAATAAATAAATAATTTATTTGACAGCGAAGGAGTGCTGGGCTTTCGAAAACCGCGTGTTTCTAGCAAAGAGGGCTCTAGGGGGAATTGATTTCACCATGATAGTATCTGTAGTAGAGGCATAAACGGTTCTTCGGTGAGCCAGGGAGTCGAGAAGGTTTGTTAGAGCCGGGTCTCTGATTAGTTTAATTGCTCGTTTTTGAATTGCATTCAGTATGGTAAGTGAATGCTTGGACGCCCCTCTCCACAGATGAGAGCCATATTCGAGACAGGGACGAATTTGAGCTTTATACAGTGTAAGAAGTTGACTGGGAGTATAATAACGTCTAGACCTAAATAGGAGACCAAGCTTTCGCGCTGCAAAGATAAATACAAATTAAGAAGCTCTGGAGATGATTAGAGTAAAAAAACCATTGTGAAAGTACATGGAAAAGCTTAAAGTTCCAGGCCGTAGTCATGGGATTAAACATATAAACTAGTTAGGCACTTTTCCAATTTGACCACGGTGTTGCGATTTGCTTTGGGAGAATTCATTATTTAATCCCATGTACATGAGTAAATGCAATGATAGTATCTATAAAATAGGGATATTTCGGAGACCTTTCTTTGAGTCTCAGAGTAGAGAAAAAATTGTTTAAAACTAATTATCGTCTTTTGTATATAGTTAGTTCCTTGATTGATGCACATGGAATTATGCAAGGTATTGCTATAACCATAATTCAGAAGAATACGGTTCTACGATTAGCCAGGAAATCAAGTGAGCTAGACATAATTTGAAGCAAGAGTATATTACTGATTACTAAATTATTTAATATCTGTATTATGTATCTGGCCAAAAACATAAATGTGAAAAAGGGGCCAAGTTCGATACAAACGGCTTCGGTGACAAAAGGGTTGAGATCTAAACTGGTACCAAGTTCCATAGCAGTTGCTTAAATCATAGCTATAGCGATGTACAACGTTCTTCAATTGATTTAAAAGAAAATTTGTCAAGTTCTTTGATATTGAATTTATAACTTTGCAAGTTTAACGTTATGATATTTAATACAAGCTTAAAATTTAGCTTTGCTATTTGTTCTATTTTATACTACAATTTAGTTGGATATAAAACTTGCCAAGTTATAAATTTAATATCAAAGAACGTAACAAATTTTCTTTTAAATCAATTGAAGAACGTTGTTCATCCCTATAGCTATGATTTAAGCAACTCCTATGGAACTTGGTACCCGTTTAGATCTCAATTCTTTTGTCGGCGAAGCCGTTTGTACCGAACTTGGCCCCTTTTTCACATTTATGTTTTTAGTCAGATATCAGTAATTTTTTAAGTTTTTTTTCTCCCTGATTAATGTTCCAAGTTTTACCAGTATGCCAAATTGCAGCATTCTTAGATTGATTGTATTTTCACTCAATGTTAATTAAGCCTATATTAAATTTCACCCCTTCATTTTAGGTCCTGAAAAAGGGAAAGTTTCACTTTTTCGATTTTTTCCTTTTATTGTAGCCCAAACTCTACCAGTATGCCAAATTTCAGCATTCTAAGATCAGCGAACGTACTTTAGTTTTTTGATATGTGAGTCAGTGTTAAAAATGGCACTTTTCAGAGCTTAATAACTCAAGAACTATGATAGATTTGTTCATGAAATTTGGGATTCTAGTTTTTGAGTTATGGGGGGGGGGGGGGGTCGAAAGTAGCTTGAAATGGTTCGTGTAAATATACCAGTATGTCTAGATTTGTCTTTTCGTTTTATTTTTGTGAATTAGCTGGAAGAATATACCACAATTTGAGATTTCCCTGATGTCAAGTGCTAGTTGGAGAGCACAGTTGACTGTTGAAGAAAGTTCTAGAAATTCTTTAAAACGTTTTTCAAAGGCCTCTAAGTTTGACATCCAGCGGTCTCATCTGGTTTGTTGTCAGATTCAGTAATTATGAAAGTTGCTGATGTAGACTTATTATCGTAGGGATGTAAGTACATGCCGTAATAGCAATTATTTTAATTTTGAAGTTTTTCCAAAGCCTAGGGTTTTCTAACTGTACAATATTGACCTAAATATTCACGTTCATATTCTTTTAGCTGAGACATGTTTAGGTTTTTTAGTAATCTGAAAACAGCAATCTAATCAAGAAATTTATTACAGTAAAATAGCAATCAGATTTCTTTTAATTCCAGTAATCGGTTACAGATTATGATTAGTAATCGGTAATCTGATTACTTTTAATCGATTACTGGCCAGCTCTGATTGTATCATCGCCTAAATCAGTGGTTCCCAACCTGGGGTCGATCGTCCCCAAGTGGGCGATTTAGATTATCAGGGGGGGGGGGGGGGGCGATAAGTATTCAAAGACGGAAAAATTAAAATAGTACTGTACACCTCACACAATTGGCGAAACTCTTGTTTTACAGGCTACCAAAAAAATTGTTGAAATCATGTTAGGCGAGGGCCCTAGTAATAAGTTCCTTTGAGCAACAATACTGTTTCCAGACGAATTGACGAAATGGCCACGGACGTTGAATCCAAGGTCTCCAATTTGTTGAAAAAGTAAAGGTACTTAAGTATTAACGCCATCGCAGCTAGATTTGGCGGTTTTTAAATTTCGCCAATCTACACCTAAAGTTTGTTTGGGAACGCATTTTTTTATCTAATCAAACCGAGATCATAAACCGAACCTATTCAAGTTGTTTTTTGACAGAGGGGAACTGATTTATTCTATTTTATGATTTATCTCAAAAAGTTTAGGTGTAGATTGGCGAAATTTAAAAACCGCCAAATCTGTAGCTGCGGTGGCGTTAATATGTAAGTACCAAAGTAAATTTGCATTGCAGATTGATGAATCAACTGTGATTGATAACAAAGCAATGTTATTAGCTTATGTGAGGTTTATCAATGAACAAATTGATACGGTTACTGAATTTCTCGACACGTCTGATCCTATTTTAAGTAAGAATTTGAAGCAACGCAAGTTGGAACTTGCATACCTTACAGATATTTTTGAAAAAATGAACGAAGTCAATGTAAGGCTTAAGGAAACGAGATGAATGTCAATGATCTTAGTTAATTATTTCACTTCTTTGTTCTTAAATAAAATCTGTAAAATATGAACAAAACTGCTTGATGGCGCTGATTGCTGACTCTCTGGAATCGGCAACAATCCAGGTCAACTGTCTCATGAGAGAAGCAGCTAAAGCAGGACTCCAAGTGTCACTGGAGAAAACAGAGTTCTTTACCAACATCAAAGAGGCTAGCAGAGAGATGTCACTAGAACAAGGTAGGATCAAGAAAACAGAGAAATTTAAATATCTTGGTGAGTGGATTGAGCCTAACTTGTCAGAAAAGGCAGCGTTCTTCGCTAGATTTAATAAGCTGGAAATGGCCTATAGATTGACGAAGAACATCTATAATAAGAGATGTCTATCTCGCAATCTTAAGCTGAAACACTATACTACAGTCATCCGCCCAGAGGCCCTGTATGCCATAGAGTGTCTGACAATGAACAAAAGAGGGTTGACTGAGAAGTTGGAGGTCAGAGAGAGAAGAATTCTCAGGAAAATCCTAGGACCATCACTAAAAGATGGTGAATATCGGAGACGACACAACTCGGAGCTCTACGAAGAAATAGAAAAACTATCTGACTGTGCAAGAAAAAGAAGGGTATCCTTTTATGGTCATGTAGCAAGATTGCCCCCAAACAGACTGACCAACCGCTTGTTCACCTTCTGGCGGAACAAGAAAGTCCGTACTACTTGACTAACAGAAACTAAGAAGGACATCAAAGATCTGGGACTAATTGACTTACAAGACAGACAAACAATAAGACTTACTCTCAAAAAAGTCAAGAGTTTTCAGGAGAAACCGCTTAAAAAAGGCACCCCTTGGTCGGAACATAGAAAAGAAAGGCACCGGGAAGTGATGCGTACATAGTGGGCTAAAATAAAATCCCAACAGTTGAACAAACGTGGTCCTCAGTAGGCCCATCCGAAAGAAGAAGAACAAAACTGCTTTATTATTTACACTTTACTTCAAATTAAAATTATGCATACAATGAAAATGAAAAGGGGGCGATAAGTGTTAGTCAACCTCCAGAAAGGGGAGATGGGACACAAAAGGTTGGGAACCACTGCCCTAAATCTATTCCCATGCTCCTATGTCTCTGACATTTGCTAAATATCTTGTCTAAATAGATTTTAAATAATGTTAGGGAAAGACTACAGCCCTTTCAATTGATTAAAATACATACCATTCAAAATAAAATAATGAAAGTTATTAAAAATAAATAAAATAAGAATAGGTAGTATGTACAGTTATTAGTTAATTAAACAAATAACATTTTTTTTTAATAATATAATTAAGGATTCGATAGTATATTTTTTGAAGTTTTTTTTACAATATTATTACTGTAAAAAATGTACTTTCTCTTGATGCCTTGATTACCATAATATAAATATTAATGTATTGTTTAATTAATATAATCTTTAAAAACATATTTTCAAGAGAATAGGTTTTCATATATATTTACCTCCAGTCTTTTCAAGAACTTTTGTTTTAACTCTCCCTGGAGTCATTATTTAATATTTTTTTATTCTTTATTTTTATTCAATATTTAATTTAATTGAGAGGTTAATTTAATTGATCAGTCTGAAAAATGATAATAGAAGTAGATTAGTAGATAACATGAATTCAAATTCCACCGTTTCCCGCTAGAGGGCAATAATTCAAAATAAACTACTGAACAAAATTTTTGCATAAAATTTAAAAATGTTGTAATTTTAATTTAAAATCTATTATTGTTTTTTTTAATTCGTCGCAATTGAACTTTGACCAAAGGAGAAAAAGTCGAAACAGTTTGTTATGTTATTAAATTACTTTTTGCCCCCCTCGGCAAGCGAGGCGCCCGCCAAAGGCCGGCGTCGCAGCTTGTATAATATATAATGAATATAAAGATGTATATAATTAATTTATTTGTTAGACATTATAATTTCGAAGGTTTGACCTTCATTATCAGAATCTTTAATTAGAAATATTTATTAAATACCTTATTCTTCTTACTTTTCTTATGGAAAATTAATACATTTTTAAATTTTATACAAAACTTTGTCGTGCAGTATATAATATATAATAACATCTTCTAAATATATAAAATTGCCTGTACATTGCGAAAAATCCTCCCAAATTTTGGATGTACACGTTTCAAAGAAAGTTATGAAAGAAAACACCTTCAACAAAATTCCTGTCTGTCGCTGTTTTCTTTTTGTTAATAATTGGCATAAAAACGACTGTATCAGGGGTGTAGTGGAGCGGGAACGCGTGGGAACGGCGTTCCCACACTGGTTTCATTCAGTAAAAAAAAATAATAATAATAATAACAAATAAAATTAAAATCACTTACGCAAGTAAATAAAATAATATCTTAAAAAATGTGTTGATTTGAGGCATCAGCACCCATCAAGGGCGGATCCAGGGGACGGAGGGACGGAGGGGCGGCCGCCCCCCCCCCATAGAGGCCCGTGCCTGGCAATTAAAAAAACATTTATTTATTTTTTAAAAATTTTTAAATTGAAAATAAAGTTCTATATATATATGTGTGGGGGAGGGGCGTCTCCGACCCCCCCCCCCCCCCCGCTTGGACAATTCGATCGCGACACACTTCCGAGATAAAAAGTATATCTTATATACATCGGGGGATCGGGGGCACCTTAATGCATTCTCCCCTTCCCCCCCCATAAAAAATTCCTGGATCCGCCCTTGGCACCCATGCACCGTACCTACCCGAATTTCAATATTCTAATAGTTTACTTAGATTAAGATTCGGTAGTTTAGCGTCCCCACACTGAAAATTTTGCCACTACAACTCTGGACTGTATGTATAGATTTATGGAATCTTGTATTTGGATTAGATGTTTTTCAACTTAAAATCAAGGCTATAGAACATTTTGATATTTTGAGCCTAAAAGGGGGTTTGTGTGAGCACTATAATGGAAATTATCAAATAATATGCACCTGTGTTTTGAAGATTTGAAGGTTATAAGTGTTGGGAAAGACGGAGGCCGGGGAGAGTCCACTTCCTTGAAGTCATAGGAAATGCGAATAAAGTGGTTCTGCACTTTTCCAATTTAACCACGAAAGGATGTTGGAAATCGGCAAATCGCGTGCTACGCGCAAAGCAGTCTTTGGGTGGGAGGGAGGGGAGAAAGTGACTCTATCTCGTTACAGCACATGCCGTGATATAGTATCTATAAAATAGGAAAAGCCCCAGAAACACTTCTTCCATGAGCTAGCGTTAAAATAATCATATTTATATATAGTTTTATTCCATATTTCGTCCCCTTAGAGTGTAAACCTGCTAAATCAATTTGTTATCATATATGACAAACCAGTATATTTTAATATCGTTCTAAAGAAAAAGGGATGCAGCATCGTCCAAGTAAACCTTCTACTTAAAATTATACTATCGTAAGTTGTAGAAAATAAATGTGAGAAATAGTTTCTTTCCATGTAACAACAATATTAAATTAAGTTTGCCTTGTTCGCCCTGAGAAATTTAGCAGGTTTACACTCTAAGGCGACGTATAATATGTCTTTTCTATTAGTTTTATTTTAATAAATTGTAATTTTTCTAGTTTTTTAAAATTTCTCAAAATAATAATAAAATTCTGGATTGCTATTTCTAATAATGATCTATAGATTTCTTAATAATATTAAATAAAGTAAATTTTTGGAATTTAAAAATATAAAATACTAGGTAGGTTTCACATAAATAAAAAAATCAGATGCTTGTCCTTTTGTGAACTCCTGAAGATGGGCTTATACCCAGAAATATATATAGAGTCGTGCTAAACAAGCATCTGATCTTTTATTTATGTGAAACCTACCTAGTATTTTATATTTTAAATTTTAAAAAGTTTCTAAGAAAATTTTTCAAAGACTATATTTAATATGTTTAACCAAGAACCTACACACCATTCTCCGTTAACCAAACTATACTAGTTCCGCCAATTAACTTTTTGAATAGCCCGCCTTTTTATTTGTCCAATCCGAGCAAATGGCTGTCTGGTTGTGACGTCAGCGAAAAATTGGAGCCATAAATTCATTTTCTGTCCTCCAATTTAAATGTTTACATAGGTATATTTATTTTAAATTATTATCTTTTATATTGAGATTTATTTGATAATAGAATCTGTATTATTTATAATATCCTATTTATTTTCATTTTTGAAATTTTCTTAAAGCATTTCAAAAATTAATATTGTTTGTGTGTTAAGGTTATATGTTCACACGTTTTGGAATTAGGCGTATTTCTGAGTATTTTTCATTGAATTATTTCAATAAAATGAGTAATAAAAAACAGTTGAAGATCGGGACGCATTCTGGCATGTTCCATTGCGACGAAGTGCTCGCTTGCTTTATGCTCAAAACCTTGCCCGAATACAAAACGGCGCGAATTATCCGCACCCGGGATCTCGAGATGCTGTCCAGGTGTGACATCGTCGTGGACGTCGGCGACGTCTACGACCCGGCCCGCCACCGATACGACCACCATCAGCGCGGCTTCGATCAAACGATCCACTCGTTGAACCCGGAGAAGCCCTGGACGATCAAACTGTCCAGCGCCGGCCTCATCTACTATCACTTTGGCAAGCGAGTGCTCCAGAATATTCTCGACATCGAGGACAAGCAGCTGCTGGAGAATGTCTACTGGAAAGGGTACGAGACGTTCATCAGGGAGATCGACGCCATTGATAACGGGATTCCGCAGTTTGACGGCGAGCCCCTTTATCATGTGTCGACCGGGCTGAGCGCGCGGGTCTCCAGGCTGAACCCCGAATGGAACAATACCGACCGCGATGTCCAGGAGCAGTTCGACAAGGCGATCACGCTGGTCGGCGACGAGTTCGTTGAGAGGATGCATCGGCTGGCCAGGGTCTGGTGGCCGGCCAAGGAGATCGTCTTGAAAGCCATCGAGTCTCGCTTCCAGGTTCACTCGTCCGGACAGATTATCGTTCTGGAGAAATTCTGCCCGTGGAAAGATCACTTTTTCGAATTGGAAAGAGAGTTGGGTTTGTCGGAAACGCCGGTCAAATTTGTTCTATTCGATTCGACAGACAGTTGGCGAGTGCAATCAGTTTCGGTTACGCCCACCAGTTACCTTCTACGTCAGCCACTGAACGAAGCCTGGCAGGGAATGCGCGACGAACAACTTGACAATGTGTCCGGGATCGAGGGCTGTATATTTGTTCATGCCTCGGGATTCATTGGCGGGAATAAAACGAAGGAGGGCGCGCTACAGATGGCCATCAAATCTCTCAACTAAAAGGCTGACAATTGAAAAGTTTTTATTTTGCTGAGAGTAGCAGCGTTGTTGATTCAGAGAGAGAAACAAAGAGGTTGTCCTCTGCTTGATGCAAATAAACATAGACACATATATATATTATTTATTTGTTATTAAAGTTGTTATAGGGAAATAAGGACTAAGATCTTTTATGCAGATAATTTATATTTTATTGACAACGTTTCGACAACTTTGTTGACCTCCTCATCAACATTGAGTATACAGTCCTAAGACTGGTCTGACGCAACCGCCCGGCTCTGTCCCCCGCCAGCTGTTTGACCTCTCTAAATGTCTCGCATCCCATATCCCCAATTAGTTGGTTGAAATATTCTAATCTGGGCCTTCCCCTTCCCCTTTTCTTTCCCATCTCCCACAAGGTATCATCCCCTAAGCAGTCTCCCATCATTTGACCTCTTCTCTTGTTCAGACTCTTCCACAAGGTTCTTCTTTCTCCGATTCTTCCAAGAACTTCTTCATTTGTAATTTTATCCATCCATTTGATATTCATCATTCTTCTGTAGCACCACATTTCGAAAGCCTCTAATCTCTTTCTCTCCGCTTCTCTAATTGTCCAGGTTTCACACCCGTACATGGCTATGCTCCATATATATATGTCTTCAATAGCATCTTCCTGTTTTCTAAGCTGATTGAGGAGGAGCATAGTAGTTTTTGTTTTGAATTAAGCCCCATTTTTGCTTGGGCAATTCTTGATTTAATTTCGTTTTCGCACCTCCCATCCCATGTTATTTTATTTTGGGGTTAAAAATAAAATAAAAATGAGAGTCTTCTGTTTTTTAAATAAAATAATTTTTAATTTTTACTTATTAACTAATTTTTAATTATTAACTAATTAAAAATTATTTTATTTAAAAAACAGAAGACTCTCATTTTATTTTATTTTTAACCTAAAATAAAAACAATTCTGTTACCATCGACAGTGAAATCTTTTATTCAACATGTTATTTTACTTCCTAGGTAGCGGAATTCCTTAACTCCTTCTAGGTTTTCTTGATTAATTTTGATTCATTCCGACGCATGACCTCTTCGAAGGCTAGTTAACTTCCCTACATATTTGTCATTTTTATAATTAATCTTTCTTAGTAAACATATCAAAGCAAGTTATCAATATCAATCAGATTGAAATTTTTTTCTTTTTAACTATTTGAGCCCTGAAGAAGTTAACAAAGCTGACGAAACCTTGACAATAAAATAAAAATTGTCTGCATAAAAGATATAGTCCTTGTTTCCCTATAACAACTTTAATAATTTAATCAAAAAATTATTCATTTGTTTGACAAATGTGTGTATGTTTGTTTGCATCAGGCAGAGGACAACCTCTTTGTTTCTCTCTATAAAAGGCATTCACCGAACGAAATATTTCTCATATATTCCATAACAATTAAGCCATTCTAAGAAAATGTTTTATGTCATTGAAAGTATTTTATTCTCCTTAGAGTAGGAGAATTGTTAATTCATAAAGAAAAATCAATGAAGTTGTCCTCTGTTGATGCAAATAAACATATATGTACAAATGTACATATATTTTGTTAAAGGATAATGGTGTAGGTTCTAAGTGAAACATTTATTAATAAAGTGAAAATTTAAAAATATAAATTACTAGGTACGACATTGGAATTGTTCTGAAGAGCAGTAAATAAGGCGTCGATCGCTATACTGATAGCCAAAGTTCGGACCAGGCATGGCAGGTGAAGAAGAAGAAGGTTTCACAAATTAAAAGACAAAATGCTTATTAGCATGACTCTATATATATTTCACAGTTTTCTATCTGAAGTGAAGATGGGCTAGCTAATTTTATTATTATATACATATATTTGATTAGCATTATATAATTTTAATTTATTAACTTACCTTCGGCGGGCATCTTGCTGGCCAGCAGGCTACTTCATTTTATTTGTCATGAACTATTAGTGGGTTTTAAAATTAAAAACAAATCAAGTCGACGTTGTCGCACAAGCTGATTATTATAAGTATAGATGTAATTATGTACTAAAAACAAAAATGTGGGCACCAACAGGTAATCCATATGACTTTACCATAGACCTGCTCTTGTCTCGTTATAGCAGGCCCGGTTTAACAATGCCTAGGGCCCGAAAATGACTGAGTCTCTATGGGCCAGTTGTATGTCGATTGGTAAACTCTTTTACCCTTTGCCAACGGTTAAAAAAGAGTTTACCAACCGACATACAACTGGCCCTAAATCAGTTGAAAAAAATGTATTTTTATACTTAATTAATAATTATACTTGTTTCATACACACATCAAATTTTTGTTTTAATTTTTTCTCTTCCTTAACAACTCATTATAATATTTTAGTTCTGGAAAATAATTATTTTTATTTATTTTAGTGTTAAGGCATTTTTCGTAATACATTAACTATACATAAAAAATAATTGAAGGTTCAGGGGGAGAAAATGACGTAGTCTTATTTTTAATTTGCCATAAACAGACATTTAAAGTGGAAAAGTTTTTGTTTTGCCGAGAGTAGCAGAGTTGTTGATTCACAAAGAGAAACAAAGAGGTTGTCCTCTGCTTGATGCAAATAAACATACAAACATATATATCGAGATGATATATCTGTATATATATATTATTATTTTTTTTTTTTTTTTTTTTAATGCAATCGAATGCAAGAAGGGGTGCACCAGTAAAGGTGTAGCCCCTATGGATCTCGGAAAGACCCTTGCATTACCGAAGAGAAGGGAAAGTTGATTAAGTGAGAGGGTGTAGACGTAGGTGTCTATGCACCCTGGTTTTGAAGGTTTGAAGATCATAGGTGCTGGGAAAGATAGAGGCTGGGAGAGAGTTCCAGTTCCTTGAAGTCATGGGGATATATGTATTCGCGAATGAAGTGGTCCGGCACTTTTCCAATTTGACCGCAAAAGAGTGTTGGGAGTCGGCAAAACGTGTGCTGCGTGCAAAGTATGCTTTGGGGGAATTATTGATTTTATCTCATCAGAGCACCTGCCGTGATAGTATCTATAGAAAAGGGAAAGGGCAGAGACATCTCTTCGATGAGCCAGCGAGTCGAGGGAGTCGGTGAGGGTAGAATCGTCAATTAGCCTGACGGCTCGTTTCTGAATTGCATCAAGGGTAGCAAGAGAATATTTTGAGGCTCCTCTCCACAGATGAGAGCAGTATTCGAGATAGGGGCGGATTTGGGCCTTGTAGATGGTGAGAAGTTGTGGGGGTTTGTAAAATCGCTTGGACCTGAATAAGAAGCCAATCTTCCTTGCTGCAGATTTCGCCACAGAGGAGATGTGTTCATTCCAAGACAGGTCAGATGCGACAGAGACGCCCAACATGGATAGGCTGTCACACATTTTCAGGGTATTCGAATCGAAGTGAATATCAGGGAAATCTCTATTTTCGCGCCTAGAAATTAGACAACATTGAGTCTTATTTGAATTAAAGTTAACTAAATTTTGAGAGCCCCATTTATTCAGTTTGTCTAGGTCGAGAGTAATTGAGGAGGCAATATTGATTCGATTATTCGGGAGAGAGGGTTTGCCGTGTAGAGTGCTATCGTCGGCGTAACAATGAGTGGGGTTTGCCGTTTGATCAATAAGGTCGTTTATATAAATAAGGAAGAGTGTGGAGGAGATTACAGAGCCTTGGGGAACACCAGAGTTTGTGGAGAACGATTCAGATGATGTTCCATCCACCACAACTTTTATACTTCGGTTTGTCAGAAAGCTTTCTATCCATTTGCGAAGTGTTGGTGTGAATCCAAAGGCTGGCAGTTTGGCAAGAAGATTTTTGTGCCAAACCTGGTCAAAAGCTTTGGAGATATCAAGGGCTACAGCGAGGGTTTCTTTTCCGGCCTCTAGAGTATTGTTGAAGGTGTGGGTGACATAGGTTAAGATGTCGCCTGTGGAACGATTTTGTCTGAATCCATATTGCCTATCGTGAATTAATTTATTGTTTTCTAAGTGATGAAGGACGTGTTGGTTTATGACTAATTCCATTAATTTGGAAAGAACAGAGGTGATCGAGATAGGCCTGTAATTAGAGATTTGAGATGTGTCTCCTTTTTTAGGAATAGGTGTGACTCTGGATATTTTCCAGCTTTTGGGGAATATGCCCGACTCGTAAGAGAGTTGGAATAGCTTGGATAAGATAGGGGCAAGTTCAGGGGCGCATTTTTTAATGAGAATTGGTGGGATGTTATCCGGGCCTGCGGCGGATTTGGAATTTAATTTATTAATGGCTTTTATGATTATTTGGGGCCTGAAAATTATTTTGTTCATGAGGTTGGTTTGGGGGTATAAGTGGGCGGGTTAAGCCCTTTGTCATCTAAAGTGGAGTTAGTTGCGAAATAGGATGCTAGTGATTCGGCTTTTTCAGCGGGGGTCGTGGCTACTGAACCATTTGGGTGAAAGAGGGGCGGAAGTGAGGGGACGCGAAATTTCTATTTATTGCCTTGTGTAACGAGAAAAAGGCCCGTTTTCCATTGGGGCAAGATGCGAGACGGTCAGCTATCCTCTGGTCGAATGATTTCTTTGCCTCAGAGATGATTTTTTTGCATGAGCTTCGCGACTTGGTAAATGCAACTCGGTCACATTCTAGCTGTGAAAGTTGCCATTTCTGAAAATATTTGTTTTTTTCACGGACGGAATCTGCGCATTGTCTACCAAACCAAGGCTTAGAATCCTTGTTCCCTTTAATCAATTTTGAGGGGATATAGGTTTCTAAGCCTATTTGAATTGCCTCGTTAAGGGCGTCTGCGAATTCTGAAGCGTTTTTATCTCTGATGCAGAGTTCATTCCACTGGTAAGCGGCAAAAAAGTTACGCATGTCATTCCAATTAATGTTATCGACTAGCCATATTTTTCTGGGGTTGGAGTGGGGTGACGGGGGTTTTGGTAAATTGGCGGAGGTTTTAATTTTTATCAGATTGTGGTCAGATTTACCTAAAGGGGCCGAAATTTTTGCTTCATAGGACGAAGGGTGGGAAGTGATGAAAAGATCGAGAAGATTGGATTTTTCATTGGCTTTGTCTGGGATTCTTGTGGGGCCGTTAATAATTTGTGTGAGGCCACATGCCGTTGAGAAGATTTCAGCGTCGGAGCCTGCGGGGGAATTATGGCTAGAAAATTTTAGCCAATTTTTGTTGTGGACGTTAAAGTCACCTAGGAAAGATATTTCAGAAGATGGAAATTCTTTCAGGATATTGCAATGGCACTCAAGGAGGTAGTCAAAAAATTGTTTGTATCTGGGGTCTTTGGGGGCAAATATATTATGCAGAAGAATTTAGTTGAGTGGCCTAACGTGATTTTGATCCATATGGCATCGAATTCATTGGATTCTAGATTAGTTAAACGCCTACTAGGGATGTCCTTTCTAATATAACAGCAGACACCTCCTTTTTTCGAAATTTTGAATGAAGTGTATAGTTTTCGAATTGGTAGTCACGACCGTTAGATTTATTCGCGTCAATTATAGTTTCGGATAGGCCTAAAAGAGCAGGTTTTTCATGTTCGAGATGTTGAAGTACGTCGTGTAAATTCGAATTGCGAGATAGACCGCGAATGTTGCAGAAATTGATTTTAATTGATGTCATTAGTAAGGAGAGTTTGAGGTGGAAATGAAAAGGGTGACAAGAAAAGTAAAGATAAGAGAGCCGGTAAACCAATTAAAACTCCGAACTTGGATATATTTTTGAATATATTCAATATCAGTGAGCTCTTAGAAATTGGACAGTGGTTTTCCACTATTTGTTTGAGACTATAGTTTCGAAGACTTGGTCTTCATCATCATATGATATTGACTCCATGAAAAACATTTATAATTGAAGAAAGACTGATGATGAAGACCAAGTCTTCGAAACTATAGTCTCAAACAAATAAATAATATATATACAGATATATCATCTCGAGATATATATGTGTGTATGTTTATTTGCATCAAGCAGAGGACAACCTCTTTGTTTCTCTGTGTGATTTAAAGTGAACTTCAGCTAGTCTTCCCCCTTATCAAAGTTTTAGAAACTGGCTTTTTAGCATGAAATCAGTGTTTTGTGTATCTTTCATTTATTGAAAATGAAACTATCCATCATATCATCATCAGTTTTAAGTCGAAAAAAAAACTGACCACATCGCTCCCCCCCTCCCCTGATACTTCCAATTGCATATTTGGGGGTTCATTGTATATTTTAACATTTTTTAGTGCGTATTTTCAATTTTTTTTTTTTACTGAATATTTTAGGGGTTTTCAATGCATAAAAATCCGGTTAGTTATTAATTATTATATATATAATATAACCAAAATTTCACATATTTACCTATTTAATCAACTGGTGTGTTCACCACACAACTTTCACATTTTCATTTATTTGAAGTCAGCGCGTCACCACCAATTTACACCCCTTCCTTTATTTCGTTTTTTTTTTATTTTCTCAAAAACGGTTCCAACGATTTTTTTTACAAATTAGTACATTTATCAAATGCCATGAGTTATTATTTGTGTCAAATTTTTAAAAAAATCGTTAAATCCGTTTTTGAGAGGATAAAAAAAAAGAAAAATCTTTCATATAAATGTCCACTTCCGGTTATCCGATTTCAATGACGCCACGCAGAGGGGGACAGCCCTTTATAAAAGAGAAAACAGATTTTTACAAATGATCATGAAACACCTCATCAGCCGTCCAAAAAAAGCGCCAGATGTTGTGGCTAATAATTTAAATAATGCATATATGGGCGCCGGTAGATCTGATATCTCCAGAAAAGCGTCCACAGTGTTGGGAGCACCAACAGTGCCCCACAACTGTGCAATGCGATTAACACATTAAAAGAGAAAAAATAATAATAATAATAAAAAGCTTGCTATACACCTAGCTTATATCGAGCTTATTATTATTATTTTTATTTATTTGTCAAATTGAATTGTCAACTCTTAATAATAAGTGTTTATATGTACAAAGAAAATCAAGTTTCAAAACTCTATCTCAATTTTCACCTGTGCCACACAGCGATGTAAGTTTCCCATCTAAATAATATGGGGATTTTGGCATTGAACGATCAATTTTTTATTCCGGCCAAAATAATGATTCAAAAAATTTGAAACTATGTGGACTTTATGCTTATTAAATAGTAGCAATCCTTCCTAATTTTTACAGAATTTTAGCTATTATAATATAATTTTGGAGTCTAACTTACAACACTAAGATATAGTCAGGGGCGGATTTTAAGAGACCTAGGCACTTGACATTTGCCCCCCCCCCTCCCACCATCTCGAAGCTATTTTGGAAATGTAGCAAATTAAATGCACTAGTACAGAACATATTTTTTTTTCAAGAACATTGTATTTGTAGGGGCATCTAGCCTTTTTAATGTACAATATTAGGCCAATTTAATTACAAAGAAAATAAACAATATGATACAAACAGATCAAGTAAGAGAAAACAAATTTAAAAGGGGAAACAACGGTCTACAGAGTTTCAAATTTTTTTGAACTATTACTTTGGGCAGAATAAAAAATTGATCGTTCAATGCCAAAAACCACATCTTATTTAGATTGAAAATTACATCGCTGGTTGGCAAAGGATAAAAATTGAGATAGGGTCTTGAAACTTGAAAAGGATATTTTTTTTTATTTATTTCGAACCATACGAGCCTCTGTCAAAGTAAAAATTCGAAAATACTCAAAATAAGGACCACCCTAATATGATGTACATATGCTCCAGGGAATGCGGGCGTCGCAACTTAGTATACTTTATAAATTTAACATTTTATACACTTTTAAACTTATAAAAATGAATGATTTCTAAACAAACAAATTGCGCCAAATCTCTTTCGAGAAACTTTATGTTAATTCCAATATTTTTGAAAAATTATGTAGCTGACCCACAGGGTCCAGGATTTGAGCAAGGGGGGGGGGCAGCTTATATTAGTTTCCAGGGAGAGGGGGTGCGAGTTCGAAATAAATGATTAAAATAGAAATAAATATCGTCACCTTAGAGTGTAGACCTGCTAACTCCATTTTTTTTATCATATATGACATGGTAATACCGTTCGAAAGAAAAAGAAATGCAGCATCGTCCAAGTTAAACTGCTACTTAAAATTAAATTTTGTGTGTTTTTTCTCTCCTCTGTAAAATATCCTTGTAATGAGTTAGCAGGTTTACACTCTAAGGCGATGATATGTAGTTTAAAGTTTATTATAAATTATTTTAAAAATCCGCCACTATGAATTAGAAGAAATATTTTTACAAGTTCTATTTTTTAGTTGCCAACATAATGGACATTATTTCTTCTTCTAAGGGGAGGGGACAGCATCCCCCATGTCCATAGCTGAGCAAGTCCTTGGTAGGGCCTATCAGATGGGGGACAAGAGGGCCAGCTGATGGGTTACAATTCTCTGAAATGCCTTGACTGTCCATCACAATAACAAAATAAATAACCGGTGGGTTCAAGACTCCCTCCCACAGTTTCATGAAAAGTACCCCCCAGTATATTTTATTGACTTATAAAGAATTAGAAGAGATTTTTATTACGTTAGATTTTCTTTGGGTTTTATTACCTTTTGACCGTTTTATTTTTAGTATAAATATAATGCTATTTGCAACAATTCCCCTCTACTGGTAAGGGCACCCATGAAATAAATTATGCAGGGTGGGCCGCACCGATTTTAATCACTCCAGGGCGCTGAATATCTAATGGGTGAGCTGCTAATTTTACAAATGAATTCGTTGCGTCTTAAAATAATTTTCACTTCTCCCTTCAATTTTGGTTTCACATTATACCCTATTTTAGTTAGCATTGACAAATTTCTATACTTCATTTATTTTAAACTAGCTGCAAGACTCCGCCTTCGGCGGCCCTCTTGCTAGCCAGGGGGCACGCCCCCCTGCCCCCCCCCCCCTTCACACCAATACGCCCCTGGGCCCACACCTGAGCCCCCTACTCCACCCTGTACCACCATTCCCACACCACACCCACCCCGGACCCCAGCCCATGCTTTCCCCCCCTCCCCCCGCCTAGCCCCTGGAGCCCCACACCCACTACGCCCCCCGGATTCCACCCCGCCCCCGGATTCCACCCCCGCTCCACCCTACTCCGTCTTGCTTCCCATATTCTACCACCCCATCCCTATCCCACCCCCGCACCCAGTTTTTGCATTTCTAGCCTTGTAGTTACCCACAGATTATGTATAAAAAATTTGTTTAAGTTGACTCTAAGGGTAAGAATTTTCATTTTTGACCCCCACACACACACATTTTGGGTTGTTAGTTTTTGCATTTCTAGCCTGTTAGTGACCCACAGATTATGTATACAAAATTTAGTTGAGTCTGGTCCAAGAGCAAGAATTTTCATATTTTGACCCTCCCCCCCTTTTTTGGGGTAATTTTTTTAAACAAAAGTCAGAAATCACATCCCTTACAACTTTGCTCATAATAAAATTTGTCGTAGAGTTAATAGTTTAGGAGTTATTTGATAATTTTCATTCGTGCGCCCCCCCCCCTCCACGAAACCCGCTTTTGGGGTCAAAATATCAAAACGTTATATATCTAAAAACGTAAGTTAGAAGACATCTGATCCAAATATGAAATTTCATAATAATCCCTTCAGCCGTTTTTACGTGAATCGTGAACAACTTTTCGCGGAACCCGCGGAAACATACAGACAGACAGACAGGAATTTTGTTGAGGATGTTTTCGTTCATAACTTTGCTTTAAACGTGTGCAACCAAAATTTAGCGTGATTTGGACCAATGTACAGACAAAACCTTAATTTTATATATATAGATATTTAAATTTGAAAATGTTTATTTAGACTTTTCGCCCTTTTGTTACCAAAGCTGTCGTTCGGGCGAGTTCGGCTTCGCTCGGCTGTTGTCGGATTTGTTTTCTAATTTGACATTACTGCTTTAATTTTAATCTTAATTATTTTATAGATTGTTTATTAAGTAATTGCAAAATTATACCTACTATTAGCTCAAACAATTTCCTATGAAGTAAGATTGGCTTTGATTCTGTTTTTTTTTTTGAGGGGTTAACAGGAACTTTTAAGATTGAGGACTTTCTTGAATTTCAACAATACGTGTGGTTTATGGGGGTGAGGGGGGGCCTTTGGCTATCTGTTGATTGATTTCAAGTTTAGCCGAAACTAATCGAAGAACCAAGGTCCTAGTATGTACAAAAAAAGAACAAACGCGACAGGAATGCATCAAAATTAACCAAGAAAACCTAGAAGGAGTTAAGGAATTCCGCTACCTAGGAAGTAAAATAACATGGGATGGGAGGAGCGAAAAAGAAATTAAATCAAGAATTGCCCAAGCAAAAATGGGGTTTAATTCAAAACAAAAACTACTATGCTCCTCCTCAATCAGCTTAGAAAACAGGAAGTTGCTATTGAAGACATATGTATGGAGCATAGCCATGTACGGGTGTGAAACCTGGACAATTGGAAAAGCGGAGAGAAAGAGATTAGAGGCTTTCGAAATGTGGTGCTACAGAAGAATGATGAATATCAAATGGATGGATAGAAGAATTACAAATGAAGAAGTTCTTGGAAGAATCGGAGAAAGAAGAACCTTGTGGAAGAGTCTGAAGAAGAGAAGAGGTCAGATGATGGGGCACACACTGAGACATGGAGGACTGCTTAGGGATATATTGGAGGGGGAGGTGGAAAGAAAAGGGGAAGGGGAAGACCCAGATTAGAATATTTCAACCAAATAATTGGGGATATGGGATGCCAGACATTTAGAGAGGTCAAACAGCTGGCGGGGGACAGAGTCGAGTGGAGACGGATTGTTGCATCAAACCAGTCTTAGGACTGTATACTCGATGATGATGATGATGATGATGATGATAATAATAATCGAAGACCGTTTGACCTTGCAGAGGGGGAATCTGAACTGGTTTCAGGGTTTAACGTTGAGTATAGAGGGGGTGGGTTTGCTTTGATTTTAAAACTATCAAAGTAAAAATACTATAATAGTTTATAAAATAAAAAATGTCAAAAATGTCATTATTACCCCCGATAGTTTCATTGTTACCCCATTTGGGGTAATTTAGCCCCGTTCCCCGACCGCTGCCCTAGAAGGTCTTAAGAGAGATTGAGAGCTGAGGATTTTATTTATTTAACCATAGTATTGATATATGAGAGAATATTTGAATTCTTACAAGTATGTATATACAATTTTTAAATATTTTGTTTGCTTGCTTCGATTTCGGGGATGTCTCCTCCTCAAGGGTCCTTGATGTTCTATCTGTAACTTTATTTGATTTAATTCTTATTTTGAAAAAGGAAATTATTATTTTATTAATGGGGGTTTAAAGGCGCATCGACTTCTAAGGTCATTAGCGCCTGGAATTTCTGAATACATTACAGTTTTAATTACATACCCATATACCGGGTGAGTTTTTACTTTATCCAATGCAAAGCATGGGTAAAGTATTGTAATCGCTCTCGGGGCAAGCGTGGCTTCAAAGGGTCCTCAGGTAAAGACTACGGAACCCATGGATTCAATTAAAGTCACAAATTGTAGTATTCATATAGGTTGAATTTTAACACGTGACGGTTTTGTCAAAAATTACATGGGGTCTCGTCGAGAGGCCAAAAAGGGCGATTTTTTCATTTAGTGCGTGCGTATGGATGTATGGATGGATGTTATCGCTTTTTTGGCCCACGATTTTTTCCACACCGTTGCACCGATTGAAATGAAATTGAAAACCTACCATTAGTTTAACAAAATGAAGCGCTGATTAGTTTTTGGTACATATCGGCCAACAAATATTAGTACTTTATTTCAGTACTTTTTTAGTTTTTTCTAAATATCTTGAAAATGACTTAACCAATTTTGATGAAATTTAATATCCTAATTAAGTACCTTGGGGACCACAAAAAAGGTTAAATAAAGTTTTTAGTAAAATTATATTTTAAAGTACTTTACTCTAGAGTAAGATGGTACTTTTTTAATTTTTTAAATTCTTTAAAATTTATTCATTTGAAAGTTTTAATATAGCTCATTTAGCCTTGCTTAAGTAAGAATGGATAGGCTTCTCTCTGTGAAATGCTAAAAATTTGGGAGGAATTTTTATGAGTAACCATAGCAACTGCGTTGTTTTCTAATCCGTTACCTTTGCTGAAGACAGAGAAATCGATTTTAAACCAAAAATAGCGATTGATTCTTATCTAGTTCTTGAGGAATAATCATTCTATATTGGATTTTTGACGTTTCGGTTTTTATTAGTAACCATTGCTGAAGACATAGAGAAATCGACTTTAAACCAAAAATAGCGATTGATTCTCATCTAGTACTTGAGGAATAATCATTCTATATTGGATTTTTGACGTTTCGGTTTTTATTAGTAACCATTGCTGAAGACATAGAGAAATCGACTTTAAAACCAAAAATAGCGATTGATTCTCATCTAGTACTTGAGGAATAATCATTCTATATTGGATTTTTGACGTTTCGGTTTTTATTAGTAACCATTGCTGAAGACATGGAGGAATCGACTTTAAAATAAAAATAGCGATTGATTCTCATCTAATACTTGAGAAATAATCCATTCTATATTGGATTTTTGACGTTTCGGTTTTTATTAGTAACCATTCCTGAAGACATAGAGAAATCAACTTTAAACCAAAAATAGCGATTGATTCTCATCTAGTACTTGAGGAATAATCATTCTATATTGGATTTTTGACGTTTCGGTTTTTATTGGTAACCATTGCTGAAGACATAGAGAAATCAACTTTAAACCAAAAATAGCGATTGATTCTCATCTAGTACTTGAGGAATAATCATTCTATATTGGATTTTTGACGTTTCGGTTTTTATTAGTAACCATTCCTGAAGACATAGAGAAATCGACTTTAAACCAAAAATAGCGATTGATTCTCATCTAGTACTTGAGGAATAATCATTCTATATTGGATTTTTGACGTTTCGGTTTTTATTGGTAACCATTGCTGAGGACATAGAGGAATCGACTTAAAATCAAAATAGCGATTGATTCTCATCTAATACTTGAGGAATAACAATTCTACATTAGGTTTTTGACGTTTCGATTATTATTGGTAACCATTGCTGAAGACATGGAGGAAACGACTTAAAATCAAAAATAACGATCGATTCTTATCTAATACTAGAGGAATAACCTTATTGAATTCCATTTTTGATGTTTTGACTATTAATGGAAACCTCTACTGAAAATGTAGAAGAATCGACTTAAAATCAAAAAGACTAAATTCTTTTTATGGCAAACAACTCAAGCTTGAGACATAGAGAAATCGACTTTAAACCAAAAATAGCGATTGATTCTCATCTAGTACTTGAGGAATAATCATTCTATATTGGATTTTTGACGTTTCGGTTTTTATTAGTAACCATTGCTGAAGACATAGTGAAATCGACTTTAAACCAAAAATAGCGATTGATTCTCATCTAGTACTTGAGGAATAATCATTCTATATTGGATTTTTGACGTTTCGGTTTTTATTAGTAACCATTGCTGAAGACATGGAGGAATCGACTTTAAAATAAAAAAGTAGCGATTGATTCTCATCTAATACTTGAGAAATATCCATTCTATATTGGATTTTTTGACGTTTCGGTTTTTATTAGTAACCATTCCTGAAGACATAGAGAAATCAACTTTAAACCAAAAATAGCGATTGATTCTCATCTAGTACTTGAGGAATAATCATTCTATATTGATTTTTGACGTTTCGGTTTTTATTGGTAACCATTGCTGAAGACATAGAGGAATCGACTTAAAATCAAAAATAGCGATTGATTCTCATCTAATACTTGAGGAATAACAATTCTACATTAGGTTTTTGACGTTTCGATTAATTGGTAACCATTGCTGAAGACATGGAGGAATCGACTTAAAATCAAAAATAACGATCGATTCTTATCTAATACTAGAGGAATAACCTTATTGAATTCCATTTTTGATGTTTTGACTATTAATGGAAACCTCAAGCTTGAGTTGTTTGCCATAAAAGAATTTAGTCTTTTTGATTTTAAGTCGATTCTTCTACATTTTCAGTAGAAGTTTCCATTAATAGTCAAAACATCAAAAATGGAATTCAATAAGGTTATTCCTCTAGTATTAGATAAGAATCGATCGTTATTTTTGATTTTAAGTCGTTTCCTCCATGTCTTCAGCAATGGTTACCAATAATAATCGAAACGTCAAAAACCTAATGTAGAATTGTTATTCCTCAAGTATTAGATGAGAATCAATCGCTATTTTTGATTTTAAGTCGATTCCTCTATGTCCTCAGCAATGGTTACCAATAAAAACCGAAACGTCAAAAATCCAATGTAGAATGGTTATTCCTCGACTCTTAAATGAGAATTATTTTTGAATTAATGTCAATATGAACTACAAATTGCAAGTGATATCTGATTAATAATAAAGGAACAAACATATTAATAAACAAATTTAAATTTAGGGAACGAAGAAAAGTTTATTTTATTACAGACAAAAGGATCAGCCGGGGCTCGAACCCGGATCTTTGCATGTGTACTGCAATGCTTTGTCATAAGAGTTTTAACTCCCATATCCACTAAGCTACTGATCCCTGAACCCAAACTAATACCTTTTGTCTATATGAATTATGGAATTTCTTTTTAATCCTCTCCTCGTTCATTTTTCGCAGCCTAAGCCTTGATTCATTAATTAAACAATTAAATATTCCAGCGCCTCCCAATCGATCGCAGACCCCAAAGATCGAAAATAATTTTCTCTTTCAGCAATTAATATTAATACATATTAATATTTCAAATGAATTTGGATAAAGTTTAGCAACGATCCGTTGCAGTTTATTTTTATTTTGAGACAGTCTTATAACTCCAAAACAATGCATTATATGAAAAAAAGTTTCAAATAAAAGTTGATTTATATCAAGGTTTAAACTAAACTACACTATTGTTTTTCGACCTAGAACAAGCTTTCAAGGTCAAGTTCTGTTTTTTTAAATGGAAACTTATATTTTTCTTTACATTTCCTAAATCTACAAAAAAAAAACTGAACAACTTTCATAAGAACTATTTTTTTATAAGACATCAAATAAAAAAAATATTAAATCAATTAGATCTCAAAAAAATCCAAATAATAATTATTCTTAACATTATTCAACTTAATTATTAAATAAATAATTTAATAATATTTAATAATTTTCTGACAATGTACTTAGACATTCCAGAGTGTATCTTCTGGACGAAACATCTGTCTTCAACAAAAAAATGCTCCATTTTTAGTATGGTAATACAATATAACTGAAATATATACTGAATTGACACGAGAAATGAACTTTTTTAAACTCAAGTATTTTAAATAGTTCTATTAAGTAGAAAATCTGTGTATAATGAAGTTTTAAGATCATTATAAACACTTATTATCATTGTTGTAAGTGCTGGATTTCCGCCTAGGGCCCACAGAGCCCGGGCCTAGGGGCCCCGGTTGCGGAATCTTTTTTTTTTCAACCTAAAAAGATCACAAGAGATCTACAGCAGGCATTACAAATATTATACAAGTATGCAATCACAATCTCTGGCTAAACAAATATCGCTTAACATTCTCATTAAAATTACTAAGAGTTTTTACGTTGGATTGCTGCTCCATTTACATAAGCACATTTATCCAAACGTAGGAATTGCGTTCCGAATGCAGTTGTGTACACCAGCGTCAAACGGCTCAGCAGAATGGTCGTTTTCAGCTCTAAAAGAGAGTAAAGAATTACTTAAGATCTAACATAGGAGAGAACAGGCTCAATTCACTCTCTGTAATCTACATAGAGTCAGAAATAATGCAGTCAATTGACTATGAAGACGTCATTCGTTCTTTTGCACAGAAGAAAGTTGGCCGTAAGATTGTATAAATTTTATAGAATAACGTAACTATTTAGTAACATAGACTGTATTATTCTGATGTTTATTAAACTCATTAAAGTCGATTAAAAATTTCTTTTTTCCTCTCTTCTTTTGTCTATATATATATACAGGGTGTCCCAAAAGTCAAGGCTCAAACGTGAACACGAGATAGGTGAGTTCAGGATTGTCCAAAATAAAAAAAAATTTAAATAAAACTCTCTAGTTTTCGAGTTATGGGCATTTTTTGAAAACCGTGAAAATGGCTACCCTGCTCTAAATATTTGAATGTTGTGGCTACGAATTCTCATATTTTATAATTCTAATTTTTGTTACGGAATCCTGAATAATACTGCTATCGATCACAAAACAGAAAATAACTAAGAGTATTATACTTTTTGAGAAAAAAAATATTTTTGTCAGATTCATGTGTCAAAAAATTTTAATCAGCTAACTTTGACTTTTGATATATTAAAACAAACTGTGTCAAACAATAATGGCAAATTATCTAAAAATTGACGCATTTAATCAAGATTTCAAAATGGTATAAAACATTACACTTTTTTAAAAAACAAAAAAATAATATTTGCATTTTTATTTGAAAGAAACAAATTTCAAAACACAATTCGTAATTGGCTAAAGGGTAGAATTTAACATGAAAACAGATATAAAATAATTTTAATTTGCAATTTTAAATATTATTAGATATTGAATATAAAAACAATTATTATTTTGAACATTTACTTTAATTGAATAAAAATATTTTAATAAATTTTCATGTTAAATTCTACCCTTTAGCCAATTACGAATTGTGTTTTGAAATTTGTTTCTTTCAAATAAAAATGCAAATATTATTTTTTTGTTTTTTAAAAAAGTCGAATGTTTTATACCATTTTGAAATCTTGATTAAATGCGTCAATTTTTTAGATAATTTGCCATTATTGTTTGACACAGTTTGTTTTAATATATCAAAAGTCAAAGTTAGCTGATTAAAATTTTTTGACACATGAATCTGACAAAAATATTTTTTTCTCAAAAAGTATAATACTCTTAGTTATTTTCTGTTTTGTGATCGATAGCAGTATTATTCAGGATTCCGTAACAAAAATTAGAATTATAAAATATGAAAATTGGTAGCCACAGCATTCAAATATTTAGAGTAGGGTAGCAATTTTCACCATTTTCAAAAAAATGCCCAAAACTCGAAAACTAAGAAAGTTTTATTTAAATTTTTTTTTATTTTGGACAATCCTGAACTCACCTATCTCATGTTCACGTTTGATCCTTGACTTTTGGAACACCCTGTATATATATAGAAATAATCTTCAAGTTGTTAATAAATAGAAATTGTTAAAAACGAATTTATTAACCCATTTATTTCCTTTGTTAACATTCGTGCAGGATTCAAATTCGAATCCCCATACCTTAATCTAATATTGAAGTAATTCGACAACAATGTTCTTGAATAAAAAAAATATATGTTCTGTACTAGTGCATTTAATTTGCTAAATTTCCAAAATAGCTTCGAGGTGGGGGGGGGGCAAATGTCAAGCGCCTAGGGGCCCTGGGTCTCTTAAATCCGCCCCTGATTGTTGTGACTTTTCAATTTAATAATTAAATATTTGATTTTATTTTTATTTAATTGAAATAATATTTTTTTATTTGATGTCATATAAAAAAATAGTTCTAAAGAAAGTAGTTCAGTTTTTTTTTTTGTAGATTTAGGAAATGAAAAGAAAAATATAGGTTTTCATTTAAATAAAGACTTTGACCTTGAAATACCCTTGAAAGCTTGTTCTAGGCCGACAAACAATAGCATAGTTTAGTTATCCCCCTCATATAAATAAACTTTTATTTGAAACTTTTTTTCATATAATACACTGTTTTTGAGTTATAAGACTGTCTCAAGATAAAAAACTCACCTGGTATATAAATTTGTACAATGTACATATATGTATATATAAACTGAATAAATGGGGCTCACAAAATTTAGTTAACTTCAATTCAAACAAGACTCAATGTTGTCTAATTTCTAGGCGCGAAAATAAAGATTTCCCTGATATTCTCTTCGATTCGAATACCCTAAAAATGTGTGACAGCCTATCCATGTTGGACGTCTCTGTCGCATCTGACCTGTCTTGGAATGAACACATCTCCTCTGTGGCGAAATCTGCAGCAAGGAAGATTGGCTTCTTATTCAGGTCCAAGCGATTTTACAAACCCCCACAACTTCTCACCATCTACAAGGCCCAAATCCGCCCCTGTCTCGAATACGGCTCTCATCTGTGGAGAGGGGCCTCAAAATACTCTCTTGCTACCCTGGATGCAATTCAGAAACGAGCCGTCAGGCTAATTGACGATTCTACCCTCACCGACTCCCTCGACTCGCTGGCTCATCGAAGAGATGTCTCTGCCCTTTCCCTTTTCTATAGATACTATCACGGCAGGTGCTCTGATGAGATAAAATCAATAATTCCCCCCAAAGCATGCTTTGCACGTAGCACGCGTTTTGCCGACTCCCAACACTCTTTCGCGGTTAAATTAGAAAAGTGCCGGACCACTTCATTCGCCAATACATATATCCCCATGACTTCAAGGAACTGGAACTCTCTTCCAGCCTCTATCTTTCCCAGCACCTATAATCTTCAAACCTTCAAACCGGAGTGCATAGACACCTACGTCTACACCCTCTCACTTAATCAACTTTTTCTTCTCTTCGGTAATGCAAGGGTCTTTCGAGATCCATAGGGGCTGCATCTTTACTGGTGCACCCCTTCTTGCATTCGATTGCATTAAAAAAAAAAAAAAATGTATTTATAAAAATTTTAATAAAAATATCTCGAAATAACAAACAATGGACTAATGCTTATGCCATTTTCAAAATAAACGGCTCATATAATAATTTAATATACATAGAATACATTAGTATATAAGGCATAGATGTCCCAAAACTCAACGATAAACCGAGAACAGGGGATAGGCCAGTTTATGATAGTCCAGAAAAACTAATAAAAGTCTCATAGTTTTCGAGTTATAGATATTTTTTCGAAAATGGTAAAAAAACAATTACTCTCTGCACTAAATATTGGAATGATGGGATTATCAATTTCCATATTTTATGATTCTAATTTTTGTTACACAATCCTGAATAATCCTTAGCAATTGATCACAATTCAAAAATACTATACTTTGAGAAAAAATATTTTCTCGGATTTGTGTTAAAAAACATTGATCAGCTAACTTTGACTCCTCTTCGTACATTTAGTAAATTTTTTTTTATCCTATGAAGAGGAATCAAAGTTAGCTGATCAAAATTTTTTAAGACAAGAATCCGGAGAAACTATTTTTTCTCCAAAAGTATAGTATTTTTGAATTGTGGTCAGTAGCAGGATTATTCAGAATTGGTAACAAAAAATTAGAATCATAAAATATGGAAATTCATAATCCCATCATTCCAATATTTAGTGCAGGGTAGCGATTTTCACCATTTTCTGAAAAATATCTATAATTCGAAAATAATGAGACTTTTATTAAAGGTTTTTTTTAAGATTTTAGACCGTCATAAACTGGGCTACCCTCTCTTTGTTCACGGTTTAATGTTGAGTTATGGGACACTATATAAGGTGAGATCTCTCTATATTTTATATATTATAGTCATGTATATAATATACACGGCTATTAATATATAAAGCCAGAGTGAGAAATAAATAAATATACTAAATATAAGAATCTTGAATTGACCGTCCCCCATCCCCGACCACCTTCCCTACGCGAAACACGACTTATATAGCCAGGGTTCCCTCCAATGGCCAGCCGAAAACCGGCGGAGCCGTCCGGGCTCAGGCGGAAAGGTGCGCCTGGTGGGAGGGAGACTTCCCCTCCACCTGAGCGCCAGGCATCTCCCTTGGCAACCGGCCGGCGGAGTTAAGGGGTAGGAGGGGCAATTCAATGGATCTCTTATAAAGGAAAGGAAATTTGAAATGAAAGGAGGGAGATTCTTTTAACAAATATATTTATTTATCTTTTTTTTTTACATAAAAAATTAATAATAACATTACATTTATTTATTGATAATTCATTTCTTGAAGATGTCGGTTCAACATGTGGTTTGGATCAGCTTGCCTGGAACACACACACAAAATATAGAATTAATACAACTAAATAAATATATCATTTTTAAATGATTAATTAACTTTTTTTATATTTTTCCAGATGGACCACTTGTTAGCCATCCACAATTCCACATAGATAATTAATTAACTCCATAAAAGAAAAATTAAAATTAAACAAGTTTTTGAAGAATTATTAATTATGTATTAATACACTATTTGATTTTAATTAAAAAAGACATTTTAATAATATTTTATTATTTTATTTCTGAATTCTTTCCTTTTACCTTTCCTATTTAAAAAAATTATTTAATTATTTATAATATACCTGTTTTTCGGTAGCGAGGTGCATTCAATTTGGTTTAAATATTAAAATAGAATTGAAGGAACAAGTAAAAATTTTCCAAGATGGTAAGCTGTTAGCAGTATCGGTGAATATTGCAAAATACACCTGTTCGATTGTTTATTATTTTTACTTTACCGCATACAGGGTATGGTCAAGTATTGTAATCGTGCATGAAAAAAAGTGGTTTTTTGCTTCTTTTTTGGAAATATTTCAAAAACGGCTGAAACTATTTTGATTTAAAAAATTGAGCGAAACCATGGCATTTTGGTCTACAAAAAAGCCCTAATAAGTGAACATCGAAAAAATGATATTTTTCAAGATAATAATTGTTTTGTCAAAATGTCTGTTAGTATGTGCGTTATCAAATTTTTTACTATAGAAACGGATTAAAATTTCGAAAAATGATATTCTTTGAATAATTTTGCTTTTTTTAGACGGAGGTTTGAAGCCCAAAATCTAATCAGTTATCCGCATTAGAAATAGAAAAATTTTATGACTTTTCGTTCTTAAGGTATTATCATGATTAATTATCTGAATACAGACAAAAAGAGGGGAAAAAAACATGATTGAAAATAATTTTTCTCCACTAACCAGACATTTATTAACACAATGAGAAAAAAAAATGAAATTTTTTATGAATTCAATAGTAGTAGGCTCGCCTGTCTCCCGGGCGTACCAAGTAATACCTACTATAATATCATAAACTTTAACAAGGGTGATTCCCATCACAAATGCCAGCCCGAAAAAAGCAAGGCCTCGTATAGGGTCTAATTGAATAAATGAAGTAAAAATCAGAGAACGAATTGAATATTATAAGTAGTAGTATTTTTTAAAAATTTATTTTTTCGAGCTGAAAAAATTATCCAGGGGGGGAGGGGCGAAATTTGGAAATTATAGCCCCCTATGGTCAAAACTCAATCAAAATTTGTATACATCATCTGTGGGCCCCCAGAACGGTAAAAATAAAAAAAATTATGAAAAATCACAGTTGAAAGTGGACATAGTACGAGCTTTCAAAATAAATATATTTAATTTCTGCGAGGCATTTAGCGAAATTTCAACATATCGTGATATATTAAGGAAAACTAATAAATAAGTTTGTGTATTATAAGGTGACCAACTTTTTTTACAATGAAAAGGATACAAATTAATTGAAGAAAAAATATTGTAAAGAAATGAAACATTTTATTCATTCCAACAATAATACCAGGGGCGGATCTATATATGGGCTTTTTGAACTGAAACCCAGGGCCCCGTGGATATAAATGGCCCCCATTGAAGATAAAAATAATTTTTAAGAAAAAAATAAAAACCGACTTCAAAAAATTCAATGCAACAAATAAAATACACTAAAAGGTATAAAATAATTATTATCTTATTTAGTTACAACTAAACGACGAAATATTAACATGAAAATACTTTTTGAAGTCGGTGCCAAACAAACTATACCTATAAGCGAGCATACCCTCCAAACGTACTAAGTAAGATCCGTCGAGTGCGATTCACTAAAAGGTATATGTTTGGCACCAACTTCAAAAAGTAATTTCATGTTAATATTTCGTCGTTTAGTTGTAACTAAATAAGATAATAATTATTTTATACCTTTTAGTGTATTTTATTTGTTGCATTGAATTTTTTTGAAGTGGGTTTTTATTTTTTCTTAAAATTATTTTTATTTTTATCTTTTAGTGATGTTATTAATAGTGATCATATCACCAGAACTTGACCAAATTAATATGACACCATCCCTAAGACACCCCTTTCGGATAAAAAAAGAACCATCGAAATCGGTTCATAAACAAAGAGGTTAGGTCTAAACAAACCTAATAAAAAAGGTCTAATACCTATGAAAAAAATTCGAAAAAAAAATGGGACCAATCGGAAGCTAGACTGGACCCAATGCAAAAAAAAATTTCAAAATCGGTTGGGAATTGGCGGAGATATGAGGTAACATAGGCACAAAAAAAAAAAAAAAAAAAATCAGTCGAATAGAGAACCTCCTCCTTTTTTGAAGTCGGTTAAAAATTGACAATATTGTAGTCCAAGAGCTGGTGACACATTTTTGAGTAAGGATTTGACCCAACTAGAAATAATGCGTAATAGTACCGTCTATGATAGTTGTACAGAGAATGGCCAGTGTGGGTGGTCTAAGCAGGTGGACCAGGTACTGCGCATGGTGTGAGTGCGGTAAAAAATACATATGTGTTAAAAAATATTTTTGTCCCAGAATGAAATTATAAAAATTATAATTTATAGTCAATTATAAACATAATATATTCACTCTAGACCATTTGAGTGGTGGGACGTGGAACCAGACCACCCAAAGTGTATTTTTACAACATGAAAAAAATAGCATGATGCTACACACCTCAATCACAATAGTTTTTCAAGACCTTTGAGAACAATTAGCCCAACCCATTGTCTGTCTGGGTACAATAGTAAAAGAAAAATAGATGTGTGGCAATCGGGGACTGCCGTGGTAAAGCTATTGCATAGCATTTTTTATCAACTTATGCAATATTTTTTCACAAACAGCTGCTTAAGTATTCGTCCGATTTCGGAACAGCTCGTCTCGATCCGTGCGAGCTTCGTACAGTCTACACGCATACGTCTAGTCGCACGCACACAAACACCGTGTCGAAGTCTGCCGAACTGAAACGACGTTAGACGATGCTTTCGCACCGCTGTGCCAGTCGGAGTGGGGGGTGTTAGGTTTATTTCGTTACGGAATTTCTTGATTCGGTCGCCGCGCTCAAAGCCCGCGATAAAAGCTATGCAATAGCTTAAAAACCTTTTTTAAACTCCAAGATTTGGATCTGTCTACATGAGAATAATTAATTTGGTTACGAAAAAACCCATCAAAAACAATTTTGTCGAAGATGAGACCGTGACAGATCGAATTGTCATCCCAAAAACCCCCTAAGCCGTGAATTTCATCAAAATCGGTAGAGCCGTTTTCAAAATAGAACTAAGATACAAATATATATATTATATAAATAAATATACAATTTTTGCTCGTTTAATAAGAGTAGATAGATAGATAGATACAGCACCTCTATGTAAAATTTCTATTTACAAAAAAGATAAATTAAACTAAACTAGAAAATAATAAATGAATGATACTTAGATTAATTAATTAATTTGGTTCACTGTTGATTGAGGGACCTGATGACAGCATGGATGGATGGATGGATGGATGTCAGTTTCAGATATTCAACAGCACACTCATATTATATTATATTATTAACATTAATCTGAAATTCAATAAATTACATAAATTCATAAATAATTAGTAAACAACAAATAATATGAAATAGAAAGTTGAGGGTTAAAGGTGAGTAAACAAGTGAGAGCGACGACACCCGAGAGATTCCGGAAACACCCGAATGCCTCCGAGCGCAAAAGACGAAAAGTTAATATTTCCAATTTTAATGTGCTCAAGTAAACTAAATATCTGGAACACCGAGCGATGCTCTATATATATTTGTATTTTTTTACTTTACCATACAGGGTATGGCCAAGTATTGTAATCGTGCATGAAAAAAGTGTTTTTTTTCCTTCTTTTTTTCGAAATATCTCAAAAACGGCTCAAACTATTTTGATTAAAAAAATTGAGCGAAACCTTGGCATTTCGGTCTACAAAAGCTTTAATAAGTGAACATCGAAAAAATTATATTTTTAGAGATAATAATTGTTTTTTCAAAATGTCTGTTAGTCTGGTTGTTAGTTACAGTCTGTGCGTTACCAAATTTTTGTGGGCGAGCTAGCTCAAAAACTAGTGTGAATATCGAAACCAAATTTCACACGTAGTTTTGGTCCATTGAGATTAAGAGCTGATTAGATTTTGGTGCATATCGAACCAAAATTAAGGGGGGGAGGGGTTAAAAATTAAAAATCTAGGCCGTTTGAGCAAACTCAACCAAATTTTGTATACATAATCAGTGGACCCCAGAAGTCTAAAAATGCAAAAACTAACCGCCCAAAAGGGGGGGATGTATGGTTAAAAAATGAAAATCTAGGCTCTTGTATCAAACTCAAACAAATTTTGTATACATAATCAGTGTGCATACAGTAATCTAAAAATGCAAAAACTAACCGTCCAAAATGGGGGGGGGGGGGGGTCAAAAAATGAAAATATAGGCCCTTGTACCAAACTCAACCAAATTTTGTATACATAATGAGTGGGACCCCAGAAGTCTAAAATGCAAAAACTAACTGCCCAAAATCGGGGGGAAGGATCAAAAAATGAAAATATAGGTTCTTGTACCAAACTCAATAAAATTTGGTATACATAATCATTGGGACCTCAGGTTGTATGGTAAAGTCAAGTGGATGGCCACATCAGAACACGTCAGTTTATTTAATTTGGTTACCGTGCATCGCTCGGTGGCACCAGGTAGTTATAATTATTTATTGAACATGAACAAATAATATTTCCGAGGCTTTGTGTGGTTCTTTGAGCAAGTTGAGTTTTACGTCTCTAGGGCAGATCGCTAGTCTCTTCCGCGAGAAGTGGATGTTCTTAGTCAGGCCAAGGCCCTCAAGTCCCCCCACAGCGACAAGGTGACATCCTCGGAGGGTCTCAGCGAACCTATAAGTACATTATCTGGAATAAGACAGGGCGATTCTTTAAGTCCTGCTCTCTTTAATCTAATCATGGATGAATTAATATCACACGTTAAAGGAATGAAAGGATACAACCTAGGAGAAAAAGATATTAATATTGTTTGTTACGCTGATGACGCCGTTCTTATTACTGAATCTGAAGACGATCTACAGAGACTCCTCCACCAATTCGGCAAGATCGCGGAGAAATTTAATATGCAAGTTTCTGTCGAGAAAACAAAATCGCTTGTCGTCTCAAAAGAACCAATTCGCTGCAAACTTGAATTCAAAAATAGGATGGTTGAACAGGTAATGACATTCAAATATCTTGGATGCAATGTCACTAGTGATCGCAACCTGTATAATGAGGTAAAGGACCAAACAATTAGAGGTTCCAGGATATCAGGATGCCTTAAAGACATTGTCTGGAGGAACAAATTTATGAGCACGGAGGCAAAGGTGAAGATCTATAAAGCAGCTGTAAGACCTATCATCACTTACGCTGTTGAGACCCGAGCCGACACAACAAGAACAGAGCAGCTCTTAAGAACAACGGAGATGAAGACGCTAAGGTCTATACTGGGCCTAACACTATGGGACAAAATCAAGGAGTAAGGATATCAGAGAAGAGTGTGAGATCCAAGATATCGTCAAATGGACAAAAGATCGCCGTCGGTACTAGAACGAACATGTGGATAGAGCCAACGCGGAAGGACTAATCAAAATAGCCCGGGATGGAAGGCCAGCATCCAAGAGACCTAGGGGCAGACCGCCGAAGAGGTGGAAAGAAAGCTGGCCGTCCTCTTTTACTGAGACGTGAGGTGAGTGTAGAGAAGAACAGGCGATAAGCAGCCTATAATAAAGAAAAAGAAGAACAAATAATAAAATATAATACCATTATCTGAATTACGCAGAATAAGCCTATCTAAACGTGGTAGTTATATTGAATTATTTGTTCGTGTTCAATAAATAATTATAAGTACCTGGAACACCGAGCGATGCTCGGTAATTTTTTTGATTCAGTTAAAAAGCGATATATTAATATTATTTTAAATTTTAAATTTAGGTAGAAAGGTCGATTTTTATTCGAAGCCAAAATAAAATAAAATTTAATTTATATTTTTACCAACGTTTACACCCGCTATGGCCATCAAGACTTTTCACTTTCCACAAAGTTTTGAATGTAATTATAATTAAAAAATAAAAATAATTTTTAAGAAAAAAATAAAAACCGACTTCAAATAAATGCAACAAATAAAATACACTAAAAGGTATAAAATAATTATTATCTTATTTAGTTACAACTAAACGACGAAATATTAACATGAAATTACTTTTTGAAGTCGGTACCAAACAAACTATACCTATGAGCGAGCGTACCCGCCAAACGTACTAAGGAAGATCCGTCCAGTGCGATTCATAAAAGGTATATGTTTGGCACCGACTTCAAAAAGTAATTTCATGTTAATATTTCGTCGTTTAGTTGTAACTAAATAAGATAATAATTATTTTATACCTTTTAGTGTATTTTATTTGTTGTATTTAATTTTTTGAAGTCGGTTTTTATTTTTTTCTTAAAAATTATTTTTATTTTTCTCTTTTTAGTGATGTTATTAATAGTGATCATATTATCAGAACTTGACCAAATTAATATGACACCATCCCTAAGACACCCCTTTCGGATAAAAGAACCATCGAAATCGGTTCATAAACAAGAGGTTAGGTCTAAGCAAACCTAATAAAAAAGGTCTAATACCTATGAAAAAACGAAAAAATGGGACCAATCAGAAGCTAGACTGAACCCAATGCAAAAATTTTTTTCAAAATCGGTCGACAATTGGCGGAGACATGAGGTAACATAGGCACAAAAAAAAAAAAAAAAAAAAATTCAGTCGAATAGAGAACCTCCTCCTTTTTTGAAGTCGGTTAAAAATAATATTAATATACACAGAAATTCTTTCGTTGACCCTTTTAAATCCTGAAGAAGGAGGCACGATCCTTCGAATTGTCGGATTATGGATATTCTAATAAATTATTTTATAGAAAAATACCTTTAATTAAATTTTAATATATAATAATATTTGTAATGATCTTTTTGTGGAATTTAAAATTGAAAAACCAATTAATTATTAAAAGGAAATTGAATAAAAATATAATTATACATTTTTATCGAGACAACCACCTGTGAATAATTATTTCAATTAACAAAAAATCCATTAAAAACAACTTAGCCGAAGATGAGACCGTGACAGATCGAAATTGCAACCCAAAAGCCCCTAACCCGTGAATTTCGTCCAAATTGTTAGTGCCGTTTTCGTTTTCGTTATCTTATCTTATTATATTATATTAAAAGAGCAAATATATATATTTCGGGGGCGGAGTGGGAGTGGAGGTGCAGTGGTGGGGGCGAGGTGCGTGGTTTCGGCTGGGGAGGGGCGTGTACTTATTTATTTGTATTTTTTTTTATTTGGTTACCGTGCATCGCTGCAAATCTTGTATATATATATATATATCCAATCAGGTTCTCGAAAACGGCTCTAACGATTTGGATGAAATTCACGGGTTAGTTTTGTGTTGTCGATTCGATCTGTCACGGTCTCATCTTCGGCTAAGTTGTTTTTGATGGGTTTTTTGTTAATTGAAATAATTATTCACAGGTGGTTGGTTGTCTCGATAAAAATGTATAATTATATTTTTATTCAATTTCCTTTTAATTATTAATTGGTTTTTTAATTTTAAATTCCACTAATAGATCATTACAAATATTATTATATATATCAAAAGTTAGACAATTTAATTGATTGGGATGGGAAAGAGATAGACCAATCGACTTGATTGGGGAATAATGGAATTGAAATAATTATCGGAAAAGAGGTTTTTTTATCTAATTAGATTTTTCCTCTAAACAAGGACTAAAGATGAATAAGGACACTCGATGGTGGAGAAGTAATCTCCGGAATCGAAGCAAAAATACAATGTATACATTAATTAATGTAAAATAATTGGTTTAATAAAATTTATAAAAAAAAAAAACAATTTAATTGATTAAAAATCGAGTTTTAAATCCCACAAACGTATTTTTTCTATTAAATTATGTTGGAGTTGGTGGTGTTTCACAAGGAGAAAAAATTAAAATACAAAGATTTTTTTTAAGTTTACTCTATATATTTTGAGCTCTTAACTCATCGTCAGGAGAACATTGATTGAAGATAAAATAAAATGATGAACAGAATTTATTTAATATGATGGACAGTTATTTATGACTTAGTGTAAATATGAAAGAATTATCAAAGAATGGAATGGTGGGAAAGTGGGAGAGCCGAATGAACAGGGGAAGCGGACAAAGGCCTAAGCTGGGAATAAAGAAAAGATATTTATACTAGGAAGGTACCGAAAATTATGTATGTACCGTAAAGGGGGGCAGTAAACAATGCAATGGCATGTGCAGGTGATAGTGAAATTTTTTTTAAATTCAAATTAAATATCATTGATTAAAATGTCAATTATTGGTGTATTTTTTCTATATTAGAATTTGGCAATTTAATTGATGAACTCAAAAATTGTTATTTAATTTAAAAAAATTATTATACAGTATTTATTTATATATACCTATATATATAATCTGTGGGTCACTAGATAGCTTGAAATGCAAAAACTAGATGAGGGGGCGGGGGCGAGGGTGGAGGTGACGGTGGGGGAGATGTGGGTGGTGCAGTGGTGGGGTGGGGGATACGTGGGGCGAAGGAAGTAGTTTCGGGGGTGGGGGTGCATGTGGGGTGCAGTGGTGGGGGTCCAGGGAGTGAGGGGTTTGGGGATTAACATATAGCTTTTAGCTGAAGCAGAAAGTTACCGAGCTTCGCTCGGTGGCCTGGTACTTCAATATTAAGTGCTTTATTTAAATATTCTTCGGCATCTCAATTCTGAAACATTATCCTCGGCTGATTGTTAAATGTGCAGCTTTCCCAGGTAACACACAATATCCTCAGAATATTCTAAGAAGATTTAAATGTGCTTAGAATATCCTTAGAATATTCTTAGGATATTGTGGTTACCTGGGTTAGTTATATTTTTGACCACAAGTAGTGGCAAGAACCCACTTACCAATAGAATCATATCTTTTGCTAGTTGATATACTTTTTCATTTCGTTTGATTCCCACATGACTGACAATCCATATTAAAGAAAGTTAAAGAGAATCAAAATCAATAAATAATATTTATATTTCAATATATTTCTCTATATATATAGTACGTAAGCTAATCAGCTAATATAGGGATTTAAAAATGAAAAAATATACTATGTTATATTGATTATATTTTCACATAATACAAGACAAAGACATATTCACTTAAACAAATATTTATAATAATTAAGTACAATTATTTGTTTTACTATTTCTTCTCTTAGGATATAACCTATGAATAAATACATAGTTTAACTTAAGAAGAGAATAAGAAAAAAAAGCATATTTATATTTTTTCTCTTTAAATTGCATTCGTAAATATAAATATACTATTTAATAAGTAAATTATACTATAAATCACTCTCAGTTAGTGTAAAATTTATAATTTTAAAAAACCGCATCTTAGGATTTGTTACTCTTCTTCTTTTTTAATGGCTGGCTCCTATCTATAAGTAATATAAATATATAATATAAAGTTAATAAATATATATATACTAGTATATATTATTGGCAGGTCAGTTCCTAGCAAAGAGATAGAGGACTCACAATATCTCTTTTTTAGGTTTTACCAATGAATTTCAATGAGATGAATAGAATTGGGAATGCTATAAATATGCCGATAGCAGAGAATTGTGTATAGGAGGTCATGAATCTTTCTCTCCACGTTTTGCTTAACTTGGGTGATCCTTTGAAAACCGATGCTTAGAATATGGATATTCCTTGGTCTGATTTTAGTATTAAAACATTAAAAAAATCTGTAGACTGCATGAAAAATGTCTGACCAAAGATAAACCATTTATTATTATTATTTATATTGTAATAGGGGTAGCCATATGTAGTCTATAAAAATGCAGTTTAGATATTAAGGATTTTTGTTGACGCTACAATGGATCTCATAATTCCTCAGGAAAAATAATAAAATTAACATCATTATTACCCAGGAAGCACAAAAATAATCTATAAATATTATAGATAATCAGTGGGCCCACAATAATCTAAAAATGCAAAAACTAACCGCCCAATATGGTGTGTGTGTGTGTGGGGGGGGGGGGGGGTCAAAAAATAAAAATATAGGCTCTTGTACCAAACTCAACCAAATTTTGTATACATAATAAGTGGGCCCAAAGTAATCTAAAAATGCAAAAACTAACACCCCTCCCCTACATGATTATGATAGGTGCGTGCAAAAGTTCGTGCGGAGTTTCAATAGATGGAGTTATGAGCGTCGTAACGTGTTGTCATTAATGCCTACTCCTACATATTATATATCCTTGGAAAGGTGACGTCTTCAGGTTTCATTTAAAAAAAAATCATTTGTTTTCATACAAACTGCTTGGATAAATATCACTTTAAAAGTGAATATCGATGAAGTGCATTTACGGCATGTTATGCTTTACGAGTTTCGGAAGGGAATAAACGTTGCCGCAGCCGTGAAAAACGTTCAAGATGTTTATCAGGATCAAGCACAAGCTAAACGAACTGTGGAAGAATGGTTTGCTAAATTTCGGCGCGGAGAATTTAACCTTGAAGACGATGAAGGTAATGCTCTCAGTTTGGTGGGATTGCAAGGGCATAATCTATTTTGAGCTTCTCTCTGCTGGCGAAACGATTGATTCGGACAAGTACTGTCGCCAATTAACCAATTTGAATCGAGAAATCAAAGAGAAACGTCCGATTTTGTCAAATCGCAAGGGAGTCATCTTTCATCAGGACAACGACAGACCACACGTTTCGAAAAAGACGCTGTGCAAGCTGAAGAGCCTGAAATGGGATGTCCTAACGCATCCACCGTATTCTCCTGATATCGCACCATCTGACTATCACTTGTTCCGGTCATTGTAAAATTATTTAAATGGAAAAAACTTTGACTCTTTGGAGGCCTTAAAAAACGGCGTCTTTTCGTTCTTCGAATCTAAACCGCGCAGTTTTTATGATCGAGGCATCCGTCTGCTGCCAGAACGTTGGAAAAAGATTATAGAAAACGATGGAGAATATATCATTGATTGAATAAAGATTTTTGTTTGCCTAATCGCTGTGGGACTTTTACTCACAAACTCCGCACGAACTTTCGCACGCATCCAATAAATAATTTTATTAAATATAAGTGAGGGGCTAGGTTGTATAGTAAAGTCAAGTGGATGGCCTCATCAGAACACGTCAGCTTATTTTTTTTTGCACTCGTCAGCTGGCGTGTTAACACGACACGTCAGTGTAGTGTGAATGCGGCTTAAGAACCATATCTGGATTTGTCGCATATTTTTTAGGAGCAACACCGTAGCGTTCAGCAACGTTATCAGAATACATGTAAAGATTTATTATGGCTCGAGACAAGAACATTTTATTCACTTTCAGATGGCTTTATTTGGCATTCCAGCCAAAAATGAAATTATATTATCAGGTTTGAATTCCATTGTCAATTTTTTTTTGCAACACAATAAAAGGAAATGCTTATAAGCAATGTATTGCTACAAAATATCTAATTAGAGCGCGTTGCTTTGTTTGTCTTTCAAGAAAGAGCGGTTGATATCACTTCAGACCAGGCATTACTGATAACAATATTATTTTCATCAGCCAGAGAACACACTCTTTGATTTTATTATAAATTGAACAACTCTGCTACTCTCAGCATAAAACATTTTTAATAATCTATAAATGGGTGTGTTGTTTGTTTGTTTTTTATTAAAAAAATATTAATCAGTATATTAAATTAATAAAATAATAATCTTTTTCTTACTAGTATTAAATATTTAACTAAAATTCATCATAGATTAAATACCTCTAATTTTAGATTGATTGAATGTATGTGTCAATTATTTTACGTAGATAATAAATAGTTTGAGAAGAACGATTTCAAAAATGTTTAATCCTTTTTTTTGGGCTTTTTCGGATTTCGGCTTCGCGATTTGGCTTTGCAGAGCGGGCAAATGGGCGCATTCCGATGAATCTGTTGATGACAGGAGAGGCACGATTTCATTGGCGGCGGTTGTTGTCTAGAACAAAAATAAATAAATAAAAATTATCATTATGGATATTGTAATGGAAATTGTTAAATATTGTAAGAGTTCGTGGCTGTGATGAAACTGTACTAGATGAAGGAGGAGGTATCAGCCAAAGATGGAATCACTGGGTTCAATAAAACACCTTTAATGAGACGTTCTGAAACTTTTGGGTCCAGGCACGTTATAAATTCGCATGAAACTAAAAGAAATTTTTATTTTTGACAAGGCTTGGTTCGATCACATATGTGTACCGCATTTTGTGTATAACTCCTAATTGACTGAAGATGGCCAAATAAAATTCAGGCCGAAACGTCTCATTAAAGGTGTTTTATTGAACCCAGTGATTCCATCTTTGGCTGATACCTCCTCCTTCATCTAGTACGGAAATTGTTAAATATATTAATTTTTCAAAGTAAAAATAATGGTAGATAGAAAAGGAAACAATTTGAATTTAAGAGAGATTTCAATTTGCCGATAGTAATAGATTTAAATTTTCTTAGAAAATCACGAGAGTGATCTATTAGATCCAATGAAATGGATTATTTTTAATTATATGTTAGAAGTGTTGTTTTTCACCTCCTCGGGAATCGAACCCGAGTGCCAGTAACAGCAATCCGGGCCATTTGGCTACCCTGTGTGAGGTGTGAATCCATCTGACATAATACGAGCCCCGTCCCATCTCAATTGGCCCAGCAATATTTTTTCTTTTTAAATAAAATTATGCTAATTCACGGTAAATTTAATTTAAATATTTATTTTTATTATCATTTGGAACAACATTTTAAACAATTTAAAACATTTTATTGTAACATTTAACTTAAAATTATTTTTTAATTGTTAAAAACATATTTTTATATAAAAAATAGTTCTTTGCTTTTCACAATTTTTTTTTTAAGAATCTTTGAATATGTGAAATAATCAAGTAGGCTTTGCCTTTTTCCAACAAAAGAAAGTTTGTTTTGTTTATTATTAGTAAAAATGACTCGTGGAAAGGTTGTTGATGAAAAAATTTGCTCAATTATTATCAATTTATTTAAAAAGGGAAAATCAAACGCGGAAATTGGCGATCTAGTTAATTTATCAAAGTTTACTGTCAGAAATATTATTCGAGTTTATAAAACAACGGATACAATAGCAACAAAACCTCGGTATGCGTCGAAATCCAAAATATCAGATGATGTAGACGGGCATTGAAGAAGATATTAGAAAAAACAGGCGTTCGAACTATGGTGGATTATCTGTTCTTTGAAGCGTATCGTAATGTGGGGCGAAGTGTTTCAAGATCCACGTGCCATAGAGAAGCTCTTAAGTTAGGTTTTAAAACTTACAAGGTAATTTTATTGCAACTTATTCCAAATTTTTTTTGTAATTTTACTAATTTTTTAGGCGAAAGAAAAGCCACACTTGAGATTAAAACAAAAGAAAAACCGGCTTAAATGGGCTAAAAGTCACATTAATTGGACGAGTGATGAATGGAATAGTGTCCATTGGAGTGATGAGTCTCGTTTTGAAGTTTGTATTGGGGACAATCGAAGCAGAGTTATTCGTCAGAAAAATGAAGCTTTCAATTCAGATTGTTTAAAAAAGAAAGTAAAATTTCCTGCTTCAGTTATGGTATGGAGTTCAATGTCTGCTAGAGGTGTTGGAAAACTTCACTTCATTGATGGAATTGTAAACACCAATAAATATTTAGAGATTTTAAAAAAATCGTTACTTTCAACAATGGCAGATGCATTGCAGAATAATAATAATTTTGTGTTCCAACAAGACGGGGCGGCCTGCCATACATCAAGAAAATCTTTAAAATGGCTTTCTGATCATAATGTTCCACTTTTGGAGTGGGTGTCAAACAGTCCCGACTTGTCACCAATAGAAACTCTTTGGCACACAATGAAAAAGCTATTACGAATACAACCAGCTAGAAACGTAGTCGAATTAAAACACAAACTTCAAAATATTTGTGATACTTTTACTCAAGATGAGTGTCAAAACTTAATTAAGTACGTTGCCCAAAAGAATTTAAGCCGTAATTAAAAATAAAGGCGACGTCACACAGGTATTGGTAAAGGTTTTGGATTTTGTATGTTTTTGTTTTTAACAATTAAAAAATAATTTTAAGTTAAATGTTACAATAAAATGTTTTAAATTGTTTAAAATGTTGTTCCAAATGATAATAAAAATAAATATTTAAATTAAATTTAAAGAAAAAAATATTGGTGGGCCAATTGAGATGGGACTGGGCTCGTATGTAAAACTGTTAAATATTTTACTCAAAGATTGTTATCTTCATTTGTAAAATTTAGCGATCCAGTGATTCTAAATTTAAGCACATAGCCATGCCATTTAGTATATGGTAAAATCATATATGGGCAACCCCCGGCCTCCACCAGCTTCAATCCAGCCCGTGAGAGATTCAGAAATTTCAAATAACGTGCAATAAAAATTAAAGATTTAGCACACTTAGTTTATTTGTAATTACTTTGTATTTGTCAACCAGCCTAAAACTATGCTGAAGAATTGAAACTAATGTCAGAGCAATTCAATGATCGGTTTTCCGATTTTAAGAATATGGATAGCCCTTTTAATATTTTTGCAAATCCTTCTAAGTGTAATGTGGAAGATGCTCCTACAAATGGAGTTGATCGAGCTTCAAGAAGACTCATATTTGAAGTCTAAATTTGATGATATGGAACTAAGCGAATTTTACAGAACATACCTTTCCAAAGAAAAGTATCAGCTGAGAGTTTTCGCACGAAAAATAATTTGCACATACGGAAGCACGTATAAATGTGAGCAGCTTTTTTCTATCATGAAAATTAATAAAAATAAGCATCGTACTCGGCTTACAGATGTTAATTTAGAAAACACTTTGCGCCTATGTACTAGTGAATCGTTCTCCACAAACGCTGGTGTTCCCCAAGGCTCTGTAATCTCCTCCACACTCTTCCTAATTTATATAAACGACCTTATCGATCAAACGTCAAACCCCACTCATTGTTACGCCGACGATAGCACTCTACACGGCAAACCCTCACTCCCGAATAATCGAATCAATGTTGCCTCCTCAATTACTCTCGACCTAGACAAACTGAATAAATGGGGCTCTCAAAATTTAGTTAACTTTAATACAAACAAGACTCAATGTTGTCTAATTTCTAGGCGCGAAAATAAAGATTTCCCTGATATTCACTTCGATTCGAATACCCTGAAAATGTGTGACAGCCTATCCATGTTGGGCGTCTCTGTCGCATCTGACCTGTCTTGGAATGAACACATCTCCTCTGTGGCTAAATCTGCAGCAAGGAAGATTGGCTACTTATTCAGGTCCAAGCGATTTTACAAACCCCCACAACTTCTCACCATCTACAAGGCCCAAATCCGCCCCTGTCTCGAATACGGCTCTCATCTATGGAGAGGAGTCTCAAAATATTCTCTTGCTACCCTGGATGCAATTCAGAAACGAGCCGTCAAGCTAATTGACGATTCTACCCTCACCAACTCCCTCGACTCGCTGGCTAATCGCTCGTCTCTGCACTTTCCCTTTTCTATAGCTGCTCTGATGAGATAAAATCAATAATTCCCCCCAAAGCATGCTTTGCACGTAGCACGCGTTTTGCCGACTCCCTCAAATTAGAAAAGTGCCGGACCACTTCATTCGCCAATACATATATCCCCATGACCTCAAGGAACTGGAACTCTCTCCCAGCCTCCATCTTTCCCAGCACCTATAATCTTCAAACCTTCAAAACCAGAGTGCATAGACACCTACGTCTACACCCTCTCACTTAATCAACTTTCCCTTCTCTTTGGTAATGCAAGGGTCTTTCGAGATCCATAGGAGCTGCATCTTTACTGGTGCACCCCTTCCTGCATTCGATTGCATTAAAAAAAAAAAAAAAAAAGTGATATTGTCTTATCAATATTGATCATCTTGTTTCTCAGCTTCAAACTCAAGTCTCTCATTAATTTTCATTTAATTTTTCCATCTTTTTTTGTTAATTTGCTTTTTATGTTTGATTATGCTAAGAAGAAAATGTGTGAATTTTTATAGCTATTTTATTCACTACTACCTACTTATTTCTTACTTACTGCCCGCGACCTGATTAAGTCCCGAAGTTACGCCCTCAGCTAAGCAAAGGATGCCCATACCTGGTTTAAATCAAGGTCGTTGAGTGTTTAGAATTTTGAAGAGATTAAAAATTCGAAGGGCAATGGAATGACTTTCCAAATTGAATATGAGAGATTTCAAGTTGCCGATAGTAGAATCAGTAGATCGCGAAATTTTACAAATGAAATAACAATCTTTGAGTAAAATATTTAAAGCGTTTACATATTATGTCAGATGGGTTTGCCCTTACAGGGTAGCCAAATGGCCCGGATTGCTGTTACTGGCACTCGGGTTCGATTCCCGAGGGGGTGAAAAACAACCCTTCTGATATAAAATTAAAAATAATCCATTCCATCGGATCTAATAGATGACACTCTCTCATGATTTTCTAAGAAAATTCGAATTTAATTGGTTAAATGAAATATTATTAAGAACCCACATATGTGTGAGCTATAGATGTTTCTAAGTAGACCCTTCATGTTAGGGTAAAGTGCAACAGAATATACGAACTAAGGTTCGCAGTATACATCCGAACATGTTCAGAGATCTTTTTAAGTTAACTAATGAATCATAAAGCAGATTTAGGATATGTTCCGAATTATTTGTTAGTGCGAATGATTAATGTACTTATTTGTTAATATAAAGTTTAATATAGTTTAATTATAATATTTAGAAACCAGCTGCGAAACCCACCTTCGGAGGGCATCTTGCAGACCGTGCCAGCCTTCAGCGGTACTTTTTCTAGGGACGCGTCCACTGGACCAACGCCCCATCTACCCCACCGACCCTCTCCTCACCTCATCCCCCTGGACCCGAGTTACATCCCATTTTTTCTATTGATATATGTACTTTTTAATAGGTAGAGGTCTACAAATTTTAATCCTCCACCCGGATTCGCGAGGAGAGAGTCAAGAGTACATGTTTAGGGTTGGCGGAGTGAATAATGATCTGAGGTGGGTCTAGGGGGAAGAATAGGGGTCAGTGGGATGAGTGGGGATTAGAGGAGGCTAGAAAGAGACCCGCCGGAGAGGGTATATTTTATAGAGAGATTAAAATCTATATTTTCGTTTGAATTTCCCGAAAAAAATTAGTTTTTTAAACCCTCTCTAAAAAGTGAAATTGATACAAATGGGGGACCCTTATCAACTTTTTATGAGAATTTCAAGGAAAAAAATATTAATTTTCAAAAACTCAACTCATTTTAAATAATATTATTTATAGAGTTTAATATCTATATTTTCGTTAGAATATCGGGGAAAAAAATAGTTTTTTAGCCATCTCTAAAAAGTGACATTGATACAAAGGGGGGACCCTTATCAACTTTTTATGAGAATTTCAAGGAAAAAAAATATTAATTTTCAAAAAACTAAACTCATTTTAAATAATATTATTTATAGAGAGTTTAAAATCTATATTTTCGTTTGAATATCCGGAAAAAAAATAGAATAAACCGTCTAAAAACCAGCCCGAAAAGGAGCTATACGAACCCAACCGAGCCGAACTGAATATATACTAACCGAACCTCCGAAAGTTTAGTCCGGGCGGGGTGTGTTTCGGGCTCCCATTTTTTCCCCAATCAAACACACATCGAAAACCGAACCAGCCCAATTGAAGGTTTGAATAATTCTTTGTTAGTTTAAAGAGTTTGGAACTAAGCAGAATCAGAATTTTATTAGAAAATTGTAATTAATTAAAATAGTAGAAAATCATTTTAAAGAGATCGATTATAATTCCATTTTGCATTTGGGTGCATATTTGTATTACCTGAAGGTTGGAGCAGGGCCTGGTGCTGGCGGAAGTGGACGTTGCTCCGGCTTGGCCTGTGTGGGCACCAATTGAATGGGTGGCTGCGCCGGGGTCAGGAAAGCAGAGGCGCTAGCCTGGTGAGCGGCCATCCCAAGACCAGAGAGGCCAGCCGGCTCTTCGCGCAGCTCCGGTCGCCATTCAGTTTTGAAATGTTTCTCGAAATAACTATTGAAATGGAAATAAATTATTTTAATAATGACAATTTTATGAACAGAATTGATAGGTTTTATTTATTTTTTTCGTTTGGGTTCACAAAAATAGAAAATTATTATAATATACATATTGTATGACGAATCATTTGACTTTAAACCTCGAGAGTGGTATCTTCCTTGAAAACAACCATAGATGCAGGGACCGAAACGACGTGTATTTGTATATATTTGTTAGTGTTTTAATCTACTCATATTAAACGAGCAAAAATTGTATATTTATTTATTTGTTTATATATTTGTATCTTGGTTCTATTTTGAAAACGGCCCTACCGATTTTGATGAAACAAAATCTATTAACAAGTTTTGAGGATGAAAAAACGATCTGGCTATGTCTGGACCTCATCAAAATTCATCTTAATTGATTTTTTCTTAATTAAATTAATTATTGATAGATGAAAATCTCAATAAAAAAAAATGATTCGGCGGATGTAGTACTAGAACCTGGAACCTCTTGCATTTGACCAAAGGACCATTGGACCAAAGAACTATTTTAAAAACCCTTGCTTTTTACTTTTACTAAAATGAATAATTTTGAATTAGACTTTATTATAAGTATATTTATAAGATTGGATCTGAGAATTTTATTTATATTAATTTATTTATTTATTTTTCGAGGATCTTAATTCTCTTTTAGAATAGGTGTTGATTTTCTTTTGTTTGCAAAAAATAATAACACAGTTATATTTTTTCATTTATTTTATTTTATTGTTATATCAAGGGACGTTTCGACATATACATTCATGTCATCATCAGCCTAAAAATAAAACCATCCTTTCATTATTTCCAATATCTATAATTTTATAAACAAATGAACACATCACATCTTTTTTACATTATTTACATTCTTTCTTACATCAAAAAAAGCATCAAACATACCTTGAACAATCTTAAATTTATTTGATCCAATCAAATCACATTCTGATTCATCTGAATACATATCACAATTATTTTCTATTTTTACTATTTACTGATCTATACGATAACACAAAGAACTTCAATTTTCAACACACAAAGCACCAGTGAATACACATCCCTAAACATTAAATCCCCATAAATGAAAAAAATATAACTGTGTTATTATTTTTTGCAAACAAAGAAAATCAACACCTATTCTAAAAGAGAATTAAGATCCTCGAAAAATAAATAAATAAATTTATTATAAGTGTTGAAATAATTTATAAATTATGGTATATATAGCTATGTATTTAATAAATAGAATTCATTGAATAAATTGCGTCGCGGCATATTTGAAATATGTATAATTGAATTAAGCTGAAAGAAAGAAAACAATTAATTTTAAATCGAGAAACATTAAATATATTAATAATTATTCCTTTGCCCCCCCCCCACACACTCTTCTAATTAAAATTAAATTTTCAATTCTCTTTTCTCCGGGCAATTATCCTTGCAATTGTCTTCCTAAAAAAATACTTGGTTGGTGAAAGTTATCACTTCTGTCACACGTCCCGAGACGCACACATTTTTTTTAATTTTATGTTTTTATTTCAGATCCTATACGATTATTTTTTTAATTATTATTTTCTTATGTATTTTTTATAATGTTTATCAATATGAACGAATGTGGGCAAATTGGTGTACGAGTAAACAAATATACACATAATATGTGGACCATTAGAAAGATAGAAATGCAAAAACTGGGTCGGGGGTGGGGATGGATGTGGGGGGTGCAGGAGGTGGGGTGCAGTTGTGGGGGGTCCGAGGGTGGGAGGGGCGGTTGGGGTGGGGCGGAGCGAGGGTGCAGTGTTGGGGGCGAGGTGTATGGTTTCGGGAGGGGGTGGGGGGATCAGGGGTTACCGAGCATCGCTCGGTGCCTCCAGGTACTAAATATATTAAAGTAGTTGTTTCGCGACAATACTAGCAAAAAGTTAATGCTAGAGTATTATAAAAGACAATAAGGATTCATAATTCATAAGCCCAAAACTTTTTGCTGTTTATGTACCGATTCTAGCCAATCCCGTGCTCGTTTGACAAATCTGGCACCATTGTAAGAGATTGAATATTTGACAGATAAAATACATTTTAAAAGTTAATAAATTTCTATAAAAATCGTTTTATTATTTTTTAACAAATGTAATCAACATCTACGTTACACCCTGTGAAAATTATAAATTTGAAAAAATCTAGCGCATGCGCGCTTTAAATAAATGCGTTGTTGCCAGCTTGTTTTTAGTGTAAATTTTTCATTATTTATTCATTATTATCTCAGAAACTGTGTTGTAACTATGAATTAAAATTTTGTTAAAAAATGTATTAGTTATTGTTTAATGTTGGTTCAGTTTTTTAAAACAATGGTAAGAAGAGTTTCTTAATTATAATTATATATGTATGTAAACTTTCCGATATCCCGTATAGTGAAAAGTATATAAGAGTCTGAAATACTCTATCTTTGGAATTTAATATCTCCGGAACTATATTGCTCATAAATTTCGTTTTCCCAACAATCGATGCAGAAGTATTTAAATAATAATCAGTCAAAATTTCAAAAAAGTCCCAAGAAAACCCATTTGGCGGAACAGCTACCTTAAACAGTTTATAAGGTGGTTTATTTTAAAAAGTCTAATAAAATTTTAGATAAATCCTGATAATGATGAGAATAGGGCATCACAGATTATTGTTACAGAAAAAATAATAATTTTAATTGTGTATTTGGCTGGCCTTTAAAATCTTCATTTAGATATATCACAGTCTCACAGTCAAATCCAAAAACATCATTTTAATAAACTATCTATTTTTATCAGAGGCGATCTACTCTGGTAAAAATTATAATAAATAAATTATCGATTGAATGAGACAATAAAAGAGTGTGTCTTCTGCTGGAAAAATAAATGTTTAATTTATTTATAATCAATTGTAATAGACTGATGAAGAGGGCAAAGCCCTCGAAACTATAGTCTTGTTATAAATAAATTAAAAATTTAGTTTTCCAGCAGAAGACACTGATGGAGATGTTGGTGGAGGCATGAAATTTTTGCGAGGGGACCTCGTTTTGGTTCTAATTAACTTTCAAAACTGAAATTAGAAGGCAGCATGGGTTTCCGAAACTTCGAAATATTGCTTCAGCTTTTAGGCAGAAAAATATACAAAGAAACCATTCCAACATGGGCCCAACAGAGAAAACTGGAGACAATGTCTGCCAAAATGTTCACACCAAGGAATATTGAACAATATTGTCTGACAATTTTCTCATGTCACCTAGTTTAAACGAAAGCCAAAAGTTATGAAATTTTGTTCCAAAAGCGTGTCTATAGACATGAATTTGTCTCCCGATTGTCTAAATACAATCGCTCAATTGTATATAGACATTTATTTATTTATTTATTTATAGCCTTTTTTGGCATTACATAAATATATAACAAGTCACAATCCAATCGCAAAGATATTACTAATATAGCGACCGAATTCTATAAAAAAATTATATTATGGCAATGGAATAAATATTAATATAAACGACGGCGCCTCAAATGATGATGTCGAACTACCTGAAGTTTTGGAATCAGAAATTGTTAACATAATTAAAAAACTTAAAAAAGGTAAAACTCCTGGAATAGACGGGATCACAAACGAAATAATAAAATACTCAATAAATATAATAAAAAAACCAGTAACATTGATATTTAATAATATATTAAAAACTAAAATAATTCCAACAGAATGGCAAAAATCTAATATATTATTGATGTTTAAAAAAGGAAATCCCCATGATGTAAATAATTTCCGGCCTCTTACTATATCATCTAATATGGGAAAAAATTTTATGAAAATTATACAGAAGAGAATCGAAAAAACATTAAACACAAACCAAGCTGTCGAACAGGCGGGATTCAGACCCGGATACTCCACATGTGACCACCTCCATGTCATTAATCAAATCATCGAAAAGACAAAAGAATACCAGATAGATGTATTCTTGGCCTTCATCGACTATACTAAAGCCTTTGACATGTTGGATCAAGAGTTCATAATTAAAGCCTTGAGATCCCAGGGAGTCGAGATTGGTTATATAGAAGTCATCAAGAATCTGTATAGCAACTTTCAAGCAAGAATACTTCTAGAAGAGCCTGGACCTTTCTTTCAAGTACGAAAAGGTGTAAGGCAAGCAGATCCCCTCTCGCCAATATTATTCAACTGCTGCTTGGAAGAGATGTTCCGACAACTGAACTGGGAAAAAAAGGATTAAAGATAAATGGTACCTATCTGAATAATTTACGTTTTGCGGACGATATAATCTTGATAGCAACATCAAAAAATCAGATTACAAATATGATCCAAGAACTAAACAATAAAAGTAAAGAAATAGGACTGAGGATAAACACCAAAAAAAGCGTAATAATCACCAACTCACAAATGGACACTATTAGTGTAAAGTTCGATGAAAACGAAGCTCCGATTCCCTGCAAAAAAGAAACTATATACCTATATAGACATTATCTAGATACAAAAACGCTCGACTTGGTATAATAGTGTGTGTAAAATTTTGCCGCCATTTGTTTCAGCCTAGTTAGCCTAATGAGAAATCCATCACAGATTTAATTTTCAAAAATGTATATTAACTTAGATTAAATTTTTTTTTATTTGACCATTATACATTCAACAGTAAAAAAAACCGGACACTTGATAATTTTTTTTTTTTGGTTAAAATGAATTAAAATAAATTTTCTGATTAATTAACCAAACCACAATATATTTGAATAAGACATAATATAGTTGGTTGAAGGAGTTATTCAGCCAAAGTAAGGATGCACCGTGTACAATATAATTCCCAGAATAAGACGTTTCGGCTTCTCTGAATCTTGGGCTCCAGCACAACACTAAATCCATATATGAAGTTAAATTTCTTATTGTTGACAAAACCAGGAACAATCACATGTACTTATAGAAATATGTGTATAATTCCCAATAAACTGAAGATGGCCAGATAAATTCAGGCTGAAACGTCTTATTCTGGGAATTCCATTGTACCCGGTACATCCCTACTTTGGCTGAATAACTCCTTCAACCAACTACAAATTTATCATAGCCACGATCTCCAACAACAATAATAGACATAATTTACAATGTTAACAGTTTAATGGTAATTTAATATTATATCTAAAATAAATAAAGTAAAAAAATTCAACTGAATGAAAATCGATCATTTATTCTTTGTTTTCGAAACTTTTCATATGTTCATCGTATGAAATCTCTTAAAACAGCAGATGGGGAAATACGAGATTTTAAGAGACATTTTTTTTAATTAATTTTTTTTTTTCATTTTTAACCGACCTCAAAAAAGGAGGAGGTTATTAATTCGACTGAATTTTTTTGTGTCTATGTTACCTGATTTCTTCAATTATGAACCGATTTCGATGATTTTTTTTTGCATTGGGTTCAGTCTACTTCCAGATTGGTCCCGTTTTTTTTTTCATTGGTATTGTACCTTTTTTTATTATGTATATTCAGGCATAACTTCTTTGTTTATGGACCAATTTCAATGATTTTTCTTTTATTGGAAAGGGGGTACCTTAGGGGTGGTCCCATATTAATTTGGCCAAGTTCTGATGATATGATCAATGACGAAATAACGTAATCTCCAATTCTTATGAGCAAATAATCGAAATTATAATAAATAAAATCTTTTATAAAAAAAAACATCTTGAAACGTTCATTTAAAACCCGCATATATTTATGAATTGAATTTTTTTTTTATTATTTTCTGATTCATTCGCCTGTCGCTTTCTCTTACGAGATGCATACAAAATATTCTTAATCACTTCTTAAGTCACTATTAATAACATCACTAAAAAGAGAAAAATAAAAATATTTTTATAAAAAATAAAATAAAACCGACTTCAAAAAAAATCAAATGCATCAAATAAAATAAAAGAACTCAAAAATCAAATAAAATACACTAAAAGGTATAAAATAATTATCTTATTTAGTTACAACTAAACGACGAAATTTTTACATGAAATCACTTTTTGAAGTCGGTGCTAAACAAACTATATAAGAGAGCGTAACCGCCAAACGTAGGTACTAAGTAAGATCCGTCGAGTGCGATTCATAAAATGTATATGTTTAGCACCGACTTCAAAAAGGGATTTCATGTAAAAATTTCCTCGTTTAGCGGTAACTAAATAAGATAATTATTTTATATCTTTTAGTGTATTTTATTTTATTTTTGAGTTATTCTTATTTTATTTGATGCATTTAATTTTTTTGAAGTCGTTTTTTTTTTTATAAAATTTATTTATACATCGCTGTTACAATTGTTTTGCGGTCTTATTTTTTGTTTTGTTAAATAAATATTATATTTATTAAGTGAGAAAAAAATAAAATGTAATTTTAGTTTTAGAAAGAAGTATTTTTTAAAATTATTTAGTCAAAGTAATAATTTTTCCAATTGTTTTTAATTCATTTTATATAAAAAATTATCATGTGTCGGTTTTTTTTTGGTATTGAGTTTGGATAAAGGTAGAATAAAGCCCGATATATCGAAGATAGTTTTAATGAAACAAGCCCATCGAATTAGTATTGGGTAAATGTAAATAATAGTTTGAGTGCAACGATTAATACAATCAATTTATAATTTTTTTTTTATTTTTATTTATCTGAGTTTGTTCTCAGACTATAAACGTATTTTAGTGTCCGACCGAAGCTTCGTCTTCGGTTTCGGTCAAAATGGGCCAAAGTTTTGGCCGAAGCCGAAGGTTTCTAGTAAGAGCCGAAATTGAACGAAATTCCTTTTAATTAAGTAAATAAATGTTATAATTCACATTGTTTCGAAATGTTATTATTTTTAACAAGTTGCAAGGTAATTTTAATTCATCTTTAGAAGTTGTTTATATACAGTCATCATAAACCTTTAATTTTACGAACATGAATTTAGGTCATTTATCAAAGATTCTAATAGATATGTTTATATTGCATGTAGTAGGGTCTTGTCCCCTCGGGAGTCGAACCCAAGCACCAGAACGCTTTCGTTATATATTGCATGTTTGGAGGTGATGGTCTCAAGGGTCTGACTAGTTGCCCGGAAAGAGTACTAGTGCTTGGGTTCGACTCCCGAGGGGACAAGACCCTCCTACATGCAATATAAACATATCTATTAAAATCGTTGATAAATGACCTACATCATGATCGTAAAATTAATTAATTATATATCACAAGTTGATTTTGAGAAAAAATTCAATCTTTCTTTCTCAAATAGATATTCATTTCTTTACAATAAACCTTTAATTTAAAAGTTTTTAAAATCATTATATTATTCACTTTTAGCCAATCTTGAACTGAATTTCTTAAGGATTTTAAGGCTTCGGCCGAAGGTTATGGCGATAGACGATTAATCGGCCTTGGCTTTGGCCAGAAATCGACCCTCGGTCGGACACTAAAACGTATCTCAGGGCCGGTTGTATGTCGCAAAGTAAATGCTTTTTACCACTAACCAAGGGTAGATGGTAAATGGAGGGGCTGGGATGGCCAAACAGATGACAGGAACTTTCAGTGCCTGTCATCTGATTGGCCATCTCAGTCCCTCCATTTACCATCTACCCTTGGTTAGTGGTAAAAAGCATTTACTTTGCGACATACAACCGACCCTTAGTTGCAAAAAGTCCAATCTACGAAATAGATATGCTATGGTGGTAGATATTGCGAAAGTTTGGGGACCTCTGTTTTAGGATATTATAAAATTACCATAAAATATAAATGAATAATATAAATGTAATGTTACTCGGGTGTAATGAGATCAGCTTCTTCCTCATGGAGTTCAGGCAATCGTTCAATTCCTAAATACTCTCGACGCATTCGATCAATTTCCAATTTCAATGGACGATAGTCTTCATGAATTCTTTTTGCAGCATCCAACGCTCGATTTCGTGATTCTTCAGCTTGTTTGATAACACTCTCCATCTATAAATATAATAAAATATGTGATATGGCCATAACTTTAACTCATACACCTACTCCCCATTTTTTTGAATGATTTTATTGAGATTTTAACCCGTTTCTATAATAAAAAATAAAAAAAACATCAAACAGGTGTGTTTTGAATTACCATTTAATAAATTTAATTGAAAAGTTTTTGTTTTGCCGAGAGTAGCAGAGTTGTTGATTCACAAAGAGAAACAAAGAGGTTGTCCTCTGCTTGATGCAAATAAACATACACACATATATATCGAGATGATATATCTGTATATATATATATTATTTATTTGTTTGAGACTATAGTTTCGAAGACTTGGTCTTCATCATCTCTGCCCTTAGTGATGAAATTATGTATACAGGATGTTCCAGGAGGAATAGGTAGTAAATATTTTAGAAGGTACAAAAGGTAATTGCAATAAAAAATGCCATATAACATGTGACCAATTTTTATTGAGTACAGAGATACAGCTGTATATATATAACCCAATATCCGTATGCTCAGCATGTGTAAATACGTGCGGCATGTTTACACGCTACAGTACAGTAGACTTGGCCAACAAATCACAATGAAAACTTCAATGTATACTAAAGCACAACTTGAACATCAACACTCACTGCTGTCATTCGACCTCCATAGCAACCGGTGTGTCAAGACACGAAAGGAAAATGCATTTAACTCAGCTGTATCTCTGTACTCAACAAAAATTGGACACATGTTATATGGCATTTTTTATTGGAATACGCCTATACTACCACCCCCTAAAATATTTACTATTCCTCCTGAAACAGCCTGTATATCGAACGTAGGCATTCGCCAAATGGTTTACCTCTATGACTTCTATAGAATGAAAATCACTTTCTGGTACCAACTTTTACTATGTAACCAAATAAATTTGGCGCGGTTATGTTCCGGGAGCCTAGTGTCTTGAGAAAGACTTTGAGCTGTCGAGTCGAAAGGAAGAGAGCAATGAATATGTGGAGGGTTTTTTATATGCAACGTGGCAAGATGGTCAAGTGAGGGAGTGCTCTGTTTTTTATCGTTTATCGTTGGATTATTATTTATCGTTTATCGTTTTGTGTGATTAAGTGCCTATGTTGTTGTGAAGTAGTCAACTACAGAATCAAGAATAATTCTTTGTATATCTTACATTTTAAATATCAATAAATATTTAATTTTATTTATTCAGAGCAATGGCTCTTTGCCGAATTTTCTATGTACAAAATATTGTTTCAATAATATCATTATTTGTTGTTTGACTTTAAATTATATAACTTCATTTGATTAATAAAATTCAAGCTTGTTTGACCATATTGTTATACACAAGACCCGGATTAAATAATTATACTATTTTAATTAACAAACATTTTATTTTATTTATTTTTGCCATCAAGAGGAAATGATCATTGCTGAATTTCCAAACAGTACAACTATTATATACTTCCTAAATCCTATTCTAAGGATTTCTTTAACCAAAAAAGATGATTAAATAAATTTTAATTTTCTCATTAATATATCAAAGAATAATTGATACGTCAACAAGAATTATTTTGACCGCGCTGATTTGAAAAAAGATATTTTTATCTCGCGAGACTACTGCGGATTACGCTATTGGAGTCTGCGGAGTATTAAGTCTGGACCAAGAGAGAAAAGATGTAATCCACTTAGCTACAATCCAACGTCATTTCGCGTATAGCCCGCCAGACATTCGGATGGATCACCGAGTGAATTTGAAATCTCAGATGTTATATACTCGATCTCCGAGTCCAGAGCGCTAGATCTATTAGCATGTATGTTAGATGCCTGCCATTAATTAACTGAAGGTTTTCTACATTTTATTCGATCGCGACTCTAATGTAGGGAATTTTTGTCAAATATTGAGTGGCGGGCTATACGCGAAATGACGTTGGATTGTAGCTAAGTGGATTACATCTTTTTCTCTCTTGGTCCAGACTTAATACTCCGCAGACTCCAATAGCGTAATCCGCAGTAGTCTCGCGAGATAAAAATATCTTTTTTCAAATCAGCGCGGTCAAAATAATTCTTGTTGACGTATCAATTATTCTTTGATATATTAATGAGAAAATTAAAATTTATTTAATATCATTATTTCAAGTTAGAAATATATAAGTTCAAATATTATTTTCACTCAATATTTGACAAAAAATTCCCTACATTAGAGTCGCGATCGAATAAAATGTAGAAAACCTTCAGTCAAAAAAGATGAATTATTAATTGTAAAAACTTAATTAATAGTTGAAAACAAGAAATATTGGTCGAAATCAGCTAACTCTTTTTAAATTCAATACATACTGCATTTATATCAGCGTGAATCTGACGTAGTTCTTCCACGTGAGCCATTTTTTCTTGCATTAATAAATCCATTTCTTGCTTATATTCTGATAAACATTTCTCCTCTTGTTCTGTTGTACCAACTTCATGTATAATTCGCATCTTCATTTTTTCTAATTGTAGAGTTTTTGATCTAAAATCAAATAGAACATTTATAAATACATATATTTATATATGATGAAAATCTGGCGTAATTAAACACACCATGTACCATGTGACTTTACCACACACTTACTCCTCGTATATTAATTTATATAATTTAATTTAATAAATAGATTAATTTAATTCTAATCGTGCATGAAAAATTATTATATTTGCTTAGATTTTTTGAAATATCTGAAAATGGTTAAAACCTAGGGGTGAACCGCGACCTAAAATCGTGTAAACCTACTTCCACTTCCATTTCCAAGTAGAAGACAATAGATTATCTAATGAATTCCAAAGACGGTGTACACCTAATTCCAATCGCGGTTCATCCCTCGGTTAAAAGTATTTTTTTCTAATTTTTAGTAAACAAATACTAATAACTTGTAAATTTCAAGTTTGTATCAGTGGTGTCAGGGTGCCGGAACACCGAACATATATTTTCAAAATCCCCCCACCCCGGAATTTCGGCGTTGGCAGATTTCATAAATCAAGGGGGCCTCAAAATTCAGCTTTCAAAATAAAACAAAATTTTTATTTAATTATTATTTTTTTTCATAATGAACTTTAGGGTGTAAGGGTAATAAAAATATTTAGAGGGGGGCTCAAAAGTGAATTGCGTCTGAGGACTCTCAAGTGCTAAATCCGCCACTGCTTATACAATAAACATTGTTAAAATAATAAAAAAAATAAAATGCCAAGAGTAAAAATCAATTTTTGAGATAGAACTTGCACACAAAATTTGACACTCACAAAGCCACTGACTGATATTTTGTAAAAATTTCTCTAAAAATAGTATTTTTTCGTTTTTCACAATATAAGAGTACCTGGAGCCACGGAGCGATGCACGGTAACCAAACGCCCACTGGACCCCCCCCCCCCCGAAACCCCGCACCCCAAACGACCCCGGATCCCCCATAATTGCACCCCCAACCCCGCACCCAGTTTTTGCATTTCTAGCTTTTTAGTGGTCCACAGATTATGTGTATATAGGGTATATAAATAAATTCCGTATAATTATTTTTTTTTTTATTAAATAACAATTTATCGAGTTTTTTAATCAATTAAATAAATAATAAATAATAATTTTATTGAGCAAATTTTTACATGAAATAATGTATACATTTTATTTGAGGCTGCTTCGATTTCGGAGATTACTTCCCCACTATCGACTGTACTTGATCTTCTAGATTGCGATAATATTTTTAGTAAGTGTTTTTAATCAATTAAATTGGCAAATTCTAATATATAAGAATATTTGGTATAAAGTATTAGTGGGTTTTAAAATTGAAAAACCAATTAATAAATAAAAGATAATTGAAAAAAATGTAAACAAACTTTTTTATTGAGATTTTCATCTATAAATAATTACTTTAATTAATAAAAGATCAATTAAGATAAAAATTTGTCGAGGTCCAAACCTAGCCAGATCGTTTTCTCATCCTCAAAACTTGTTAATAGAGTTGGTTTAGAAAAATCACGAGAGATTATTAACTACTGAATTCGAAATGTTATGGATAATTTTTATTATATGTAAGAAGGGTTGATTGAACCCGAGTGTCAAAAATGCTATCAGGTCATTGACTTGTCGCGTCAAGGTTTAATTCCAGAGGGGGTGAAATCATCCCTTCTGACATAAAGAACAAATCATCTATCACACGTTGGATTCAGTAGATGAAAGATAATATGTCGAGTTTTCTTTAAAAATCTCCCCTCCTACCATTCCTTGACAATTTGAAGTTTTATACTTTTTTCTTAACACGACTTTTTATCGATTTCATTTGTTTATCAAAATAGTTTGAGCGATTTTTGAAATGTTTTAAAATAATTATGCAAAACTACTTTTCTTTTATTTTCAAATACTATTACAATTTTTGTTAATAGTGGAAAAAATCTTGAAAACACCTTCAGAAAGGGAAGCCGAAACGTCATCTAATTAAAGGGAAATTTAAATTTGTTTTATGAATTTTTTTTTCCAAATTGTCATTACATATAAATCTAATTAATGCTAAAACAAAAAATATTTTACCTTATTTCTTTTAATGCTTCCAGTTTAGAAAAAATAGTCCTTTCTTCGGCATTCATTTTAATTTCAATAAAAGTTTATAGAATAAATATATCTAAATATGTTCAATGAGAAAACATCATCAAATTAAAGATATATCAGAAAAAATGTATTTCCTTTATGGAATAATTTTGTATTAATTCATTGATAGGATAAAATATTTGTATATTTATTTTAGAAATAAAATTGTGGCCATTTTGTGTTTGCAAAGACATGGAATAATTAAGATAGAACATTGACAAATTGAAAATAAAGATATTTATATATAAAAATGTAATTATTTAAAATAATATAATTTTGATTATAAGTATATAAATATATAATTTTAAAATTTTATATATAAAATAAGAAAACAAATAAAAAATATTAGGTTTTTTGTCTTTGTAAATATGGCAATGACTTTTTTACGTCACCAGTGACGTTTTTCCCTGTTCATCGTTTCTGGCCACATTTGCTTGGAAATTCTCTCTGTGTATTTGCTGCGTAGAACACTTCCGCATTTATTCATTACAATATTCTTATTTATTTGTCGACCAAAACAAAAAAATATTTTCAAAATGTATTTTAAAATAAATATAATTTATTTTGTATGTTTTATTTTTCTTTTAGTTTCAGCCCAAAATACAGGTATGATTTAAATTCTTACATTATACATATAAAGATATTTATCTAGATATATAATATATTATATTTATAATTTACTTTATAAAATATTTTCAATTGTATTTCTAGATGTGACTAACCGAATTCAAGATGATCCTCATAAGAATGTTACATCTACTGAACCGCCACCCACTACTACAACAAATTCCTCCACTCCTACTATTCCTACTACCACAGAAGCACCACCAAATTCAACTACCACCCCTACTACTACTCCTACTACTCCTCCGGCAAATACAACTACTACCATTCCTCCACCTACTACTACTAATCCCCCGCCGAATACTACCACTATAGCCCCCAACAGTACAACCCCGGTAGCTCCAACCTTAACTCCTAATATAACAACTCCTGTACCTTTAATTACAACTTCAGCAGCTCCAACATCAGAACCATCCAAAGATAGACGATTCGACGGCGCTAGTTTTATTGGTAAGCCCAATTTCTTATCATAAATAATAGTGCCTGGAGCACCGAGTGATGCTCCGTAACATTTTGCTTAATATCTCTTGACACTTGATAAGTACACCAATTTAAAAAAAATCGTTAGTGCGGTTTTTGAGCAAATCAAAAAAAACGAAACTTTACTTAGGGAAAGTGGTGTAGGTTTTAGGTGAAACATGATATTAATTAATAAAGTAAAGGGTGTGTAGTTTCAACAGTGAATGAAATAAAACTCAAAGAGGTTTATACAAACTCAATATATTTCGGACTATGTTGTAATCTGTAAACTCCTGATGATGGACTAATAATCCGAAATATATTGAGTTTGTATAAACCTCTTTTGAGTTTTATTTCATTCACTGTGAAACTACACACCCTTTACTTTATTAGTTTCGAAAAATCTTTCATGTAAATGTCAACTTCCGGTGTTCCGATTTCAAGCAAAGATTTGCTGTACCCCTACCCCTTACTAGCCTTTATCGAGCTTAAGTTTCGAATTTCGTAGCTCTGAGATTTATGGTTGCGAAACGCAGGGAGAGGGTACATTCTTACGTACGTAATCATCAGCCAAAATCTTTTGGTACTTGTAGCCAAAGTTTCAAATTGCAAGGCTCTTCCACTTACCGAAGACGAGATATGAACGATTAAAATATTTATTTTGCGACATGACTAATTTACACCCTCTTCCTTTATTTCAATTGGATTAAAATTTATACACGACTAATAACTCATGAGACTTGATATGATAAGTACACCAATTTTTAGCGAAATCATTCGAGCCTTTTTCGAGAACCCGATTGTATATATATACAAGAATTGCTCATTTCATAATATAAGATAAGATATTAAAATATATCATAATCATCAATATAAACACGTAACCACTTGCCTTTGGCGGGCCTCTTGCTAGCCAAGGGGCTTTGGCCTCTTGACCCGCTCTCTAAACCCTCTTAATCTCCTCCACCTCCAACCACTCTCCACACCACCGATCCTATCTCCAAATCTGACCCACTCTCCCGCATCAGATCACTCTCCACCTAATTTAAATTTCTCTAGAGGCCCACAGATTGTGTATACAAAATTTGGGTAGAGTTTGGGCCAAAAGTGCGAATTTTCATTTTTAACCTCCTCCCCCATTTTGGGTGGTTATTTTCCAAATTTCTTTAAACCAAAATGTCAAAAATTACATCCTCTACAACTTTGTTTATAATAGAATTTGACATAGAATGAACAGTTTAGGAGTTATAATCATACATTATATATATATATATCTCGATCTGTCACGGTCTCTTCTTCTGGTAACTATAATTTGATAGGCTTTTTCTTAATTAAAGTAATTAACAACAGGTGGGTATGTCAATAAATCAATTTTTAATTTCCTTTCATTATTTAATTGGTTTTTTAATTTTAAAACTCACTAATAGTTCATTTACTAATATTATTAAATTTAGGAAATTGATAATTAATAACTGATTCAATAAATTGATAATTAATTAAAAAAAAAATAAACTGCAACGGATCGTTGCTAAACTTTATCCAAATTCATTTGAAATATTAATATGTTCTTGAGTAAAGTACTTTAAAATATAATTTTACTAAAAACTTTATTTAACCTTTTTTGTGGTCCTCAAGGTACTTAATTAGGATATTAAATTTCATCAAAATTGTTTAAGTCATTTTCAAGATATTTAGAAAAAACTAAAAAAGTACTGAAATAAAGTACTAATGTTTGTGGACCGATATGTACCAAAAACTAATCAGCGCTTCATTTTGTTAAACTAATGGTAGGTTTTCAATTTCATTTCAATCAGCGCAAAGGTGTGGAAAAAATCGTGGACGAAAAAAACGATAACACACACATCCATCCATCCATCCGCACGCACTTCCAAAAAAATGGCACTTTTTGGCCTCTCGACGAGATTCCATGTAATTTTTGGCAAAACCGTCACGTGCTAAAATTCAATCTCATTGAATACTTCAATTTGTGACCTTAATTGAGTCTATGGGTTCCGTAGTCTTTACCTGAGGACCCTTTGAAGTCGCGCTTGCCGCGAGAGCGATTCCAATACTTTCTCCCATGCTTCGCATTGGATAAAGTAAAAAAACAAGTATTTTCTATGGGGGTCAGGTTGGCCGTGTTTTTATAGAGCATGCCTTCTAATCAAGGTAACGCGGGTTCAAGCCCGACTCGCTGCAAATATTTAGCCCGCTATACAATCTTATTTACACACACACACGAACACAGAATGGCCAAAATGGGCTATAGTTCCCGAAGGCCATTAAAATAAAAAGAAAAATAGAAAAGCATTTTCTATTGAAAATTGAGAGGTAGAACTACTTAAGCAAAGACATTCCGACAAAACTACAAATTCCGAATAATATTAGAACTTCATTTTCATCGTCTTAAAAAAGCTGACGATTAAAATGGTCGCCCCCTCCTTCAGGGCTTAAAAAGGTCAATTAAGGAACTTCCGTGTATAATCATAATTATTATTTTTAATTGCTATTAGTTGAAAACTTGTGCCCAGCGATACCTTAATGTGACCGGAGCGCGTTGGCAAAAAAATAAATTTGATTTAATTCTGGGTGCAAATAAAAATCGACCTTTTTTTCTCAATTTAAAATTAAAAATAATATTAATATATCGCTTTTAACTAAAGCAAAAATTTACCGAGTAACGGTTCATTATTTACGCAAAATATTCTAATCTACTTCTTCTATACTTTCCAATTATATTAATTTATTCTACCCACCATGGCCTTTGGACTGACGAGCTTTATTTATACTAAACATGCCATTTTCAAACCGCTTTCATACAAATTGAAACAAACCCATTGGGAACTCGTTCATCGCAATGACTTTTACCCCGACATACAGATCTAACCCTACCCTTTAAATTTTTACTTTATCCAATGCGAAGTATGGGAGAAAGTATTGGAATCGCTCTCGCGGCAAGCGCGACTTCAAAGGGTCCTCATGTAAAGACTACGGAACCCATAGACTCAATTAAGGTCACAAATTGAAGTATTCAATGAGATTGAATTTTAGCACGTCACGGTTTTGCCAAAAATTACCTGGAATCTCGTCGAGAGGCCAAAAAGTGCCATTTTTTTTGGAAGTGCATGGGGATGTATGTATGTATGTATGTGTGTGTGTTATCGTTTTTTTCGTCCACGATTTTTTCCACACCTTTGCGCTGATTGAAATGAAATTGAAAACCTACCATTAGTTTAACAAAATGAAGCGCTGATTAGTTTTTGGTACATACATATCGGTCCACAAACATTAGTACTTTATTTCAGTACATTTTTAGTTTTTTCTAAATATCTTGAAAATGACTTAACCAATTTTGATGAAATTTAATATCCTAATTAAGTACCTTGGGGACCACAAAAAAGGTTAAATAAAGTTTTTAGTAAAATTATATTTTAAAGTACTTTACTCAAGAACATATTAATATTTCAAATGAATTTTGATAAAGTTTAGCAACGATCCGTTGCAGTTTATTTCAATCTACTTATGGTGTGTTGTTTCTTGCTGTAACATCAATATCTTTAAAGGATCTAGATATTTATTATATACAGTAATATAATCAGGGCCGTGCCTGACGGGCGTTCATTGCGTGCACCGCACGCAGGCGGCCGAAATTAAGAGGCGGCCAAATCGTTACAAGTTGTTTACTGGGCAAAAATACAATCGGTTTGTTTTCATTAAGATACGAAGTAAAAACAGTTTCTCTAATCTAATCTATCTAAAAAGAGTTTCTCAGAAATAAGAAATGTATAAAAACTGATTATGTCGTTGTAGTATTTATATACCTAGTCATGCAGCGAATCCGAATTTTTTCGAACATTGCACGAGCGAAGAGCCGAAATAGTTTTTTCAATTGACCGGCGTCGCGTAAGCGGTCTTATTCGTCTTATTAGTCGTATTAGTCTATAGACTAGCGAGGATAAATCGTTTTTTGTGTCCTGTGTGTGATCCGATATTATTAAAGTCTTTAATTTAACGCAGGGGTCGGCGCGACCGTGCACGATCGAGCTGATTTTCGAAAAGCTCCGCCTCCCACCACCCCTTACGTTCTCACTTCCGCGCGATACCTACAAGCCTCCAGAGCCTCAAGAGTGTACTCTTAACGTAGAGTAACGCGGGGCCTTCATATTACGAAAATATTATCAAAATTACAAAAATTTCATTCAATTATTTTAAAGCAAAATCTAAAATTTAAAAATCAATAGTTTAAAATTTAAAACTGAATAATATTTTTGTAATTTTGATAATATTTTCGTAATATGAAGGCCCCGCATTACACTACGTTAAGACTACGCTCTTGAGGCTCTGGAGGCTTGTAGGTATCGCGCGGAAGTGAGAACGTAAGGGGGTGGTGGGAGGCGGAGCTTTTCGAAAATCAGCTCGATCGTGCACGGTCGCGCCGACCCCTGATTTAACGAATAAAAATAAATTGCTTTATTCCTGAAAACTTTTAGTTGTGTGTTCGTGTGGTGAAATTTAATAAAAAGTTTATTTACTCGACAAAGACTGAAAAAGGTAATACACAAAAAATGTAAAATTTGGGTAGACTTTCAATTTTGGGCCCGGGAAATTTTGGCGGGTCTTTTTGGAGGGAAAAGGCCTTTTGATATGAAATTCTTAAATAAATATTAAAAAATATTTAATAATATTAAAAAAAATTTAAAAAAAAAATTAAATAATAATTAAAATAAATAATAAAATAGTGCAATTTAATATTAAATTACTTAAAATCTTCCTTAATTTATACTAAAAAATGAATATCTTTCTCATTTTGAATGCATTTATATAATAATTAAAAGTTGTTTGTTTGCATACGAGATTCTCTGTTTAAATCGCTCACAACCCGCCGATGGAAAATCAAGCATTTGAACTTGTGTAGCCGAAAGCAACTCTTTAAATTAAGCTTATGATTCCTTTTTATAATAGCAATGTTATTGTTATTAAATGGAAGAAATTTACCTGACATTGAACTAGAAAACAGTTATATGTGGTTGAATTTTCCTCTCCGTTTTCATTTTCAAAATAAATCTTGACATATTTATGTTTAAAAATATGTTTTACTTAAAAAGCTTATAAATGATTTTCTTATCATGTCATCCTATGCGCATTAAAATATACTGTAACCTGCCCAAACTTAACCTTCGACTTCCTGACACCCCAATAGCTCACGTAGTGTGCTATTGAAAGTTTTTAGCCGGTTTTTCTTTTCAGAAACCGGTTTTGGGAACAAAACCAATATTTTTTTTCGTTCTCGATTTCGGTTAACCAAAAACTGATTTTTTTCCCGGTTTGATGCCCTGTGTATAATAATAAACATTAAAAATTAAAGTAGTTTTTTTTAATGTTATCCTGGGGGCGGCCATACAGACTGGCACGCAGGCGGCCATATACCCAGGCACGGCCCTGAATATAATACAATAATTAACAAATCTAACAATATTAATACTAAAGAAAAACAAAATAAATACATTATAATAAAACTGAATTGACAAAGTAAAATCTTCAAAATAATACAACAATAATTTAACAGCAATTATACAACTCTACAAAATTTTTTTTTCCTTGTCCTAAAGTTTATTTCATGATTTTTCTATTCATTGTGCATCAAAATAAAGGAAAAGTACCTCTATTCCGTATAAAGTTAGCTTTTGTAGTGGTTATAATAATAAGTACCTGGAGGCACCGAGCGATGCTCGGTAACTTCTTCCTTCAGTTAAAAGCTTTATTTTAATATTACTTTTAATTTAAAATTCTGATAAAAAGGTCGATTTTTATTTGAGAGCCGCTTTCAAATTAAAAAAATACAAAAATATATAATAGTCGCCCAATGTAGCCCCCCCCCCCCCCCACCTCCACCCCGCTCGACCCCACCCCCGAAACCTCTCCCTACCCCTGAATTCCCCACCACTGCGCCCCACCTTCTGCACCTGTTTTGATTCAACCATATGATTCATTTTTATTCATCCAATTGTTAATAAATAAAACCTATCAAAATGTGTTGTTTTTTCAGAAAATTGAGACCTGCTAATGCGAAACATATTTTTAAATAAATTCTTGATTATTTTTTATTCTATTAAATAAATAAAGTTCTTTATAAAAACAATTATAAAACGTTTATTAATATTTATAACGTTTAGGGAGAACAAAATATGTTAAAATCCACAATCACAATACTTCTTCAAGGCCTTTTAGAACAATGAAACAAACAAACAATCCATTGTCTGCCTGGGTATAAAAGAAAAAGGGAAACCTTTTTTAAAACCCTAAGAATTGGATTTGTCTACCTGAGAATAATTAATTTGATTACGAAAAACCCCATCAAAAACAATTTTGTCGAAGATGAGACCGTGACAGATCGAATTGTCACCCCAAAAACCCCCTAACCCGTGAATTTCATCAAAATCGGTAGAGTCGTTTTCAAAATAGAACCAAGATACAAATATATAAACAAATATATATACAAACTAACAAATATACAATTTTTGCTCGTTTAATAAGAGTAGATAAACGACGAAAAGGGCCATTTTGACCTATTTTCGAGTCCCAATAGATATTTTTATTTTTATATTTTTATTATATATATTTCCCAACAGCAAAACAGCAATATTTGAAATAAAAATATTTTGTTGAACATAATAGAAAACAGCTTCCTCTTTGATTTTCAAATTGCCACTTGTTTGTAACTCAATTAGAACTCGAGTTATAACTAAAAAAAGTAAGACCATATGTTTATTATCCTTTATAATCTCGTACTTTTAGTTTTTTTATTTCTCGAGTTCTAATTGACCTAAAAACAAGGCGTAATTTGAAAATCAAAGAGAAAGCTGTTTTCTATTACTTCAACAAAATATTGTGATCTCAAATATTACTGTTTAATATCTAATGAGAATGGAAAATATGTCAAAATGTTTTGACCGATAATATCTCCAAAACAAGAGCTAATCGGTAATTTTTAAGGTGATTTTTGAATTCAGCAGATGGAAATACATAAGAATCAGGTATTTTTGAGCCGAGGCATTTTCATTGTTGGGCAGTGTAATGATTAGGGTGCTCCTTATTTTTAACCGACTTCAAAAAAGGAGGAGGTTTTCTATTCGACTGAATTTTTTTTTTTGATATTTTCGAATATTTACGCTGACAGGGGCTCATATGGTTCGAAATAAATAAAAAAAAATATCCTCAAAGTTTCAAGTCTCTATCTCAATTTTAACCTAGTACTACACAGCGATTAAGTTTCCCATCTAAAATGGAGTTTTTTTTTACTTGTTAAAATATCATTTATAATATATAGAACCAAAACGCCACTTACATTAAATTCCTGAAAAATTTTAATTTTAATTAATCCTCATTGAATTCAAATCTAAGCAAAATTAAAAGAGAATCTCTGTTTAAATACATCAAATTTCAAAAAAAGTCTAAGTCGTTTTGGAAAAATTGTAAATATATCTTGAACTAATGAAGATACGCTACTTTCAATGGAAAGATGGGAGCCAAAACCTTGGTGTGCACTCTTTCAAGGGCGGATCCAGGGGGAGGGCGGAGGACCCCCCCCCCCCCCATAGAGGCCCGTGCCTGGCAAAAAAATTTGTAAAAAAAAATTTTTTTTAATTGAAAATAAAGTTCTATGTGTGTGTGTGTGTGGCGTCTCTGCCCCCCCCCCCCCCCCTGGACAATTCGATCGCGACACACTTTCGAGATAAAAAGTAGATCTTATATACATCGGGCACCTTATATACATTCTCCCCCCCCCCCCCATAAAAATTCCTGGATCCGCCCTTGCGCTCTTTCAATAACATTGAGTGAATTTCTCAAAAAAATACTTCCATTGTTTATCAAAACAATAAATAAATTTATTTATTCATTGGATAAATGCCCAAAAATATATGGCTGATTCTCAAAAAAAATCGAAAAATGACTTCGATAATTTGTTTGAATTATTATGGAATTTCTTTTGTTAATTTGATAGTACATGGGCTAATTGTTTAAAACGTTATAGTGGTCCCCAACTTTTTTGAGTTGAAAGAGGGGCGAGGGGGCCCCATATAGTTATGGGTTCTGAATTGTTCCGAGAAAAATATGTGATACCCGGAAAAAAATATATTAAATGGTGAGAGACACATAAACTTGTTCTTGTACTGATTTACTGGACCGTCCCTTAGAAAACCAACACTAATAATTTGCATGAGGGAGATGAGGGAATGAGAAAACGAAACATTATTGCACAAAAGTAGAAAAAATAACCTTATAATTTCCCATGTGAATGTGTGATACTTTATTAATTCTAGGAACACATACAAATAAATATATGACAAATGATGATACATAAATAAGCGCTTAACTTTTTACAACACGGGATGAGGGAATGACCCAAAATGTAAACTTTGAAAAAAAAAATTTAACACATAGTTTTAACACTAAATCTTATCACTCATAGCCAGTCTGCTAAGTTTACTTTCATTCTGAAACTTTTGGGTCCAGGCACGTTATAAATTCACATGAAGCTAAAAAAATTTTCATTTTTCACAAGGCTTGGTTCGATCACATATGTGTACCGCATTTTGTGTATAACTCCTAATTGACGGAAGATGGCCAAATAAAATTCAGGCCGAAACGTCTTATTAAAGGTGTTTTATTGAACCCAGTGATTCCATCTTTGGCTTATACCTCCTCCTTCATCTAGTATAATAATTATACTGAAATTGAAATTGAAAATTGAAATTATTTCAAATTATGTTTTAATCTTACTTTTACACAACGGTGAGGGAATGATTCGTTTTTTAAAGACGAATTTAAAAATATATTTTTTGACTTTTCCGTTTGTCATGTTTAAACTATATCACATTTATGTACATCATCATCATTGAGTATACAGTCCTAAGACTGGTTTGATGCAACAATCCGTCTCCACTCGACTCTGTCCTCCGCCAGCTGTTTAACCTCTCTAAATGTCTGGCATCCCATATCCCCAATTATTTGGTTGAAATATTCTAATCTGGGTCTTCCCCTTCCCTTTTCTTTCCCACCTCCCTCCAAGATATCCCTAAGCAGTCCCCCATGTCTCAGTGGGCCCCATCATCTGACCTCTTCTCTTCTTCAGACTCTTCCACAAGGTTCTTCTTTCTCCGATTTTTCCAAGAACTTCTTCATTTGTGATTTTATCCATCCATTTGATATTCATCATTCTTCTGTAGCACCACATTTCGAAAGCCTCCAATCTCTTTCTCTCCGCTTTTCCAATTGTCCAGGTTTCACACCCGTACATGGCTATGCTCCATACATATGTCTTCAATAGCAACTTCCTGTTTGCTAAGCTGATTGAGGAGGAGCATAGTAGTTTTTGTTTTGAATTAAACCCCATTTTTGCTTGGGCAATTCTTGATTTAATTTCGTTTTTGCTCCTCCCATCCCATGTTATTTTACTTCCTAGGTAGCGGAATTCCTTAACTCCTTCTAGGTTTTCTTGGTTAATTTTGATGCATTCCTGTCTCGTTTGTTCTTTTTTTGTACATACTAGGACCTTGGTTTTATTCTTGTTTATTTTCATTTTGATTTCTTCTATTAGGATTTGGTTAATTCCATTCAAGGCGTCCTCTAATTCTTTTTTATTGCTTCCTAGAAGGGCAATGTCATCGGCAAATCTTATTTTATGTACAGCCAGTACTATTATATATGAATAAATAATAAGATAGCAGACAGTTATAAGAAACTTTTCTAATTAGGTCTTTGAATCTATGTGAATTTGCCGGTTGGAACACAGTGAGGGAATGATTTTTAGAGTATTTAATTGAACATATATTTTTTATTTATGACAAAAAAGATAAATATGTTTTATAATTTGGTACGCCTAGGGATGTAGTTTCATAAAAAATTCTTTGTAACGAAAACTTAGAATCCCATTTCACAGGAATCAGCAAGGACATCAATTTCGATTTTTTTTTTTGAGAATCAGCCATAATATACACCTGGCTCCGCTCTTATATTTAATAAACTAATTTATAATTATTTACGAACCCCCCCCCCCCTCTTAATTTTGGGCCCATTAGCAATTAATAATATGAAATAATAAGTTAAAATGTAATTTTAAAAACAATAAAATTTACAAATAATATCCACTTAGTTCCATCTCGATCTTTGTTATCTATTCAATATTATAAATATTTATTTTTTATTTTTGTTTACTAATCATGATATAGTAGACTAAATAAACGATCATCTTATCAAAACTGAGTTGTCATTGTAAACCAACAAGAAAACAGATAAACATTAGAACAGAGAATCCATCCCTCTTCCCATTATTAACAATTTACAAATTTTAATTTTTCTCGTTCAAATTTTGTCTCTCATAATTTGTGCGTCTGGAGCAACTGCTCCATACCGTAGCCACTGTATTTTAGCCAATATTAGAAATTAGAGAAGAAATTTGCATTAGCATTCCCCTCATCAGACAAAGCAAATGTTCTAACCAATCTACATTTATCATCATTATCGAATCAAATAACTCATGTTTACTTTTCAACTTTATTAGGATAACATAATAAATAATTTAATCCAAACTTTATTTTATGGCTTCATATTACAATTATATGATATTTATTATTATGATATTAAGGCCATTTATAAAAACAGGAAAAATTCTTAAGGACGTTCCTTAAGGATGCTCTTTCCCCTAGTCTCACATGCGCAGAAAGGCAAAAATATTTTCACTGCGTCGTTTCTTGGATCTGGCAACATTGCATTCTTACCAACGCTAAAAGACAAAGAAGAAAAAAAAACACTTCATGAAACAGCTCAATGGGAAATTCCTGATGAGAACAGTATAGTTAGGTTGAGAGAACTAGCTAAAAATCTCCACCAGCTGCAGAAGTTTTTTAGATATGTAAAAATTGAGTGATTTTAGTGCGACGTTGCCAAGTCGCCATCACTCACTTGCCTTGAGAGAAAAAATGAAAATCTTCAAAACTACTTAACTTTTAACATTTTTCATACAAAATTAATACCATAGTTTTTAAGGAATTTGGTGTTGGTACTTAGTGAAACATTTTTTAAAATTATTGGATAAAAAATACTTGGTAGGTTTCACATTAAGATATAAAAAATAAAACGAATTGGCAGTCGATGCGCCCTTAAAAAAAAAAAAAAAAAAAAAACGAATTTATTTTTGGAGAATCTTTAATCTCGATATATATATTTCAGGTAACTAACCCATCTTCAGGAGCAACAGAAAGTAACTAATTAATACCGCTTGATACAATTATTTTAACAGAAAAATATGTGTTATATGTTCAGTTAATGATTCTCAGTTTTTCAAAATAATTTCAAGAAAATTACGATTGTTATTTAAAGAAACAGTCGCTTTAACGTCAATCAGGATCGATTTATTAGGGAACTTCCTAAATGGTAATACTTGGTTGTCGGATTATAAATAAAATTAATTCAAATTCTGGGGGGAGGGGGGTTGTAAAATTCTGTGGATGGCTATATCAGATTTTTAGAACCATTTATATAAATTATACCCTAGCTTCAAGGCCCGCTTTCGGCGGGCCTTTTTGATAGCCAGGGGGCTTCTCCCCCTGAACCCCCACGTGGCTGCTTTATTGATGTTTTATTAGTTACAGAGAATAAATATATTATATATATATTTGGTTTTCATCTTTAAAATATATTTTTAAAGAAATTCCAAAAGCTAATTAATTTTTTCAGTTAGTTTAGTTAGTATAGTTTCAATAATCCCAAATAATTAACTTTGAAATAAATAAATAATATTGAAATGAATGAATGAGCTCGAATACAAAAGCCAAAAGGCTTAGTTCTTTTGAAATGGCTGAGGGTCTTAAATACAATAGAAAAACGATGAGATGAGATTCCCAATGGTATTTTTAAGAAAAATGATTTTTAAATAACATATTTTATTTTAACTTAAATATTTTTCATCTATATATATAATCAAAAGCTTGGCTGAAACTTTTTTTATTTTTTTTTATACCCTATTAAAGGCGGTTTTCAGAATTTTTTAAAAATTTTTCACCCAACCCAAAAGAAGTTAGGAATTTTTGAAGAAATAGCTTTTTTTTAATAACCATAACTTTTTCAAAAATTTAGTTATCATGACGTTTTTTTTTTAATTTACTTTAAAAAAAAATAGATAGTTTTTTTAAATCTTTGTTGCAATATTAAATTCTTCTTCAACGATAATGTAGTTAGAATGAATGACACTCAAAAATCTTACAAACAGGGCCGCCAACACTTGTTTTTTTTTGCTAGTTTAGTTCTTTTATTGTTTGGCATGCTATGTTGGCTAACCTGAATTTTTTGTATTTTTCCTGAATTTTCCAATTTTCCGGGCAACTTTTCCAATTTTTTTTTTTACGTATTAACCTGAATTGGACTATTACGAACATTTAAAAAAAAAATTAGCCAAATCGGTCCAGGCATTGAGAGATCTGCGCTTACGAAGAAACAGAAATTCATTTTTATTATATAGATATACATTAGGGTGGTCCTTATATTTTGGGTATTTTCGAATTTTTACAGACAGAGGCTCACATGGTTCGAAATAAATATAAATAAAATATCCCCCAAGTTTCAAGTCTCTATCTCAATTTTAACCTGTGCCGCACAGCAATGCAAGCTAAATAACATGGGGTTTGTGGAATTGAACGATCAATTTTTTATTCCGGTCAAAGTAATGATTCAAAAATTTGAAACTCAGTAGACTTTATCCTTATAATAGTAGCTATCCTTCAGAAGTTGTACAAATTTTTAGCTATTATAAATTTTGGAGTCTATAACTTACTAACACTAAGTTATAGCAGTATTTTATCTATCTGTAACTCCAAAATTATAATAGCTAAAAATCTGTAAAAATTCTGAAGGATAGCTATTATTATAAGGATAAAGACTACTGAGTTTCAAATTTTTTGAAACATTCCTTTAGCCGGAATAAAAAATTGATCGTTCAATGCCAAAAACGCAATATTATTTAAATAGGAAACTTGCATCGTTCTGGGGCACAGATTAGAATTGAGATAGAGACTTGAAACTTGGGGGATATTTTTTTTATTTATTTCGAACCATATGAGCCTCTGTCAGCGTAAAAATTAGAAAATATCCAAAATAAGGACCATCCTAATAACCTCAAAAATGAAAAGTTGCAAAGTTTGTTCTCGTGTAAACATATTTATAAAGAGAAGTGATTAGATTTTGGGCTCTCAAGCTTTAGAACTTTCAGTTTAAAAATCCAGAAAACATTTTTTGAATAATTTTATTGAATTTTTAAGACCTTGTCCTAAAAAAAGGCATAAATAATCAAACATGTGTTTCGTTTCAATTTCAATAATTAAAATGTCCTAATAGTTTATTACAGATAATTGATATATTAAAATAATTAAGAAATTTAATTTATACCAAATCAGGAGTGTATAAATTAACTTGTCAAGATTGTGATGCTTTTTATATTGGGCAGACAGGTCGCGCTTTCAAAATACGTTACTCCGAGCATGTAAGAGCTCTTAATCATCTCAATAAATCCGATAACATTAATTTAGATTCGACCTCAGCCTTCGCAATTCACTTACATGAATCTAACCATTCAACCTCTAATAATAACCCTATCCCCATTCATTTCGAAAGAAAAGGCCTTAAATTGGATCTCTTGGAATCCACCGAAATGAAAATAGCCCTCTCTAATTGGAAGTGTATAAAAATACAATAATTGATTATATGTTATAATAAATTAACTAAACATTCCTTCCATTGTTCGCACATTGAATATACTAGGGTAATTGCACTCTCTCATGCACCTTTCAAGTTGTACCTTCTCAGGTACTTGTCCATTCGTTATTATAAAAGCACCTATAGATTCCTTTCAGCCAGTTCAAATCTCAATAGAAAATATTAATTCTTAGAACAACTTCTCCTCTTCCCCTACTTTCCCCTCACCACATACAGTTAAATTTTTTTTAAAAAATTGTTACTTGTAAAACTATTTTTCCAATATATAATCAGTTTTCTTAGACTCCTGATGATGGGCTAACCCTCGAAATATATCGAATTCAAAACTCAATTTTGTTTTATTTCTTTTTTTGTGAAACCTACCTCGTATCTTACTCAAGTTTTATTATTATATTAAAATGTTTCACCTAGAACCAACACCGAACTCCTTAAAAATTATACCAAGTTGATTAAATCAGAAAAACAAATTATATTTATTTAATTTTTTTTTTTTTTATTACTAGGGCGGCTCTAAACAAAGAGAGCAAGTGAGTCTTTAAAGTTGACTTTTTCCTCCAATTTATAAATTACATTAGATTTTTCCTGTTCTATTATCTCGAAATAAATAAATTCAGCAATGTATTTATTTTTTCAGGTGGAAATAACAAACAAATATAGTTTTTCAAGGCGAAAATCCATTTATAATGTATAAATAAAAAAAAAATTAATAAATTCGATCTTTTTACTTTGCCATACAGGGTAATGGTCAAGTATTGTAATCATGAATGAAAACAGTGTTGTTTTTTTTGCTTCTTTTTTTTTTAGAAATATTTCAAAAACGGCTGAAACTATTTTGATTAAAAAAATTTGGATGAAACCATGGCATTTCGGTCTACAAAAAAGCCCTAATAAGTGAACATCGAAAAAATTATATTTCTCGAGATATTACCTATTTTGTCAAAATGTCTGTTAGTGCGTGCGTTATCAAATTTTTCTGGACGCTCTATCTCAAAATCTAATGTGAATATCAAAACGAAATTTCACATGTAGTTTTGTTGAATTGAGATTAAGAGCTGATTAGATTTTAGTTAAGATAGAACAAAAAATTAAGGTGGGGGGGGGGGCTTAAAATTAAAATTATATGATTTTAAAACTAAAAAACAAAAAAAAAATGATTCCATAAATTGAACCTAGAATAAATAAATAAAAACTTGTAAAAATAAGCTGACGTGTTCTGATGTGGCCATCCACTTGACTTTACCATACAATCTGGCCCCTTACTTATATTTAATATTTAATAAAATTATTTATAATCATGTAGGGAGAGGAGTTAATTTTTGCATTTTTAGACTCCTGGGCGCCCACTCATGTATACAAAATTTGGTTGAGTTTGGTACAAGAGCCTATATTTTCATTTTTTGACCCTACACCCCCCCCCCCATTTTGGGCCGTTAATTTTTGCATTTTTAGACTTCTGGGCTCTCACTGATTATGTATACAAAATTTGGTTGAGTTTGGTCAAATGGCCTAGATTTTTAATTTTTAACCTCCCCTCCACCCCATTTTGGATCGATATCCACCAAAATCTAATCAGCTCTTAATCTCAATGGACCATAACTACGTGAGAAATTTGGTTTCGATATTCACACTAGTTTTTGAGCTAGCTAGTCCACAAAAATTTGGTTACGCACAAACTAACAGACATTTTTTTACTTACTTACTTACTTTTTTTTTCGATGTTTACATGGTTTCGCTCAATTTTTTTAATCAAAATAGTTTCAGCCGTTTTTGAGATATTTCGAAAAAAAAGAAGCAAAAAAACCACTTTTTTCATGCACGATTACAATATTTGACCATTACCCTGTATGGTAAAGTAAAAATTCGACGAAACCATGACATTTCGGACTACAAAAAAGACCTAATAAGTGAACATCGAAAAAATTATATTTTTCAAGACCCACACCATGTGGAATTAATTGATAGTGACCCAAAAGAGGGGAGGGGGGCTCAAAAATCGAAGAAAGGTGCTATTTCTAATAAAATAGTCTTAGAATTAAAAGAAGATATTATTAATTGCTAATAGGTCTAAAATTAAAAGAGAAAGGGGTGGGGGGGGTTCTTTCGTAAATAATAAATTATTATATTTTATTATGTCAAATATTGAATAACAAAAGAAAGGAGCCAGATGTATGGTAAAGGGTAAATTCATGTGGATGTCCACATCAGCTTATTTAAATTAAATGATCACACGAGTTATTTTTATACTTGGAGATAATAATTAAATAGAACAAAATCTATAATTAAATATTAGAAAATTATACTTAAAATATTGATTGAACTTAACTAGTGCATTTATGCGAGAGAAATTGACCTGCACTGGATTCAATATGGATTGTATCGTGCAAGAGTTTGATGATGGATCCCTAATGAACTGATTTCCTTGTACATTTTGCGTCAATGATTTATTAATTTGATAAACTTTGACGTTAACCAGCAAACCTGTTTTTCCTTTCAGCTGGTAAAATATATGTAATATAACTAACGGCTTATTTTTTTTTGATGATTCAATATACATAATAATTATATGGTATGAATGAACACCTACTAACCTGACTGAATATACACTTGCAATTCATTTAACTTATTTCCATGGAAGGTTCTAGAATGAGCAGACGAGAGAAAATAAAAAGTGGTTCTGTCATAGTGGCAGGCATTCGATTATCAAGAGCACCTAATATACATATTTGCATAGATAATCCAAATAGATTTTTTTTACTTTTATACTAGTGTCACGAGGATTGTTCGTAGTAATGTTGAAAATATTCAAGATGAATCATGTCCAATTAAACAATTCGTTTATCTATCTGACTTCCAAACCAATTAATTTATAATAGTCCAGTCAGATTGTGTTTTTATCAGGAAAGTTTTGGGGTAGTTCTGATTTTTTGTATATATATATATGTTTTATGGGGCGCTGAATCCAAATCTGAGGTCTTCCACCAAGGTTTCGTGACGCAACATTGTAGAAAATGCAAAAAAGTGAACATTTTCACTTTTTGGCGGTTTTTCCCTTATAACTCGAAAACTATCAACTTTTCGTAAATAACCTTCCTATTCAAAATGAAAGTTCATAAAATTTCCTACAAATTTTATTATTTAGGTTTTTCTCTGCTGCCCCCTCCCCCCCCCGGATCAATCCAAAAACTCGCACTTTTTTCGATATTTTCCCATTTTGACCATGAAGTAGCACGTTTTTGACAAAGACCAATCTATACATTTTTAAACTAGATTAAATTTGCTACAATTCAAACAAAGTTTCATCTTAATTGTATAAATGGTAATAGGTAATAAGGTTGAAGTTTTGAAAAACTGCAATTTTTTGCAAAAAATAGCAATTTTTCCTTCATAAAATGAAAACCACTCATCCTAGAAACTTGATTCCTATCTCATTCTCTTGGAAATTTTATTGACTTGAACCTACCACTTTTTTGTTAAAACTTAGATTTATAGATATTCAGCATTTTCCATTACACTTCTGAGGATTCGGATCATATCCTGTCATGGAAAATACTGAATATCTATAAATCTAAGTTTTAACAAAAAAGTGGTAGGTTTAAGTCAATAAAATTTCCTAGAGAATGAGATAGGAATCAAGTTTCTAGGAAGAGTGGTTTTCATTTTATGAAGGAAAATTGTTATTTTTTGCAAAAAATTGCAGTTTTTCAAAACATCAACCTCATTACCTATTACCATTTATTCAATTAAGATGAAACTTTGTTTGAATTGTAGCAAATTTAATCTAGTTTAAAAGTGTATAGAGTGGTCTTTGTCAAAAACGTGCTGCTTCATGGTCAAAATGGGAAAATATCGAAAAAAGTGCGAGTTTTAAGTGATCCGGGGGCGAGGGGCTGCCGAGGTCGAAAACTTGAACTTTCCGCTTGAGCCCGAACGGTTGGCCTGAGAATAAAACCTTAATAATGAAAGTTGTAGGAAATTTTATTAATTTTCATTTTGAATAGAAAGGTTATTTACGAAAGGTTGATGGTTTTCGAGTTATAGGCGAAAAACCGCCAAAAAATGGAAATTTTCACATTTTTTTGCATTTTCTATAATGTTGCGTTACGAAGTTTTGTGGGGTGACCTCAAATTTGGATTCAGCGCCCTAAAAAACATATAAATGCAAAAAATCAGAACTACCCCAAAACTTTCCCCATAGGGGCCCATTTGAGCACAATTTGACTGGACTATAACAAACAATATAATTTTCATTCAAAGTATTCACGCTAAACCACTTTTATGAATTTTAGAGTTTATTATTATCATTTCCGTCCATAATGTGTATTAATTCGAAAGTATATAATGGAAATTAAGGATGGAGTCGGAAAAGGGGAGAAGACCAATCGACTTGATTGGGGAATAATGGAATTGAAATAATTATCGGAAAAGAGGTTTTTTATCTAATTAGATTTTTCATCTTATTAAAAACAAGGACTAAAGATGAATAAGGACACTCGATGGTGGAGAAGTAATCTCCGGAATCGAAGCAAAAATACATTAATTAATGTAAAAAAATTGGTTTAATAAAATTTAAAAAAAAAAAAAAAAAAAAATGGAAATTAAGGACACGTTTTTGGTGTGATTTTTTTTTTATTTTTCAACCAACATTTCGTCGACTTTGCCGACTTGTTCAGGGCTTCTACAATTATAAGAACATTATTAATAACAAGTTGCAAGAGTAGATTATAATTTCAGGCCAAACATATATCAATATTTTACCCACCAAATAATTAATTACATCACACATTCGACTAAATTTTTCTTGGAAGTGTTTTTTTTTCTTTTTTTTTTTCAAAATAACTCAAAAATGGCTGAAACGATTTTATTTTTTTTTAATTGAGCAAAATCATTGCATTCCTGTCTACAAAAAATCCCTAATAAGTGATCATCGAAAAAAATCTATTTTTCGAGATATTAACTGTTTTGTCAAAATTTCTGTTGTTAGTATGTGCGTTATCAAATTTTTGTGGACGCACTAGCTCAAAAACTAGTGTGAATATCAAAACGAAATTTTTTCTTGTTTCTTTTTAGTTTGAATATAATTTTAATTTTTGAACCCCCCCCCCCCCCCTCCCTTTATTTATTGGCTCTATCTCAACCAAAATCTAATCAGCTCTTAATCTCAATGGACCAAAACTACATGTGAAATTTTGTTTTGATATTCACACTAGTTTTTGAGCTGGAGCGTCCACGAAAATTTGTTAACACGCACGCACTTACAGACATTTGAATAAAACAATTATTATGTTGAAAAATATAATTTTTTCGATGTTCACTTATTAGGGCTTTTTTGTAGACCGAAACACCATGGTTTCGTCCTATTTTTTTAAACAAAATAGTTTCAGCCGTTTTTGAGATTTTTCGAGAAAAAAAAAACCCACTTTTCATACACGATTACAATACTTGACCATACGCGCCCTGTATCATAAAGTAAAAATAATTTTTTGTAAAAAAATATTTTAATTATTATATAAATAAATTATCTTGGTTTTTTAATAATAATTTATATTTTCATCACCCCCCCCCCCTTTTTTTTGCATCTTTAATCAAATATTAGGCTTGATCATATATACACTTTGGCTTGGTTTATTTTCTGTTCCTCCCATTTGCTTTATTGAATGAGTAAGATATTTTAGAAGACGCCCTTGTGCAATAGTACCAATTGATGGCCTAATTCTCTACGATTATTATGTATATCATTGAAAAAGGGAAATAATTCTTAAAAATCATTTCACAGCATCTTTTCCTTTACATTTTTTTTTTTAATATCTTTATGCATTTATTTATTCATTTCATTTTCCTTATTGATTCGCATGATTAGGACACCAAATTATATTTAACACTGGATAATAATGATAAAAAATAAGCTGACGTGATCTGATGTGGCCATCCACTTGACTTTACCATACAACATGGCCCCTAAAATTATTTAAAATCATGTAGGGGGGGTTAGTTTTTGCATTTTTATACTTCTGGGGTCCCTTTGATTATGTATACAAAATTTGGTTGAGTTTGGTAAATGGCCAAGATTTTCATTTTTTTGACCCTACATCACCCCCTCCCTCCACCAATTTTGGGCGGTTATTTTTTGCATTTTTAGACTTCTGGGGCCGCACTGATTATGTATACAAAATTTGATTGAGTTTGCACAAATGGCCTAGATTTTTAATTTTTAACCCCCTTAATTTTGGGTCGATATGCACCAAAATCTAATCAGCTCTTAAGCAAGGTTTGGGGCGGGCTCGGGTTCTGTGAGAGTTGAAGCCATCACACTCACGTGGAAGGGAGTGTGGTGGCATAAAGCGGTGCATCTTCTTGTCGCCCTGGGAATTTCCCAGAGAACTTTAGGCGATATGACCTTCAGGGCGATGAGGGGTTCTTTAATGAATTTTTACAGCTTCAACAGGAGAACTTATAAGGAAATCGCCTTGCACTAGAAATTGTATATAAAAAGAAAAAAAACAATTTTTTTTTTGTAAATATATTATGTAAATATTCTTATAATTATGTAAATACTCCTGTAATTAAATTCACCCGACTATGTAAATATTTCTTGTTAGTGGAGGCCCCCACCTGTGTGGCCCAATAAACGAAAAATCAATGAACCAAAACTACGTGTGAAATTTGGTTTCGATATTCACACTAGTTTTTGAGCTAGCTAGCTCGTCCACAAAAATTTGGTAAAGCACAGACTAACAGACTATTTACTAATAGACATTTTGACAAAACAATTATTATCTCGAAAAATATAATTTTTTCGATGTTCACTTATTAGAGCTTTTTTGTAGAGCGAAATGCCATGGTTTCGCTCAATTTTTTTAATCAAAATAGTTTGAGCCTTTTTTGAGATATTTCGAAAAAAAGAAGGAAAAAAAACCACTTTTTTCATGAACGATTGCAATACTTGACCATATTCTGTATGATAAAGTAAAAAATAACCAACATTAATATAGTCAACGCACGATAAATACATTAGACATTTTATTGAATCTCCATATGTAGAATTATTCTTATTATTTAAAACCTTTGATAGAGAGACAGAGAGAGCAATCAACGGACGTATTTAAATTCTTTCATGTCGTATAAATGAATTAGTTTTTCTTTATGAATTGAATTGACAGTGGATTGCCCCCTCATTTCTCCTTAAGTTACTTATTACGGTTTCGTTCAAACGTAAAACGGGACCTTAAAGGTCGATACAATTGTCTTTCTATCTGTCAGCATTCTAGCTAGTAATCTAAATAAGATTAAAATTTGAAATTTAGAAATGCATTAATTTTTCCTGTGGATTCAAAATGAAAATAAATAAAAGCAAGACCAAGGTAAAAAAAAATTAAATAAAAATAATAAAGTGGTGTTTCTCCAATTTTTTACTTTACCATACAGGGTATGGTCAAGTATTGTAATCGGGCATGATAAAAGTGGTTTTTTTTTGTTTCTTTTTTTTTTTGATAAAAAAAAAAAAAATGGGCGAAACCATGGCATTTCGGTCTACAAAAAAGCCCTAATCACTGAACATCGAAAAAATTATATTTTTCGAGATAATAACTGTTTTCTCAAAATATCTGTTAGTCTGTGCGTTACCAAATTTTTGTGGACGAGCTAGCTCAAAAACTAGTGTGATTATCAAAACCAAATTTCACATTTTGTTTTGGTCCATTGAGATTAAGAGCTGATTAGATTTTGGTTGAAATCGAACCCAAAATTAAGGGTGGGAGGGTAATTATAAGATTTTCAAAATAAAAAAAAACAAGAAAAATGAAATATACTATAAAATTAACCTAAAATAACGAAAAGATTTCTGGGGCCAAATTTGGGGGGTCAAAAAATAGAACTATCAATATAATTTCTAGACCCCTAAATCGTTTTGTACGAAATTTCACATATGCACTCTATATAACCTTATGAAAATGACTCACTATGTGAAATTGATAGTGACCAAAAATGCGGGGGGGGGGGGGGGATTTAAAAATATTTTCAAACCAAAATCTAAGAAAGCTGATATTTCTAATAAAATATTCTCATAATTAAAAGGAGATATTATTAATTGATAATTAGACCAAAATTAGGGGGGGTTCCTTCGTAAATAATTATAAATTATTTTAATTCAATTAAATATAAGAGAGGACCCAGGTGTATGGTAAAGTCATGAGGATGGCCACATAAGCTTATTTTCTTTTAATTAAACTCCCTAGCGTTACTGGGTAATTTTTTGCTTTACATAAAAGCGATATATTAATGTTATTTTTAATTTTAAAATCAGGTAAAAGGGTCGATTTTTATTTGGAGCCATAATAAAATTTATTTTTTGCCAACATTTAAATTTAGACGAACTCCGGCCATCATCAAGGCATCGCTGGACACAAACAAGTTTTGAACTTAATTGCAATTAAAATATACACCGAGGTTCCTTCGTTGACCTTTTTAATCTACGAAAAAAGAGGGCCGATCTCAGAATAGTCGGGTTATTTAAAAGGATTAAAAAATAACATTCTAACAAATTATTTTATTCATAATTTGTACTTTTTATTATTCTTGGACTGCCTTTGAATCATTTCAGTATTGAGTTTTTCCACACAGTTTTCAATAGAAAACACCTCTAATTAATTAAATTTTCTAATTTTAATATATAATAATATTTGTAATGAACACAAGGATGCGCCTTCTCTATGTGCAAGGTCGTGTGGTGCACGATGGCGCCAAGGCCCTGAGAACCTCAATTAAAAAATACCACCAAGTATAAAGAAGATGTAGTAATTTAAACATTGAACCGTGAAACTAAGTTGTGGGCGAATTAATTTGGACTCTTTGCGCATATAAAGGCGCCCATCAGTATTTCCCACGACGGCGCCAAAGTGACTCGGCGCTTCTCTGAATGAACAATTAGTAGGTTTTAAAATTAGAAAAATCAATTAATTAAAAAAAGAAAGCGAAAAGAAATTAATTAGAAAATTTTATTGAAACACCCACCTGCGAATAATTACTTCAATTAAGGAAAAAACAATCACATTAAAGATAACCGATGATGATACCCTGACACACTGGGTTTTTCATCATAATCAATAGAGCTGTTTCGGATTTGTATTTATTTATATTTTAAAACAATCAATAAAATTTATTTCAGTCGAAATCCATTGTGCTAACAAATAGACAATTCGAAAGCGGTTTCTTTCCTAGAATAGATATAAAAATATCCTATTAAAAGTAATATTAATGTTACATCACTCGTATCTATATTAAATTTCATAGAAGGAATCTCAGGGAATTGGATAAATTATTGTCAAAAACAGTTTTTTCTTAAAGACAAAAAACATCATATTATATTCATTGATCTTTAGCACATTCTTGGCTCACCATGAAATTTTTTAAACAATTAAAATTTTAATTGTTCAATCAAAAGTCGTTTCCAAGATTATTGTGAGCCAAGAATATGCTAAACAAAGATCAATGAATATAAAATATGAAAAATAAATAAATTTACTTTAAGGACCAATCAGGGATCTTAGAGAAAATATTTTTACATTGCATATCAGAGAGGTTCGTCCCCTTAGGAATCGAACCCAAGCGCTAACTAAACTTGCCGGGCCGTTAGCCAAACCTTAAAGACAAACATCTCTCTGACACGCAACATATATAAAAATTATAGCTAAAGACTTTTCACTCGCTTCAACTTAAAGGGAAAAGCAAAAAATCAGGCTAAATTGAAAAAAGTTTAATAAAAAATATAAAGATATATTTCATTATTCGTGTCCATGATTAATAATTAAAGGAATCGTAGGGAGTTGGACAAGACTTTAAATTAAATACAAGTTTTGATTAAATATGCCATACGTTTCGTTGCTGTTTTGCAACTTCCTCAGTGGCTGAAATAGCGAAACAAAGCCATTAGACATCTTTTTATTGATCATTTTTACAAAGTACAATGGTATGTTAGGTTAGTTTTTCTCACCTCATTTATTAAACTTATTTGTCAGGATTTTTAACTAAGAGAAAAAACATTTCAAACAGTATTCTTTTTCTATCACAATTCATTCAATTCATCAAATAACATAAAATATAAACCTTTTAAACAAAGTAATTGTTTTCTGTCAAAAAACTAAAAGAATCAAATTGAACAAAGAAAAATGTTTTTTCTCTTAGTTAAAAATTAATTAATAATAAATATAAAAATATTATAGGTCTGGGTTGATTTTTGAAATAATTTCCATCTTTTTTCAAAAAAATACACTTAAAAAGATACTTAAATCTTTGCTTTCACTATAAAATTAAAGGGCCCCTCACTGCAAACTTTTTTCAGTTTAGCCTGATTTTTTGCTTTTTCCCTTTGAGTTGAAGGGAGTGATAAATCTTTAGCTATAATTTTTATAATATTTGTTTCTTGTCAGAGAGATGTTTGTCTTAAAGGTTTGGCTAACGGGGCAAGGTAGTTAGTGCTTGGGTTCGATTCCTAAGGGGACGAACTTCTCCGATATGCAATGTAAAAATATTTTCTCTAAAATCTATGATTGGTCCTTAAAAGTAAATTCATTTATTAATATTAATAGGTCTGGGTTGATTTTTGAAATAATTTCTATCTTTTTTTCAAAAAAAGACACTCAAAAAGATACTTAAATCTTTGCTTTCACTATAAAATATGATGTTTTGTCTTATAGAAAAAACTGTTTTTGACAAAGATTGTTATAAAAAGGCCACTGAGGAAGTTAATAAATTGAAACGTCTGGCTCACTTAATAAAAGCTCTTGTGTTTTAATCTATCCAATTCACTGCGATTCCTTCTAAGTAATATTAATTAAAATTGTATTACATGTATTTTTATAAAAACTTATAATTTACATACTAGGTATAGTGTAAGTTATAGGGATGAGGACTTGAGCTTGATGTATACAAGTTAAATGCTTCAAAAGTCCAAGCTTGCACTTATTATGATGTCATGATAATTGAAAGCTCAGCTCCCTCAAATCAGTATATAAGGTGCCTGGTGCAGCCAGAGAATTCAGAATCGTTTGGGCGGGGAGACGCTGTAGAATCGTTTTGGTGCAAGAATCGTTCGGAAGTTGAATCGCTGTAGAATCGTTTGAACGCGGAATCTCTGCAGGATCGAATCCCTACCGAATTGTGTTAGTCTTTAACAGTGAATCTCTGCCCGAATCAAGCTGTGAGTATAGGTCTCAATTGGACCAACAACAACGGTATAATATCTTATACTTCACCTGATTCTCCTGGGTTTGTCTTACTATAATTTAGTTTGACTCAAAACTGTATAACCCGTATTAACTTCCATCAACTCAGTATAAACTTTAAACTTTATACAAACATCTTCAAATAGTTCAAACAGTGTCGTGTCTATAAATTAACTACATTTCGTGTGTATATAAACATTTTATAAAACTTAAAACTTCAAAAGTGCATTAAACATTATAAATAAATAAATAATAAATAAATAAATCTTTATTTCTCGACCTGCTTAGAGGCACAAGTCCTCGGTGGATAGGTCCTCCAAACATCAATACAATCTAGCTACAATACATTAACAAACATCAATACAAATTAACTACAACAATGGGGGGTCAGATAGGCTAGGCGGTAGCATGACAGCGAGCTAACGAGGGGACCCGGGTTCGAATCCGACTCGAGGCATCCAGCTAAAATCTGACCCCGGGGGTAGAGACAAATTTAAAAAAAAACATAACTAGTATCGTAATTAGGCTTATGGCTAGAAAGGCCGAAGAGCCAAAAAAAAAACTACATCAATTTAACAAATAATAAACAAGTAAAAAAAAAAAAACAAAGAAAAAAAAATACAAATGTATGCTCATTAACAAATAACATGACCATAGATTTCCATCAAAAGACAAAAAGTAATTTAAAAATACCAGGAGCAAACGACGCATTAGCCATCCCGGCATTTGCCATAAGCTGTTAAGGAAACCTGGCCAAAAACTTAACAAGGATGGTATGACCTCTCTCTTCCTCAGCTAATCTATGCTTGTGAGAACTAAATAAATTTTTTTACAATTCTAGGACTTTAGGACTTGACAAAATTTATAATTGATTTAATCATAGGAGTCAGAGGACTATAATCCCAAGTAGTAATAAATAGACTGTTCCACAAATCAATGCCAGATCCTACAAGTGAATGCAAACCTACATATTAATATCTGAATTAACTAACTTGTAGGAACCAGGCTGTATTTAAATTAATACACCATTCTTCTCTATATCACCTACCACCGCTCTACCACCTATAGTATTTGTACCCTTTAGTTTTTAAAAACTTAAAAGCTAAGGCCACAAATATAATTAATAATTTTAAATTTAGGGAACGAAGAAAAGATTATTTTTATTATAGACAAAAGGATCAGCCGGGGCTCGAACCCGGGATCTTTGCATATGTACTGCAATGCTTTGTCATAAGAGGCTTACCTCCTATATCCACTAAGCTACTGATCCCTGAACCCAAACTAATACCTTTTGTCTATATGAATTATGGAATTTCTTTTTTAATCCTCTCCTCGTTCATTTTTCGCATAATTAATAATATTTGTTTTGTTTTTTAATTTACAGGTGGCATCGTGCTTTCTCTGGGAACAATGGCTATAGGATTTGTTGCTTGGAAATTCTACAAAGCTCGTACGGACAATTATCATACTCTTTAAAGAAGAAAAAAGAGAAAAATTCAAGAACAAAAACCAAAGTTTATATTTTCGCTGTTCTTAATATATATGTATATCATTCTTTGTAAAAGTTTTCACAAATCCTCATTTACATTTTAAAATTAAAAAAAAAAAATTATATTAGATAGCCATAACTATTTTTGAAATGGTCAATGTTTTAGAATTAGTAGGTATAGGTAATAGAATATCTCTGTATTCTTAGATGACTATAATCTAATGGGCTTATAGAAGGGCGTTCGGAAACTTTTGCCAAGAATTATTATACATATATAGACTTTAGTATGTCCTTTTTTTTTTTTTTTTGTTATTACGATGTTATTCTTTTTTCTCAAAAGTCAATTTCAACATTTTTGGTTTATTTACCTTTAATTTTTTTTTTAAACTTTTTTTTACATATAAGTATTTAAATGAATCCTTAAATACATTTGACTAAACTATTATATGTATCTAAAAATAGTTTAATAATTTTTATTACTATAGAATCTCATAAAAATTGAAAATCTCATTTATAATATATATTTTTTTTTTTTTTTTACCTTAAAATATTATTAGAAAAGAAATTAAAATAAAATTTACAATAAAAGTGCTGTGATTATGAATTATTAGGATATTTTTTTCTTTTTATAAAACTAATTGAAATTTTTCTATTGTTTTTTTATTTTTTTATTTTTTTATTATTTTGTATCCCTAAATTTGTTTCTTTTTGATTTTAGGTTAAAAAAAATAAATAAAGTGCAATTCCTTAAACAAAATTAAAAAAAAAAAATAAGTCATAAGATTTAAAAATAAAAATAAATAAATAAATATATATATATTAGTAGATAGTTTTTCCTCATGGTCATCTAAATGTTATTAAGCACACACTTTTGGTTTTAAAGTCATTGGGTTAAAAAAAAGGTGAATTTTTATGTTAAATTCATGCCATTGTGTAAATTATAAAAAGTAAATGACGTATTGTCATTCAATTTATACAACCACACACACACTTGATGACCGTCCTAGATCTAGAAACATAAAAACGTCGTAAAATACAACTTTTATTTTACCCCGGAAAAATTTCCTTTTTTTTTAATTATTTTTTGTCCATTTTGAGTTTTAAATATTTACATATCATTCAAATTAAAAAAAATAATAATAAAATTGGATAGAAAATCAATTGAAAATAACTAAATGGCTTTTTTTTTTAATTTCTAAAATTTGATCTGATTTATAGATAAGATTACTTTTTTCTATTATTATTAATAATTATAATACTCATGTATTGAGCTATTTAATTGAACCCCTCTTGGTGTTATAGTCGAGCATAAACCGACATTCAACGCACCTTTTCTCAATCAAACGTTATTTTCCCCCTCAACACCATTAACTATTTATTACTAGAGACGTTGAATAGAAAAAAGTGCTCTTAAATTCCAAGGAAACTTGTTACGTCCTAAGTCAGGTGTTTTGAAAGATGAATAAATAAATAATATATTATATATAAATATATATGAAATAGCTATATATATATAAATATATATATTTTTTGTGTTATAATTTGTTTTTCTCGTTTTTTCATTCTATCTAGATAGTTAATTATTATTTTTTTTTTTTTTAGAAATAAGATTATTTTTTTTATATTAAAAGTTTGAAAGCAATTTTCGGGTAAGACTATCACTGTTATTGGTGTTCTAATCCGAAGATGCCTTCACAATTAAGATTACTATAAGGATTTACGACTGCCGTGAGGCCAAAAGTTTTAGGCTACAGTCTTAGATATACGTAGATATCTGTTTAGAATTCAATTTTTTTTCTATATGCTCGTCAAGTTCTGCCTATTCTATTACCATTTTTTTATTTACCACATGAGTTTTGAATTGCACTAAAAAGTATTATTCCTTTTTTTTAAATATTGTTCTTTAAGCAACATTTTCCATTCACTTTAATGTCAAAAATATACATAATATATCTGCAATTATGAAGCAATGCTATTTACAATACAATTAGAATCTAAGAAAAAAAATATTTCACACTATTGCATTTTTTTTAGCAAACGATTATAAATAAAGTAAAAAAAAAATATTTAAAAATATAAATTCACATTTAAAAAAGTAAAATTTAAAGTACATTCCTAAATTTAGTGTCTTTTCTTCAATCTTTATAAATATATATAAACTCATGTTATATTAAATTCACCTTAAAGAAAATTCACAAAGAGAACATATATATATGTAATTTAAACAATTAAGATTAAAATATTTGTAAAAATATAAATATTGTATGTTTTTCATGATTCGGGCCACATATAAATAAATCTGTAGTTTGAAGCATATTGTTCAATTGTTTTATTCTCAGATTTCGGGGATTAACTATCAAGTCTGTAAAGAAACCATTTGATAGTTAGTTGAACAGATTCACATGTAACAAGGCCCGAAACGTGGAAGAATATAAATTTTGACCACAAAAACTTTAAATTGAAAAATCTATAAATATATTCAAGTCACCTGATGAAAATCAAAACATAAGAAAAAACTATAAAATTGTATATTCCTTGTTAAAAAATAACAAATGGTAATTAAAATTAAAACAGTTTGCTATTCGTCCATTTCGATGTAAACAAATAATAAATAAAGAAATTATTAAAATTGAATATCAATTTGTTTGTCCCTATGACTTTTAAAACTGGAATCCTTTTTTTCTTCAAATATTTTCGAATTTTGAAATTTTCATTGGTACCTTTCTCCACAACCCCTGAACATTTCTCCCTCTTCCCATGAATATTCAAAAAGTTAATTAATGTCTCATAAGTAGAGGCCGGATTTTTACGCAGTAAAAACTGCCAAAATATGCAGTTAAAAAGGCTGAAATATACAAGTAATATGCAGAATAGGTTGAAATATGTAAATATATGCCTTAAAAGATGGCAAATAAATTTTTTTATGCACTAAAAATTAAAATTGAAGTCAAAAAGACTATATAATTGAAGGAGTGCCATGAAAGAAATAAAAACATGTGTCAAATATGTACTTTTATTGCTTAAAAAATTCCACAAAATTCTCATTAGGTATATATATATATATATATTTTATTTATTTATTGTCACCGGGAACACAGCCCATTTAGACAGCACATCAGTAAAGTGTTAGTAGTGTTAGTGAGGGATCCGAGATTTATTTAGCCGGCCGAAATTTTATATGCTAACAAGGCTCAAACCCGGGCCTCCTTCTTCACCAGTGTCATAAATCAACATAATAAATATATTAATGTTTTAAAAAATGTGAACGAAAAAATACGGGGGAGTGGGGGTAGTTTTATTTAAAAGACACGATTGTATTGAACTCCTTTTATTTTATTTTTATATTAACAAGCTTTTCATATTGACCTACCTACAAATAATGAACTAATAAAATAATGAAAATATTTGACCGGCTTTGATCCCTACACTAATTTACACACACGTACACTCAATGGCCATAATCGGCTATAGTTACCGAAGGCCTTTAAAAAAAATAATATCCCCCTGTTTTATTTCTTCATTTTTTTTCATTCTTTTTCCGAAAATTTACTTTTAAAAAATCTGTATTTTGCCCAAAAAATCTTTCAAATATGCAATTTTATGCAATAATCTTCAAATATGCAACTTTATGCAATATTACTCAAATTTGCAAAAATATGCAGTATAAAATTTAACCCACAGTATCCTAGATTGATTCGGATAGATAATTGATCTCCTGAGTCGTATGTGGCGGCAAACAAAATATGCAATTGCATAGGAATCCGGTCTCTGCTCATAAGTTTTAAATTTTGAACTAGTACAGGATATACCGAGGGGTGAACCGCGATTGGAACTATGTGGAATTATTTTGGAATTTGCCCCTTCATCTATTGTCTTCTATTTGGAAATGAAAGCGGAAGTGGAAGTAGGTGTACATCGGTTCACCCCTCGGGGTATACGCTATATGCTCAGATCATCCACAGGATATTTACATCGCTTTTGGAAATGGGCTGAAAATATTTATAGTATTATTAGTAATTTTTGATAGGATGTAGGTTGCAACCCAATATGATCAGAGCTTAACTTTTTGCTTCGCGTTTCGCTTTCCGGATGCAAGTTTGCCCTTCCTCAAACCAAATTCCGAAATAGAATAAATAAACTGCAACGGATCGTTGCTAAACTTTATCCAAATTCATTTGAAATATTAATATGTTTGTTCCTTTATTATTAATCAGATATCACTTGCAATTTGTAGTTCATATTGACATTAATTCAAAAATAATTCTCATTTAATAGTCGAGGAATAATCATTCTATATTGGATTTTTGGCATTTCTGTTATTATTGTAACCATTGCTGAAGACATGGAGGAATCGACTTAAAATCAAAAATAGCCATCGATTCTCATCATAATACTTGAGGAATAACAATTCTACATTAGGTTTTTGACGTTTCGATTATTATTGGTAACCATTGCTGAAGACATGGAGGAATCGACTTAAAATCAAAAATAACGATCGATTCTTATCTAATACTAGAGGAATAACATTATTGCAGTCCATTTTTGATGTTTTGACTATTAATGGAAACCTCTACTGAAAATGTAGAAGAATCGACTTAAAATCAAAAAGACTAAATTCTTTTATGGCAAACAACTCAAGCTTGAGTTCAACCTAATTGAATACTACAATTTGTGACTTTAATTGAGTTCATGGGTTCCGTAGTCTTTACCTGAGGACCCTTTGAAGCCACCCTTGTCCCGAGAGGCGATTACAATACTTTACCCATGCTTTGCATTGGATAAAGTAAAAAAATCAAATTGCACAGAAGAGTTGTTTTTATTAAATAATGAATTAAAAAAATATTGAAAATGACTCCGGACCGTCATCTTTCCTTTGGGGATATTATTTGAAAGAAAGAGTCTACTTTAATAAGCCAAAAGTAACATCCTCAATTATAAAACATTAGCCATGAAATGGAGGCTATAATATCTAAAATTTTGCGAAAGTTTATGAAAAATAACGGTAAATCACTCGTATCCATAATAAGCATTAATTAACAGGAATAGCAGGGAATTGGACAAAAATAAAAAACAGAGTTTTTATTGAATGGGCCAGACGTTTCGTCGATTAATTTCGACTTCCTCAGTGGCTCATTCTATCACTCTTTGTCAAAAGACAATTCCACTACGCGACGAAACATAAATTAAATAAATTTTGATTAAAGGTTTTTAATTTTTTGATTGTTCAAGTGTGTAAAAGTTCAAGATTCTTAAGCAATTGGGGCATGATCCAACAATGTATTATAGTTTAAATAAAAAGGATTAAAGGATGTTTCGTCGCGTAGTGGAATTGTCTTTTGACAAAGAGTGATAGAATGAGCCACTGAGGAAGTCGAAATTAATCGACGAAACGTCTGGTCCATTCAATAAAAACTCTGTTTTTTATTTTTGTCCAATTCCCTGCTATTCCTGTTAATTTATGAAAAATGTTTTGGAAAGAGCTCGAATATGCGAAGCAAAATATAGTCATAACTTTTGCGAGACATCATTTTTCATAATATTAAACCAAAAATATTCCCCATTAATATTTTATATTTCTAAAAAATTAAAATATTAATCATCACTTAAAAAATAATTCGAACCACAACATTTATTTGCAGCACATATTTATATTCGTTATTATATATATTATAGAATGTGACCGAGTTGCATTTACCAAATCGCGAAGCTCATGCAAAAAAATCATCTCTGAGGCAAAGAAATCATTCGACCAGAGGATAGGTGACCGTCTCGCATCTTGCCCCAATGGAAAACGGGCCTTTTTCTCGTTACACAAGGCAATAAATAGAAATTTCGCGTCTCCCTCACTTCCACCCCTCTTTCACCCAAATGGTTCAGTAGCCACGACCCCCGCTGAAAAAGCTGAATCACTAGCCTCCTATTTCGCAACTAACTCCACTTTAGATGACAAAGGGCTTAACCCGCCCACTTATACCCCCCAAACCAACCTCATGGGCAAAATAATTTTCAGGACCCAAATAATCATTAAAGCCATTAATAAATTAAATTCCAACTCCGCCGCTGGCCCGGATGACATCCCACCAATTCTCATTTAAAAATGCGCCCCTGAACTTGCCCCTATCTTATCCAAGCTATTCCAACTCTCTTACGAATCGGGCATATTCCCCAAAAGCTGGAAAATAGCCAGAGTCACGCCTATTCCTAAAAAAGGAGACTCTTCACAAATCTCTAATTACAGACCTATCTCGATCACCTCTGTTCTTTCCAAAATAATGGAATTGGTCATAAACCAACACGTCCTTCATCACTTAGAAAACAATAAATTAATTCACGATAGGCAATATGGATTCAGACAAAATCGTTCCACAGGCGACATCTTAACCTATGTCACCCACACCTGGAACAATACTCTAGAGGCCGGAAAAGAAACCCTCGCTGTAGCCCTTGATATCTCCAAAGCTTTTGACCAGGTTTGGCACAAAAATCTTCTTGCCAAACTGCCAGCCTTTGGATTCACACCAACACTTCGCAAATGGATAGAAAGCTTTCTGACAAACCGAAGTATAAAAGTTGTGGTAGATGGAACATCATCTGAATCGTTCTCCACAAACGCTGGTGTTCCCCAAGGCTCTGTAATCTCCTCCACACTCTTCCTAATTTATATAAACGACCTTATCGATCAAACGGCAAACCCCACTCATTGTTACGCCGACGATAGCACTCTACACGGCAAACCCTCACTCCCGAATAATCGAATCAATGTTGCCTCCTCAATTACTCTCGACCTAGACAAACTGAATAAATGGGGCTCTCAAAATTTAGTTAACTTTAATTCAAACAAGACTCAATGTTGTCTAATTTCTAGGCGCGAAAATAAAGATTTCCCTGATATTCACTTCGATTCGAATACCCTGAAAATGTGTGACAACCTATCCATGTTGGGCGTCTCTGTCGCATCTGACCTGTCTTGGAATGAACACATCTCCTCTGTAGCGAAATCTGCAGCAAGGAAGATTGGCTTCTTATTCAGGTCCAAGCGATTTTACAAACCCCCACAACTTCTCACCATCTACAAGGCCCAAATCCGCCCCTGTCTCGAATACGGCTCTCATCTATGGAGAGGAGCCTCAAAATATTCTCTTGCTACCCTGGATGCAATTCAGAAACGAGCCGTCAGGCTAATTGACGATTCTACCCTCACCGACTCCCTCGACTCGCTGGCTCATCGAAGAAATGTCTCTGCCCTTTCCCTTTTCTATAGATACTATCACGGCAGGTGCTCTGATGAGATAAAATCAATAATTCCCCCCAAAGCATGCTTTGCACGTAGCACGCGTTTTGCCGACTCCCAACACTCTCTCGCGGTCAAATTAGAAAAGTGCCGGACCACTTCATTCGCGAATACATATATCCCCATGACTTCAAGGAACTGGAACTCTCTCCCAGCCTCTATCTTTCCCAGCACCTATAATCTTCAAACCTTCAAAACCGGGGTACATAGACACCTACGTCTACACCCTCTCACTTAATCAACTTTCCCTTCTCTTCGGTAATGCAAGGGTCTTTCGAGATCCATAGGAGCTGCATCTTTACTGGTGCACCCCTTCTTGCATTCGATTGCATTAAAAAAATATATATATATATGTATGGGTTAGTAATAATGGTAATTTTATTGATCTATTTTAAATTTCTTCCATAAAAATATACAATTTTTGAAATTAAAAATTCAACTAATAATACATAACACACTATATCGGAAGGTTCCTTCAAGATAAGATATAAAAAGAAAACTGCAAACTGTGATAGCCGTGGCACACCGTCCTTCAAGATAAGATATAAAAAGAAATGCAAACTGTGTGCCGTGGCACACCGTCCTTCAAGATAAGATATGTAAAAAGAAAACGCAAACTGTGTGCCGTGGCACACCGATCCTTCAAGATAAGATATAAAAAGAAAACGCAAACTGTGTGCCGTGGCACACCGTCCTTCAAGATAAGATATAAAAAGAAAACGCAAACTGTGTGCCGTGGCACACCGTCCTTCAAGATAAGATATAAAAAGAAAGACAAAATAAAAATATGTAATTTTAAATTAATATTGATGTATAAAATTCAAAATAGGTGGTTTCTATCCGGCCGAACTTTGGTCTAGCCAATAGAAACGATACGGGTGCCGGCTAGCATTTTCTGCTTGTCGACACATACCACTTGTAAAAATACCTCTTGCGCTCAACCTTCTGTTTTGTTTCGTTCCATTCGTTAAGAAAAAATATCCAAAAGCTCTGATTGATTTAAACACTATTTGACCGTGCTACTCAATTGGAAAACTCTCTTTTGGACTACGATTTTATTGGATTGATACACATTTGAAGGACCCACGCGGAACTCTGAAAATTTCTAACGGATTTAATATTACAACACGAACCAGGGACAGATACTTGTTTATAAGCAACAAAGCGAACCATAGGATATTCTTTTATCATTGCACCAGGTGAACCTCATTATTTATGTAAATATATCTCATCTCATTAAATATCATCAAAATATGAAAAGGCCTTTTTTATTAAAAAACTACAGTCCACAACCTTTTCTTCATCTCTGAACTAGCAACAAATTCTAAATCTATACAATTGATGTAGTATAAAGCAGTGTTCCGCAAACTGTGTGCCGCGGCACACTGGTGTACCTTGGTCATTAGTTGGTGTGCCGCGGAAAAATGTCAAATTTTGTGAAGATAATAGACCTACACATACCTAAGAGTTATGCGAGCAGCAAGAGATGAGAGCAGCCTTATCAACTATTGCTCCAAATTTTGATCACCTGTGCTCATTTAAGCAGGCTCACATTTCTCGTTAAACATCTTTTCATATTATAAATAAAACCCGTGAATCTATTATTATTAAAATGGACATGAACCAATTAAATTTTTATTATTATATTGATTTTAATAATAAATAAATATTAAATAAACATTAGGTTTTTTCTTTGGTGTACCTCTAAAACTGGGGTGTCCAACCTTTTAGCTTCCCTGGGCCACATTGGAAGAATATGAGCTGTTTTGGGCCACAGTTAAAATACACTAACGCTAATAATAGCTGATGAGCAAAAAAACGTAGAATATGCACTTAATATATTACATAAGAAATGAAGCTTTGTTACTTTATAATTTTTTTATTATAAAAGTAAGAGACAAAATCAGCAACATAAAATTTTAGTGAAAAGTTTTTCATTGTTTTTGGGACATAAATCCGTCGATATTTGGCTCAAAGAAATTCTCAGTGAATTCTCGAAATGCCCATCAAATATTTTGGATTTAGCTTCATTCTGTGTTTGCTTTATACTTGAATAAATAAAATTATTTATGAATCACTTAATGAATATCTAATTGCAAAATAACGTGTTAAATTCAAAAATTGATTACTCATAAATTAATAGCAAGTTAAAAATATTGTATTTTTAGTAATATCCCTGGGACTGGGGTCTCAATCTCATAAAGTTTGTAAGTTTGCGATTTTTTGTCGGACCACATTGTTAGCCGCCGTCTTGGACTGCATGCGGGCCTCGGATTGGACAAGCCTGCTCTAAAATTTCTTGATTTGGTAGGTGAACCTTGAACACAAAAAGTTTGTGGAATACTGGTATAAAGAAAGTATAGTGTATAGTACAATTAGGTATTTGGGTCCTTTGCTCTTATTTTGCTGCCTACGACAGGTCAACTTCCGCTCATTAGACGGATAAATTTGGAAAAGACTCCAAGCAGCATTTCGTCAGCTGAGAATTGGAGTGATCCAAGTCCACGTATCCTTATTTTGAGAAATTGATGTTCAATATTTCAGATCCATTGTTTTTAAATCGACATACACTGAGTTTTAGAAGATACACAACTAAAAATATTATAGGACTAATGGGACCAAGTGGACTTGGTTCATTTTGTAAAAAGAAAGTCTTGTTCATTAAGAGGTAAAAAATTTTAAAAATGTACTTGGTTCACTCCAATTCTCAGACTACGATTATTTATCTTTAGTTTGCTGTAGCCAGAGGGGGCGAGTTAGTATTCCCCGAAATGTTAAGGTAAAAATCAAAGTTTTACAGTATATACCGGGTGAGTTTTTTTTATCTTGAGACAGTCTTATAACTCAAAAACAGTGCATTATATGAAAAAAGTTTCAAATAAAAGTTAATTTATATCAGGGGGTAAACTAAACTACAGTATTGTTTGTCGACCTAGAACAATCTTTCAAGGGTATTTCGAGGTCAAGTTCTGTTTTTTAAATGGAAACCTATATGTTTCTGTACATATTCTAAATCTACAAAAAAACTGAACAACAATATAAAAAATATTAAATCAATTACCTATATCTCAAAAAATTCTAATAATTATTTTTAACAATCATTCAACTTAATTATCAAATAATAATGATCAAATATTTAATTATTAAATAAATAATTTAATAATTTTTCGACACTGTTCTGGGATATTCCAGAGTGTTATCGCAAGTCTTCTGAATGAATTCCAGTTCCAATTTCGTTATTTTGGCCTGTTTCAGTTTCTTCGTAGCCTTTACATTTCTTGTTTTTTTTTTAACGGATTTACAATACGATAAAATGAAGCTTGTGAGGGTGTATCCCTATCAGGAAAACGGTCGGCATCAATTTCAATGGGAGCCCCATAACAATTCTTCCACTTTCACCATAAATTAAGACCATTTTAATTCTGTCTTCAACAAAAAATGCTCCATTTTTATTATGGTAATACAATATAACTATCTACTGGATTGACACGAGAAATAAACTTTTTTAAACTCAAGTATTTTAAATAGTTATTATTAAGTAGAAAATAATCTCTTAAATTTGTGTACCTACGTATAATGAAGTTTTAAAATCATTATAAACACTTATTTTTATTGTTGTGACTTTTCGATTTAATAAATATTTATTTGATCATTATTATTTGATAATTAAGTTGAATAATTGTTAAAAATAATTAGAATATATAATATATAATTTTTTTGAGATCTAGGTAATTGATTTAATATTTTTTATTATTTGATGTCGTATAAAAAAATAGTTCCAATAAAAGTTGTTCGGTTTTTTCTGTAGATTCAGAATATGTACAGAAACATATAGCTTTCCATTTAAAAAACAGAAGTTGACCTTGAAATACCCTTGAAAGCTTGTTCTAGGTCGACAAACAATAGCGTAGTTTAGTTTCCCCTCTGATATAAATAAACTTTTATTTGAAACTTTTTTTCATATACTCCATTGTTTTTGAGTTATAAGACTGTCTCAAGATAAAAAACTCACCCGGTATAAATAAAGATAAAAATAAAAGATTAAATAAATAAAGACTGAAGTCATAGTGCAGAAGAGCCACTTCTGTTGATTAGCGTTAATGTCTCTACATAGAAGCAAGGAAATTTAAACAGCAAAGTTATCAATGAATTTGCACCAAAAAAAGATAGAAGATTGGACTTTATAAGTTTGTCTCTTTAAAGACTTTAAGATTGTTGTAATATATCACTGCCATTGTTTTGACAAACTTAATATAAACAGTGTTAACTCATTTTCCCATTATGATTCAAATGTTTTCATCTTTAATAAAATATGATGATGATTATTTTGCTACAACCACTTTTTTGTAGATTAATTTTTTTTACTTTCCCGTTATATATCTTATATTTATAGGGCTAATATCTTTCAAATATTGTTAATATTTTACTCTGCAAATACTACTTATGTTTTTACTAATAAAAGGAAAAAGTGTATTTTTAAATTAAACAATATATATATTTACTAGCTGCGACGCCCGCCTTCGGCGGGCCCCTTACTAGCCAAAGGGCTTCGCCCCCTGGTTCCTCTCTCCTGCTCCCTAAACCCTCTACCCTCCTCCACCTCCAACCACTCTCCACCCCACCGATCTTGTTCCCAAACCTGACCTATTCTCCCCCATTTTATCACTCTCCACCACACCAAGCTTCTCCAGACCTTCTTCCGAACCTCTGGTCACTCTCCACCCCATTTCTCGCTCTCTAGAGCAGTGTTCCGCAAACTTTTTGTGTTCAAGGTACACCTACCAAATCAAGAAATTTTAGAGGTACACCAAAGGAAAAAACGAATGTTTATGTAATATTTATTCATTATTAAAATCAATATAATATGAAAAGATTTTTAATGAGAAACGTGAGCCTGCTTAACTGAGCACAGGCAATCAAAATTTGGAGCAATCGTTGATAAGGCTGCTCGTATAATAACTCTCAGCATTATCTTCACAAAAGTTGATATTTTTCCGCGGCACACCAACTAATGACCACGGTACACCAGTGTGCCGCGACACACCCTTTGCAGAACTCTGCTCTAGAGGTCCACAGAATATGTATACAAAATATGGTTGAGTTTGGTCCAAAGGTCTAAAATTTTCATATTTGACCCCCCCTCTCCCGCCAAAAAAAAAAAAAATTTAAACGAAAATGTTAAAAATTACATCCTCTACAACTTTGCTTCTAATAGTATTTGACGTAGAGTAAATAGTTTAGGAGTTATTTGATTATTTCTAGGGGGACGGACATAGAGACACAGGCACAAATGCCCTTTAGTAGTCTGTGATTTCCAGTGGAAACTCCCGGGTATCTGGGAGGTCATGCCTCCTACTCATAGGAGTTTATCCATACTCCCCTAACCCCTCAATGGGTAACCAACATCCCCCCCCCGAAATTATTTTTCTGGCTACGGCCTTGGCCATAACCCCCATTAAACCCATCACAAGAAACTCACACACATTAGTTAATCTTTTTATCTAGAAGATAAAGGATAAATAAATATGTAGTTATATCTCTAGTAGCTTGAAATATTATAAAAAATAAAATATATTTTAATAAATGAAAATAAATATTTATAAGATTGGATCTGAGAATTTTATTTATATCAACTTATTTATTTATCTTTTGAGGATCTTAATTCTCTTTTAGAATTTACCATTGAATTTTACCATTGGTAACTATACCTTTGAGGCCCGTAGCAAATTCATCGGATGGGGCTCTCCCTCAATGTAAAGAAGAAGCTAAACCAACTTTATAGTTTCTTTTTAATAAATCACTACGTAAAATACATAAAAACGCTATTATAATTATTGTGTGCATTTTTTGTTGATTATCTATTAACTTTTAATTTGTCTCTGTACTTTAGTAGGTAAACTAGCTGCAAGGCCCGCCCCCGAAACCCACCCTCCGCCCCATGCACCCGTGCCCAACCCCCGCCTCCACACAACCATCCCGCACCGCACTCCACCCCGCACCACCCCACTACGCCTCTGGACTCTCACCTAAACCCCCACTCCACCCTGCACCACCACCCACGCCAGACCCCATCACGTGCCCTCCACGATGGCGCACCACACCCCCGCTACACCCCCGGACTCCACCCGCACCACTCCCTTCACCGCCACCCTACTCAGTCTTACTCCCTCACCCCACCCTCATTCCCTCCCGGACCCTCATACCACCTCTCTCACCCCACACCCTAACCCACCCTCCCTCCTTTCCATCCCCTCACCGCACCCAGTTTTTGCATTTCTAGCCTTCTAGTGACCCACAGATTATTTGGTTGAGTTTGGTCCAAGAGCAAGAATTTTTCATTTTTTGACCCCCCCCCCCCCATTTTGGGTGGTTAGTTTTTGCCTTTCTAGCCTTCTAGAGACCCACAGATTATGTATACAAAATTTGGTTGAGTTTTCTCCAATGGCAAGAATTTACATTTTTCCACCCCCCCCCCCCTTTTTGGGTGGATTTTGGGGGGAATTTTTTTAAACAAAAGTTGTCAGAAATCACATCCCCTACAACTTTGCTCAAAATAAAATTTGCCGTATAGTTAATAGTTTCGGAGTTATTTAATAATTTTCATTCGTGCGCCCCCCCTAAACCCCCTTTTGGGGTCAAAATATCAAAACGTTATATAGCTATAAATGTAAGTTAGTAGACATCTGATGTAAATATGAAATTTCATAATAATCCCTTCAGCCGTTTTGACGTGAATCGTGAGCAACTTTTCGCGGAAACCACGGAAACATACAGACATACAGACAGACAGGAATTTTGTTGAGGGTGTTTTCGTTCATAACTTTGCTTGAAACGTGTGCAACCAAATTTCGCGTGATTTGGACCAATGTACAGACAAAACCTTAATTTTTATATATACCTATATATATATATATATAGATTTCATTTAAATTGGTAAACATGACGACTATTTTTGTTGGGGGACGGACATAGATTCATAACTACATACAGAGGCAGGAACAAATACGCTTTAGTAGTATAGGATTAATTGAATATAAAGCTAATAAAATTTACTAAATTTAGTAATAATAAATGTCGGGATCTCCTGTGTGGAGGTGGCCCGTGGCATTTTGCCCGTTTTCTGCCATCCTATTAGTTACGCCACTGGAGTCTAAATTATACTACCATTATGTTATGAAAGGGGTAGTATTATAGTAGAGGTACGAGTTGGACAATAATGTGTTTTGTCAGGTGCCAAGAGAGGTGCATTGAGGCAGTGTTGGATGATGGCCATGACCCTTACATGCTCGGTCCATTTACCCCTCCTCTCCTCTCCTTCCACTTATCCCTTCTCTTCTTCATTTCTTCAGCCGTCAACCAACAGTCGTCTAACCAGCATCCATAGATAAAAGATATCAGCCAGCATCATCATCGCATTTGGCCTCTGTGCAGAACAAAATGCAACCACTAGGCGCCGGTCTCCTTTTCTTCCTCTTCCTACAGGTATTTTTTCTGATAATCCTAAAAAAAAAAATAATAATAATTTCTATACTAAATTATTTTTATTTATTTATTTTTTAAATTTAATATCTATTAGTTATTTATTATTTATTATATAACAATTTTTATAAAAATTTGTTTATTTGTTTGAATTTTTACCTTACGAAAAACGGAAAATCGCTCTTGATTTTCATCGATAATTTTGTTCATTTTCGCTTAATTTTTAGAATAAGGAATGGCTATAAACTATATTTATTATATATATATATACACAGGGGCGTATCCAGGTATAGTCAGGGAGGCACTGGCCCCCCAAAACGCAAAGTGATTCTTAAAAACTTCAATTTATATAAAAAATCTATAAATACTTTCTGAAAATTAGCCAATGAAAAGAAAATAGATATTATTAATTTTATTCTTTCTTATAGTTAATTTATTTGTAATCCCCAGTTCCCTTTACTCCTGTACCTCCCCACTCCCCTCCCTAACCAAAAAGCTGGGTTCGCCTTTGTGTACATACAATATACATATATATTAAAATCAATTTTTTTTTACTGAAAATGATGAGAGAAGGAGTTACACCAAAAAGGTGTATCCCCTAAAGGCCTGGGTTGGGCCCTCCATCGTGAAAAGAAGAATTTTATGGGCTGGACAGGGGTCGAAGGTATCTGTGATGGATACGGGTCTTAAACAGCTGAAGGTTATACGTCGCGGGAAAGATGGTGGGAGGGAGCGATTTCCAGTCTCATCAATTTTCTTTGATCTTGAAAGGCGATGGGAGAATGTATTAAAATTATTATCAATATTAGGGTCCGGCTTATTTTAGAGTCTACGAAAATTTAAAATAAGAAATAGTTTTTAAATTATTAATATAATATAAAGAAAAATAACCGACTTCAAAATTATATAAAAAAAAACAAATAAACATAAACAAAGAAATAAACAGGTTCATAAACAAAGAAATAAACAGGTTCATAAACAAAGAAGTTTTGGGTGAACATATGTTACATAACAAAAAAGGTCCAATACCAATGAAATTTAGTTTTTTACCAATCGGAAACTATGCTGAACACAATGCAGAAAAATCATCAAAATCGGTTCACAATTGGCAAAGAAATCGAGTTACAGGCACAAAAAAAAAATTCAGCCGAATTGAGAACCTCCTTTTTTGAAGTCGGTTAAAAAAAATCGGATCCGAATGGACACTAACAGTTATTTGGATGGTCAAGTCAAGCTAGACCCGATCTTGCATCCAACCTCGCTTTGGAGCTTAAAATATTATAAAAAATAATATGTATTTTAATAAATGAAAATAAATATTTTTGTATTTTTAGTTTGTATCAATGAGTTAGAGAAAGATGTGACCCTCGGGCAGAGTCCTGGTAAAGGCTACGATTTTTGATTAAACTGGTCTAGTCACTCTAAATTATACCTACATTTTGAATATATATAGATTATAAGTATTTAGGAAAAGCGATGTTGGTTTATAGTGAAACATATTAAACACAGGAGTTTTTTAACGGGTTATAGTGGTGTTTCACAGGTAAAAAAATGAAAATTAAAAAATATTCTTTAATTATATTTTTGGAGGTTTTTTTATTTTTCTCTATACATATTTTGGGTTACGAGCCCATCATCAGGAGTTTAAAAAAAGACAGTATTTTGTTGCGACACACTGTTGGTTTTGGTTGCAACCCTTCTTGACCAGAGAAAGGGTTGACGATTTGTTGATTTTATCTCGAAGATAACTCCCCGTGAAAGGTCTGGTAACGTGTCCAAGCGATTCGGCCTGTTTAAGCCCTGGTGCTGATTTGAAGAGGGAGAGATTGTTCAAAGAAAGAGCATTATTTACTTTTGATTATTTTTATTAGTTAATTATAAATACACTTGTCTCCAACTGATGGCTGGAGAGCCTCATCTCTTAACATCAAATTAACAAGTGAGCATCTCTGACTTCAAACTAGGACTGGTTCTCTCAAGAGCAAAATTAGAAGTGCCCAAACTCTGTCAACTGATCAAAAACTGCTTGGAGACTCGAAATTCCAAGACTCCCTCTCATAGGCCAAATTCTTAATTATTGACCACTCCCTTTTTTAAGGGATGGTCTTCAGAACCACGTGACCCTTCATGGGAAATTTCCAGAAATGGAAATAGATATTTCTCACGGTAAAAATGACATTTATAAATCAACATCTGGGCCAAAAAGGCATTGACAATTATTTATGACTTGGCTTCAAGAGCCATTTCATATTTATTGACAGGAAGCGAATTGCCTTTGTCAAAAAGATGCACTCAAGGCTTAAAGGGACCTTCAAGCGACCCGTAAGAATAATTATATTTATATTCCAGGAAAGTATTGTCGGGGGGGCATAACAATTTTTTAAACTCCTGATGATGGGCTCGTAACCCAAAATATGTATAGAGAAAAATAAAAAAACCTCCAAAAATATAATTAAAGAATATTTTTTAATTTTCATTTTTTTTACTTGAGAAACACCACTATAACCCGTTAAAAAACTCCTGTGAAATATAGATTACCTACTTTTTTGCTTTTTCCCAATCAACCCCTTAAATAAATTTAAAGCACGTGAAGACAAAAGGCTGCAGCAATATCTTCCTATAATTTTCATTTAGAAAATTGGTAAATTTTTAAAAATCTATTAAAAAATAGATTTTTCTAAGGAATAAATCTTATATAGTGTTCTTAGTAAGAGCACCCATTGATTTATAATATAATTGTATTATGTAATTTCATATTTAAATAATACATTTTATAATCATATTTATTAAATTTTTAAAATAAAGGTGATTTTTTTAAATTAAAGCCTTTTGAATAAAAAATATGTTAAAAATTATATATTATTTTAATATTCATATAACTGAATCAATATATGAATATTCATTTAGGTAATTCATACATTATCAACTTTAAATCTATTCAAACAAAAATTTATAAAATACATACCAACTTATGGTATAACACAAATAAATTTTTTTATTGAAGTCTTCATGGAGTGATTTTTTTTAGTTTTTTTCCACAAAATACTGAAGAAATTTCTAAAACAAAGACATAAATATAAATTAATTAGTTTTAAAGTAATTCACTCAATCGTTTAGTGCAGAGCTTTTCAAAGTTTCTGGCTTGACGAGCCCATTTTATTTTCAAAATTAAATGCATTAAAATTAGTTTATATAAACCATATATAATTATATATTGTTTATCTTAAGTCACGCTGCCGGTGCTGAGGATTCTTATAGATGTTAAATAAAACAAAAGCTTTTTTTTTCTCAGCATTTTTTTTTTAATTCAATTGGTGATGGACCTCGAGAATGAATAAAATGATACATTGTAAGATGTCTCTCGAGCTCAGATGTATTCGAATAATTTTGGAGACTGAGCAGACACGAGGATTCGGTGAGGGTCCACTGAAGACTGTAAAGTTCCCGAACTATTTGGATTTGATTTAACTACCAATTGAATTAAAAATCTGCTGAGAAAAAAGCTTTTGTTTTATTTAACATCTATATTGTTTATATTTATTTATAGATATGATATCTAAAAGGCGCTGGAATGATGGACTGTTAATTTGTTTATATTTGGTTGTAATAAATGTATTTCAATAAAATCCCTATCATTATTATAAAATTCTAATATGTATAGTTCAGCTAGAAAATCATAAGATGGTGTCATCTATTAAATCCGATGGAATGGAATATTTTTAATTATATGTCAGTAGGGTTGTTTTTCACCCCCTCGGGAATCGAACCCGAGTGCCAGTAACAGCAATCCGGGCCATCTGACTCACCTGCGGGATACGAACCTCTCTGACATATGTAAACGCGTAAAATATTTTACTCAAAGATTGATATCTTAATTTGAAAAATTTTGCGATATAGTGATTCTAAATTTAAACATATAGCCATGCCATATAATTTAAATAAAGGTGGTATAGTGTTTCAACAACCCCTCTGACATATAATTAAAAATATTCCATTCCATCGGATTTGATAGATGACACCATCTTATGATTTTCTAGTAAATTTGAATCTATTACCATCGGCAAATTAATATCTTTCATATGTAGTTCAGATTATTCAAAGTTTTTTTTTCAGTTAATCTTTTAGATTTATTTTGTTTATGACACAGGGGATTAATATATAAATATATGGTATTTGTACTAACTCATTTGCCAAGTTTTTATTTCTTGGTAAATTTTGCGATATTCTTAAATTCCTTCCTCGGATGAAATAAAATTTCATGAAATTGACCACCAGATTTTCTTAGTGTTGCTAATAAAATCCACCAACACCAAGGAAGAAAATTAAGAGCCCCTAAGAGCCTCACGGAAACAAAAAACTTGTCAAGTGAGCCACTAGAAATAAACATTTTTTTGTATCTATTTTTTCCATTACAAATAATAATTAAAAAAAATATATATATTGTAATCTCAGGTGTATTCAAGTGCTTCATTTAGGAATTTTAGGAAAATGTTCTCTCGAATTCAGAAATAATCTTATCTTAGATTTAGTATTTCTCAAGAAATATATTTAACAAAGAGAAACAAAGAGGTTGTCCTCTGCTTGATGCAAATAAACATACACACATATATGTAATCTTTAAATCGATTAGGTTATAAATGATTCATTAGCTAGAAACTATAAATGGGTTTTATTAACAAATATACAATACAATTTATACAATAAATAATTAGAAGATAATCTTACCTATAAATGAAAAGATTATAAGACCTTTATCACGTATTTAAAGATGTACAATTTATTCTTATTATCTTCTATTTATATTAAATTACAAGTTCATATTATTTAACCGAACTGACATGTGCATAGCAAGCCAGAGCTACTACCAACATAATATTTAATAAATCCCTAGAGGTTATAATAAGAGCGCTAAATTAGGAATAAGATATTATTATCTAATTTACACCTCCTCTGCTAGGGGGACTCTTTTTCTCATAAGGGGAAAAAGAGTAAGGTCTCAGCTTCCTACTGTTCACCACACTTTCCTTGTTTTTCTTATTACACTTTAGTTTATACATAGAGTTTGAAACTTTCTTGCTGATGATGAATGGTCCGCTTCTTATTTCTTCTAACTTGCCCCTGTTTAATTTATTTCCATTCATAACATATACCCATTCTCCTTCTTTGAATTGATGTTCTTTTTTATTCACATCAAATTTCTTTTTATTTTTGAGAAAATTTTTTCTGAGTTTCTGAATGCTTCTTCTCTATCTTTCTCTATATCTTCTTTTTTGTGTAACTCTTCGGGGATAATATCAGAACTTTGTTCGTACAACAGGTAAGAGGGTGAGTATTTTGTTACGCTATGATTTGTAATATTATATTCTCTTACGCATTCTTCTGCTAATTTCGGCCATGCTCGTTTATCTTTTTCATTTATTTTACATCTTAATCTATTTACTAAAGTCTGGTTTAATCTCTCATTTAAACCATTAGATTGTGGGGAATCTATAGATGTAAATATTAGTTGAATTTTCTTTTCTTTTAGATACTTTTTAAATTTAATTGAATTTAAAGCACTATATTGGTCAACTAAAATCATTTTTATTTCGTTTTTATTTATAATCGGGTTTAGTAATTTAATGAAATCATCTGCAGACTGGGTAGTTGATGTCGAAATCCAAGCATATCTAGAGAAATGATCCACCAGCAAATGCATATATTTCTTTGTTGATCTATTACCACCAAAACCACCTATTGTGTCTATTGACATTATTTCAAATGGACATTTTGCTGGTCCTAGTTTTGATAATAGACCTATTTCTCTTGGACCCCTTGATTTATTCTTTATGCATGTTTCACATGTGTTACAATAATCTTTTATTAATTCGTCCATATTCTTGAAGTAATAAAATGGTCTTATTTTTTCTGCCATTAGATTATTACCAATATGACCGTAGAATTTATGTATTTTATCTATCAATTTTTTTCCAAATTCTTTAGATACATATATTCTTTTATTATTTTTTAATATTTTGAAATTTATATCACCGTTTTTAAAAGTCTTTTTTGAATTTTCAATTTCATCTTTAATAGATTCCTGATCATTAATTATTTCTTCTATCTTGATCATATTCACTATTTCTAAGCAATCTTCTTTATTTTCGAAATCTTCCAAAACTGGATTTCTCGATAAGGTGTCAGCTTCTATATTTTCTTTTCCTTCTTTGTAGACCACTTTAAAATTATATTGTGTTAAGTATAACATCATATCTCCTAGTGCTTCATCAGTTCTCGCTTTTGATTTTAAATTTACAAGTGGTTTATGGTCTGATGTGACTATGAATTCTTTACCTATTAGATAATGTTGCCAGTATACAATCGCTTCCTTAATTGCTAAACATTCCAAAAACATTACTTCTTTCTTCATTTGTCCCGGTGTCAATTTCTTTGAGAAGTATGCTACTGGATGTAGAAATCCATCTTCCTGTTTTTGCTTTAGAACAGCACCCAGCCCCAATCGGCTTGCGTCCACTTCTACAACTGTGTCCTTATTTCTATCGTAGATTGCTAAAATTGGTGTTGTGCATAAATATTTTTTTATGTCTATAAAACAATTTTCGCATTCTTCAGACCATTTAAATTTTTGGTTCTTCTTTAATAAGTTGTGTAGTGGTGCCAACTTATGTGTACAGTGGTCGATGAATTTTCTGTAGAAATTTATTTTTCCCAATATTTGACGAACCATTTTTTTTGATTTTGGACGTTTAAATTCCTTAATCGAAATTAAATTATCCTTAGTTGGGTATACTTTCCCATCTTCAATTTCGTGACCTAAATATTTGACAGAGTGTCTAGCAAACATACATTTTTCTAATTTTAATTTAAAACCTTCTTTTTTTATTGCCTCAAAAAATAACCGAATGTGTTCTAAATGTTCATTAAATGATTTTGAAAAAATCAGTATATCGTCTATATAATTTACACAAAATTCGTTTAAATTGTGTCGTCTGATTATACTTGCCAGAACTCTTTGGAAGATAGCGGGCGAATTCTTGTAACCGAATGGTAGTACCTTCCATTGCCAGTGCCCTCTTCTTGTTATAAAGGCTGTTTTTTCCCTGTCTTTTTCTCTAATTGGGATAGCCCAAAAAGCTGAATTTATATCTAATGCCGAATACCAATCACAGCCGTTAACGTCCACTACTAAATCTTCTATTCTAGGGAATGGCTGTGGTTCTGGCACCACCAATTTATTCAATTCTCTCAGATCTATACACAATCGAGTTCTTTTTCCCTCTACTTTTTTAAAAGCTAACGTCACCGGTGATGCAAAAGGTGAACTCGATTCTTCTATCAGGTCATTTTCCATTAATTTTGAAATTTGAGAATCTATTTCTTCCTGGTCTGGGAATGAGCATCGATATGGTTTCTTTGAGATATATCTGTCTTCTTTTAACTTTATTTTTACTTCTCCAGTTTTAACTGAACCGACATCATATTTATCTTTTGCGAAACATGATTGGTATTCTTGAATTAATTTAACGGTTTTCATTCTCTTTTCTTCATCTAAGTGGATCACATTTTCCTCAAAATTTTTAATATTTCTGTATTCATAAGCTGTAGGATGGTTACCTTTTATGGCTCTTTTCTTCATGTGTATGTTATTTGTAGCTTCTTCTGTTGTTTCTTCTTTTATTTCGTTCTTGTTCCTAAATATATCATCATCATTGATATTATCTATGTCTATTATTTTATCATTTATTCTTTGTTTAATTTTTAAGTTTTCATCTTGTATTAAATTGAACCTTTTTATTGTATCCAATCCAATCAATAAATCGTAGTTAAAATTATCATTTTTTACAACTATTAAATTTAATTTGTCTTCTATTTCTCCAATTTTCATATGTAGGTTAGCCCGGTTTTCAGTAAATTTCACACCATTTATGGTTTTCAATATACTTTTATTCTTTATTAGTTTTGTTTTTAATAATTTTATAAATTTTTCATTAATTAGTGAACATGTAGAGCCATTATCGTATACTGCTTGAATTGTTTTCTCTTTATTTACAATTACCCTAATCTTTATTAATGAAAGTGGTGTGGGATTCCCTTGGCCAATTAGTTTTTTTTAACATCATTATCTTGTAGTCATGTTTCATCTTCATCGTCTTCGTCTTCTTCAGTTATATTTATTTCATTTTTATTGATTCTTTTATTCCAACATGCCTGTATTGGGTGATAACGGTTTTTAAGACCCAACGATTCACATCTTGTGCATGGGGTCTTCTTAGTTTTTGAAATTTTCAATAATTTATCTTTAACATAATCAAATTTTTTTCTTCACTTTTCTTCGTTTCCCAATTCGTCGTTATATGGTGATAATCATTAATTTTCTTTAGTTCGTTTATTAAATCATCCATAGTCTTAATTTTCTCCCTTTCCAATTTATTTTGTATTTCAGCCGGTAAATTAAACACAATTTGATAAATCCTAAATAATTCTGGTATATTTTTATCCGCTTCCAGTAATAATCGTTCTTTCTTAATTACGTATTCGATTAATGATCCAGAAATATATTTAAATCCAAATGCTGCGCAGATGGGAGCCCAATTTCTTTTTTCATAAGTCAGCAAAAATTTTTTTCCAACCATCCCAATCAGAAGCTGATAATTTCATTAAATTGGCACTATACCACTCTTTTATATTGCCCTCAACGAAGATTTTTAATATTTCTATTTTTGTGTTATTATTACTAATTTCACACCTAAGGCACTCCTTTTCGAATGACTCCATCCAAACTGTTGCCTCTTGCCTTCCATTAAATTTTACAATTAAAAATTTTTTTCTATCTCGTTTAAATTTACTTGAGTATGCGATTTTAATTTAGTTTTTAGGTCATTGATTTGCTCTAATAGAAAATGTTCATTGGATGTTAACTCACCCTTTTTTCCTGTTGTACAATCAGTTTCCTGATATTCCTCCAAAACATAATCCTTCACACAAAAATTTTCTTCTTCATCCAGATAAATTTTTTTAATTCTGGTTTAAATGTTACTCCTATTTTCCTGTACCCTCCGTTCTTTGTAATAGATTGCAGAGTATTACTAACCGTCCTCAAAGATAGCAGTTCGGGATGGTTTTCAACCTTCTTTAATTCTTCTGGAATTCGATACCATACCCTCTTGTCCAAAGATATTCCGATCAAGATGTTCTCCCTTTCATTCATCTTCATCAGATGTAAATGCAGTTTTGGTTGAGTCATTATTGTATCTTCTTATAATCTTTTTGTAATCTTTAAATCGATTAGGTTATAAATGATTCATTAGCTAGAAACTATAAATGGGTTTTATTAACAAATATACAATACAATTTATACAATAAATAATTAGAAGATAATCTTACCTATAAATGAAAAGATTATAAGACCTTTATCACGTATTTAAAGATGTACAATTTATTCTTATTATCTTCTATTTATATTAAATTACAAGTTCATATTATTTAACCGAACTGACATGTGCATAGCAAGCCAGAGCTACTACCAACATAATATTTAATAAATCCCTAGAGGTTATAATAAGAGCGCTAAATTAGGAATAAGATATTATTATCTAATTTACATATATATCGAGATGATATATCTGTATATATATTATTTATTTGTTTGAGACTATAGTTCCTAGCCCTCCAGCAGTGACGAAAGAACACCAAGTTTTCAATATCCATATGATATTGACTCCATGAAAAACATTTATAATTGAAGAAAGACTGATGATGAAGACCAAGTCTTCGAAACTATAGTCTCAAACAAATAAATAATATATATATATACAGATATATCATCTCGATATATATGTGTGTATGTTTATTTGCATCAAGCAGATGAGGACAACCTCTTTGTTTCTCTTTGTGGATCAACAACTCGGCTACTCTCGGCAAAACAAAAACTTTTCAATTAAATATATTTAAGCTCTATCTAGAGAGCTAGTGAAAGTTGTTTATGGGGAAAAATTGATATAGACGATGATTTAAATGGTTGGATCTTTAAATACAACTGTTAAAGTCTAAATTTGAGTCTAAGTATTGAATTCACGTAAAAATTTTCATTTTTTTTCTCATTGTGTTTAAAAATGTCTGGAAGTAGAAAAAAATTTTCAACCATGATTTTTTTCTTTCTATGTGTCCGGATTCATATACCCACGATAACTTAAGAAAGAAAAGTCCTAGAAAGTTCTTTCTTGTGATAAAATGTTTATATTTCCTATGCGGAGATCTGATGAGATTTTGGGATTTATGATATCTTTAGAACTTATTGTTATTATTTCTGAAAAAATACTTCTATTATTAATAACAAGAATCTGTCTGTTCTGACAATGTACTCTTTTTACTTTTTTTAACGCAGATAGATACATGAAACTCTCCAGCTATACATCTGTAATTAGGAAGTTTGTAAAAGAAGCTAACACAGCACCCCAAACTGTTTTACATTACTAATACACGATTTTCGAATATATTTCTCTTTTAATTAAATTTACTATATAGGTAGTTTTAGAGGCGACTGTGGGTCAGTGGTCAGAGTTTCGGGCCGCTGTCCTGAAGTATGCTGGTTTGAGACTGAGTCTCGGTAGATATTTGCAGTCGCCTCCTCTTGGAAAGCAATGGCAAACTACCAAGAGTATAATTGCCTAGTCAACCTCTCCAAACTAGCCGTTCGGAACCGGCGTTAAAAAGTAGGTCCCGTATATCTGTGTAAAACAGCTAAACACACTTAGCGCAGGTATATGTGGAGAGGTGCCGAAACGTCAGGGAGACCTGATATGGCACTTAAAAAAGAAGAATATAGGTATTTATAATATGTTCGTTATTGTAAAATAAATTCTCAAATATTAAGCTAATATATTATATCAACGAGATTTTCATTTCCGAAATATTCAAATGATTGTTATCGTTATTATTTTCTTTTCTCATTGCTGGATAAATTCAAATATTTTGAAAAATTTTCGTGACAGATTTTGACGCATACTAGAGTATATATCTATCGGCTTGGGCGACGACGTCGACGTGATTTTTTTAATTTTAAAACCCAATAATAGTTCATGACAAATAAAATTTATTAAAATTATGAAATTTAAATTATTATTTTAAAATCCACCACAGAGTCCAGAGGTGAAGCTCCCCCGGCCACCAATATGCCCGCCAAAGGCGGGTTTCGTAGCTGGATATATATATATATATATATATATATATATTACTTGAATAAAATTGCAAGAAGTTGTTGTGACATAGAAATTTTATTTTTATCTTTCGCTATCGTAACAGATACAAACAAAAATAATATTTTTATCTTGGAATATTTGTCAAATGTTATTATGGCAACAGTATCAATGATCTAATTTTTTAACTATATCGATAGATAAATTATTATTATTTATCACATATTATTTCCTTCACTTTATCAATGATTTAATTATTAATATCACTATATCGCGGTTATAAATCTTTATTGTTTTCCTGATTTATTAATCATTCTGATTAAATAATCATCCCATTTTGATCTTTATTAAACGATGTTACTGGCTATCTAATATTTTTACTTTACCATAAAGTGTTTTTTTTTATTCTTATTTTCAAAAACAACTAAAACTATTTTCATAAAAAAAAAAAAAAATTGAGTGAATTCACCGTGTTTCCATCTACAATAAATAAAACCTTATATAAAATGAACATGGAAAAATGTATATTTTAAGATATATTAATTGTTTTGTCAACATTTCTGTTAGTGCGTGTTTTAGCAAATTTTATGTACTCTCTATTTCAAAAACTAATGAAGATATCAAATGAAATTTTATTAAAAATAATTTACTTTATTTAGGAACGAATCTAAGAATTTAGTAGAAAATATTTTTACATTCCATATCAGAGGGCTGTCCACTCGGGAATCGAACCCAAGCGCTAACAAGCTTTCCGGGCCTTTAGTCAAACCCTTAAGACAAATGCGATATAAGATATTAGAAAAAAGCTAAAGATTTTTCACTCCTTTCAACTAGAAGGAAAAGCAAAAAATCAGGCTAAGCTGAAAAAAATATTCAGTATCGGACCCTTTATTTAAATAATTAATGTAAAGATTTAAGCATCTTTTTGGAGTATCTTTTTTTTGGAAAAAGATGGAATTTTAGATCCGACCCTAAATAAAGTAAATTCTTTTTAATATAATTGTGGTTAAATTCCGGGGTTGTATTTTTGAAAAATTCCTTCTTTTTTCAAAAAGATACTCCAAAAGATGCATGAATCTTTACATTAATTATGAAATTTTATATTTAGATATTTTATATTGTGATTAAGAGTTGATTAGATTTTTTGTTTTTTTGATAATGATATTGATGAGAGAAGGAGATACACCAAAAAGGTGCATCCCCTAAAGGCCTGGGTTGGCCCCTCCATTGTGAAAACAAGAAGAAGAGATGATTTTATGGGCTGGGTAGGAGTTGAAGGTATCTGTGGATGCGGGTCTTAAACAGCTGAAGGTTATAAGTTGCGGAGAAGACAGTGGCTTTCTCTTGAGGTCATAGGGATAAAAGAGTTGGTCAAAGCGCTTGTTAGATTTTTGTCCAATTTGACAGCGAAGGGGTGCTGAGCTTTCGAAAACCGCGTGTTTCTAGCAAAGAGGGCTTTAGGGGGGGATAATTGATTTCAGCTATACTGAACAGACGCCATGATAGCATCTGTAATACAGGGAAAGGGTAGAAACGGTTCTTTGGTTGAAATTGGCTCAACAATTAGGGACGGGAGGAAGGTTTAAAAATGTGAACCCTTTAGTCAATTTGGACCAAATTTTGCACACCTACCCTTAGGGAACTATCAATGCAACAATCAGGGTCTTGAAATCACCGAGGGGTGAGTCAGACAGTCAGATCCAGTTAACTGAAGTCCACACTCATTTCTTCCCCCAATAGAGCTTGAGCGTATTAATGCAATGGCATTTTTGTACCCAAGACGTCGCCAAGTGTACCAAACTTGTATTTGCACTGAAAATGAAGGACGATGAAGAATATAAGGCTAAAATAAATCAAAACTAATACTAAAGAGAAGTAAATAGAAATAATTTGTTGAAGTTTATTTGGAAAATATATATACTCTCTAAAATCTAAATGATAGTTAAATTATTTTTAGAAATAAAATTGAAAATAAATAAATAAAAATAAAAACATTTTTTTTTTTAATCTCAATCGTTTATTCTATCATATTACCATATAAATGTCTGCTCCCCTTTGGATGCGGCACACACTCATTAATTTGGAGGTAGAAAACAGACCATATTTTTTTTGAAGACAGAAAACTTTCTCACACCTCGAAATTCGTGGCTCGAATAATTGCAGGTTGTAGATAGAATACCAGACACCCCGATGCAAATTTTCGTTCAGCTTCCTATAAGAAAAAGAAATGGTAATAAAAATAAATAAACTGATGTGGCCACCCACATGACTTTGCCATAGGCCTGGCACCTCTCTTATATTTAATAAAATCATTTATAATCAGTTATATGGTGTAAAAATGAAAATCTAGGCTTTGGACAAAACTGAACCAAATATTGTATACATAATCTGAGATGTACAAAACTCAACCAAATATTGTATACATAATCATATTATGTATACAATATTTGTTGAGTTTAGTATACTGAATTATGTATACAATATTTGGTTCAGTTTTGTCCAAAGGCCTAGATTTTCATTTTTTGACACTACATCCCCCCACCCCCCAATTTCGGCCCCAGAAAAAAATAATAATCTTTTCGTCATTTTAAGTTCATTGTATAGTAGTTTTTCTTGTTTTTTTAGTTTGAAATCTTATAATACTAATTTTATTTAGCCCCCCTCCACACCCTTAATTTTGGGTTCGATTTCAACCAAAATCTAATCAGCTCTTAATCTCAATACACCTAAACTACAGGTGAAATTTCGTTTTGATATTCACACTAGTTTTTGAGCTACTGTGTCCATAAAAATTTGATAACGCAGGTTACTAGCGTACAAACAGACATTTTGACAAAACAGTTATTATCTCAAAAAATATAATTTTTTCGATGTTCACTTATCAGGGCTTTTTTGTAGACCGAAATGCCATGGTTTCGCCCAAATTTTTTTATCAAATTAGTTTTAGCCGTTTTTGAGATTTTTCGAAAAAACGAAGCAAAAAACACTTTTTTCATGCACGATTACATACTTGACCATACCCCGTATGGTAAAGTAAAAAAGTATATAACTATCTAAACCTTTTGGCGAGACTCTGTAGCTCAAATATCTTTCTTGAGAGGTACTAGATAGAAGATATTTATAATTTAATTATTTTTATTTCTGAATTAGAGTGAAAAGTATTTCTAAAAAGTCACATTTGAAACGTAAAAATCTGTTCAAATCTTAACATCTATTTATTTTTATTATTATTATTATTTTTTCAGGAAAACAAGATTTGCATTCCTTCATATAGGAATCACCGTGTCCACTTGTTGTAACTAATAAAAAAAAATAAAAAAACTATAAAACCAAAAACTAAATATTTTTTTTATAGGTGATATCTGGATTAGTTGTAAATCGTACTTTTACAATTGATTATGATGCCAATACATTTCTAAAGGATGGCGAACCCTTTCGATATGTTTCCGGGTCAGTTCATTATTTCCGATCCCCGCGTGGGAGTTGGCCACGTTTATTACAAGCTGTACGATGGGCAGGACTTAACGCTGTTAGCACGTACGTATCTGAGGCGTTTTATATATCCTATACTACTAAAGCGCATTTGTGCCTACCTCTGTATGTACCTATCTATCTATGTCAGGGGGTGAGGTTCGAGAGGTGGAGGTCCAGGGGTCGTCATGGTTACTAATTTAAATGAAATCATCTATATATAGAAAATTAAGGTTTTGTCTGTACCGGGTGATTCAATAAGGGTGACGAGGTACCGTATCTCAGGAACTAATAATCGTAGAAGTTTGGGAAAAAATCCTTCAGAGGAAATCGGCCAAGAAAAATTGCTGGAAATATTTTTTAAGTTTATACGTCCACCGCTAGGTGGCTAAATAGCTTCGATCGCATAAAAAATGCAATTTTCTCGAAAATTTTCCAATATAAGTTTAGAAATGAATACTCTCACGTTAATGCCGCCATAATAGTCCATCTTTTTGATAAATGACTTTTTATTGTAGGACGTAAAATAAAGGCGGGAGGGGATGCTAAACTTTTATGAACTCTAGTGTCTATAACTTAAGTTTGACTTAACGGAAATTTGTTAACAAGGTCTGGTTCAAGAAAGGACGGTTTGGTGAATAAAATAAAAAAACACCCATGCCATTCTAGTTCTTGCCGCCCTCGCTAAGGGGCGTGATTTATAAAGTTAAACGTTTTATCAATTTTGCTCCAAAATCTTAAATGGAACCGTATAATTATTTTATTAGATTCAGAAAGTAGATCAAATTTGCAACAAAATATGTTTAAACCGCATGTCGATATCTCCATTCGTTTAACAGTTATTGCTTAAAGAATATTTTATTAACTAATTTATTAAAGAAACAAAATAGGTAATTGAGTTTTCAATTTTTTTTTAATTTTCGTAGTCAAGCATGCCATGGACAAATAAAAAAACAGTTTAAAACTTTGTTCTTATTTTCATTCTAATCACAACAATAATGATATAACATAACAAACAATAAAATAACAATTACAACATTAACATCTATTTGTGGAAAATGCCGTTTCCATAGAAACTGTCAACCAAGTCTTTCACGGCCTTCTAAGAAATTAGACATTTTTTAAATTTAATACCTACTCACAGGCGACACAGAAAAGCATTAGGAAAAAAGCGTTATTATCATTATTTTTGTGATTAAATGAAAATAAGAACAAAGTTTTAAACTGTTTTTTTATTTGTCCATGGCATGCTTGACTTAGGAGGGAGGAGGTTCAAAATATGAAAATTCTATCCCTTCAACCAAATTCAACAAAAATTTGTATACATAAACTGTAGGCGTCCACTCTGACAGTGAGAATCTCTTTGTGCCCGCCGGAAAAACCGACTACAGTCGGCTCACAACGAGCAAAAAAATATTTACTTTAAAATATAAGATAATCTGTAATGATTCAATAAAATAAAAACTTATTCATTTATCTTAACAATTTTTTTATTTAAATCAGATATTTGAAATCTTTTGTATTAAAAAAACTACTTCAATTTTATTTAATATCTGTAAGTATTTAATGATATACAATAGTTAAAATTGATAAAAATCTTCTTTTTTTCTTCTTTTATGAATAGAAAGAAGGAGCAAACATTTTTAAGTCATCAAGAGCAGCTTTGGCTTTTTAGAAGGAAGACAAGCAATATTCAATAAGGTGAAAATACTTGTTGAATAGTACGAGAAAAATAAAAGCGGGGGGGGTATTTCAGTCCTTAGAAAACATAGGGATAAACGAATTGGCGAATGCCTTTATTCTACATTCAGACTCTGTCCATGGGCTCTTTATCCGTGGGATCGCTGGGCTAGAGCCCAGAGACCCACTATCCTTACAACAACAGCTGAACCGATGATTAATTTTTCCATTAGTAAAGGATCCAATTACAAGCTAATTTAATCTTAGCTAATCTGTGACAAATTGTTAATGTCAAGTAGATTAATTTTTTTTAACTTCTCATTTCTTCTTATTTTTTTGTGTGTTTTTAATTTTAACGCCTTAATAACGATGGCAACGAATTTATTTTTCCAAATAGCTATATAGATTTAGATTAGACATGGCGTTGCTAGGATTCGATTTAGAAGGGTGTGGAGTAGGAATATCACATACTACTACTGAGGGCATTTGTGCCTCTGTTTATTTGTATAAAGTTACAATAAGTTTAATTCATTCCTATCTAACAGGTATATCGAATGGTCTCTTCATGAACCAACTCCTGGTGTTTATAAATTCGATGGTGACGCTGATCTTCTTCATTTTCTTGATCTTGCACAAGAAATCGGACTAGCAAAGAATTTATTTTTCCAAATAGCTATATAGATTTAGATTAGACATGGCGTTGCTAGGATTCGATTTAGAAGGGTGTGGAGTAGGGATATCACATACTACTGAGGGCATTTGTGCCTCTGACTGTTTATTTGTATAAAGTTACAATAAGTTTAATTCATTCCTATCTAACAGGTATATCGAATGCTCTCTTCATGAACCAACTCCTGGTGTTTATAATTTCGATGGTGACGCTGATCTTCATTTTCTTGATCTTGCACAAGAAATCGGACTGGCAAAGAATTTATTTTTCCAAATAGCTATATAGATTTAGATTAGACATGGCGTTGCTAGGATTCGATTTAGAAGGGTGTGGAGTAGGGATATCACATACTACTGAGGGCATTTGTGCCTCTGACTGTTTATTTGTATAAAGTTACAATAAGTTTAATTCATTCCTATCTAACAGGTATATCGAATGGTCTCTTCATGAACCAACTCCTGGTGTTTATAATTTCGATGGTGACGCTGATCTTCATTTTCTTGATCTTGCACAAGAAATCGGACTGGCAAAGAATTTATTTTTCCAAATAGCTATATAGATTTAGATTAGACATGGCGTTGCTAGGATTCGATTTAGAAGGGTGTGGAGTAGGGATATCACATACTACTGAGGGCATTTGTGCCTCTGACTGTTTATTTGTATAAAGTTACAATAAGTTTAATTCATTCCTATCTAACAGGTATATCGAATGCTCTCTTCATGAACCAACTCCTGGTGTTTATAATTTCGATGGTGACGCTGATCTTCATTTTCTTGATTTTGCACAAGAAATCGGATTGGCAAAGAATTTATTTTTCCAAATAGCTATATGGATTTAGATTAAACATGGCGTTGATAGGATTCGATTTAGAAGGGTGTGGAGTAGGAATATCAAATACTACTGAGGGCATTTGTGCCTCTGACTGTTTATTTTTATATATATATATTTATTTATATAAAGTTACACTAAATGTAATTCATTTCTATCTAACAGGTATATCGAATGGTCTCTTCATGAACCAACTCCTGGTGTTTATAATTTCGATGGTGATGCTGATCTTCTCCATTTTCTTGATCTTGCACAAGAAATCGGACTAGTAGTTCTCCTTCGACCCGGGCCTTACATATGCGCCGAACGAGATCTCGTTTGTAATCAACCATTTTTATGGTTTAAATTTTGATTTTATTTAATTATTTATTTGAAATATTTTCTAGGGCGGTTACCCCCCTTGGCTCTGGACTTTACATCCAGGAATGCAATTGCGTACTACTGATCCAAGTGAGTGAAACAGACTTTTCTCAATATTCTCTATCTTTTTATTGAAGTGTAACTTGTTATGCGAGTTGGTTAATTCTTCTCTATTTATCATTTTTCCTAAAATATTTATTTAATAAACAAATCATAATAACTATATAATCATTCCTATTTACAATTATTTTTATTCTATTTTATAGACATGAATAAATAAACATGAAGATAGCAACAATGTTTTCATTAAATTATTAAAGAGTAATGACCGTAATAGGTTTTTATTATCTTTTTACTTTATCCATGCGAATCAGAGAAAGTATAGTAATCGGCATCGCACCAAGCTCAAATTCAAAGGGTCCCCAAACCTCATGTAAAGACTACGAATGGTTTCAACCGAGGGGTGAACCGCGACCTAAAATCGTGTACACCTACTTCCACTTCCACGTTCATTTCCAATTAGAAGACAATAGATGACAATAGATTATCTAATGAATTCCAAAGTAATTCCAAATAATTCTAAAGACGGTGTACACCTAATTCCAATCGTGGTTCACCCCACGGTTTCAACCATAGCCGCAAGGTGGAGTCCAAGTGCACCTGTGGGCCCCGGGCCCAGGACCCCGGACGTGACGTTTTTTTAAGGGGGTATGTTAGGAAAAAAAATGCGTAGGGTGACCAACTTTTTCCACTTCATAAAAAAACACATTCTTAAGGGGCCCGCTTCTGATTTTGGACCCCGGGTCTGAAATTTCATGTGGGCGTCATGGTCTCAACCAAAGTCACAAATTGTACTATTCATTCAGGTTTAATTTTAGCATCTGACATTTTGCCAAAAATTACATGGGGTTTTACTTAGGGAAAGTGGTGTAGGTTTTAGGTGAAACATGATATTAATTAATAAAGTAAAGGAGAGTGTAATTTTTAATCTGTAAACTCCTGATGATGGACTAATAATCCGAAATATATAGAGTTTGTATAAGCCTCTTTGAGTTTTATTTCATTCACTGTGAAACTACACTCCCTTTACTTTATTAATTAATTATATGGGGTCTTGTCCAGAGCCAAAAAAGAGCAATTTTTTCATTTAGTCCGTGGGAATGTTTGGATGTATGTACAATAATTGTACATGTATGGATTTTTTCCACAACGTTCAACTGATTGAAATGCAATTGAAAATACACTATTACTTTAACAAAATGAAGCGCTGATTAGTTTTTGGAACATATCGACCGACAAACATTAGTACTTTATCCTTGTAATTTTTTAGTTTTTTTCTAAATATCTTGAAAATGGATTTAACCAATTTTGATCAATTTTAATATTCTGTTTAAGTATCCCAAAAAAGGCTATATAAAGTTTTTAAGAAAATTACATTTCAAATTACTTTACACTACAGTAAGATAGTAATTTTTTTAACATTTATTTATTTGGTCGGTGTAATTTTAAATAAATTAATAACAAAGCAATAAACATATTAATATTTCAGATTATGGATAAAGTCTAGCAGCGATCCGCTGCAGTTTTTTTGTTTGACACTGAATTCGGCAATTTTAATTTAATATTTTTACAGAGAAATAATAAATAACAATTGCATAAGAAGTTACACTTCCATCGGGCTTCACGACACTCATTTTTTTTAATTAATTAATTATTAATTGCTTGTTGATGATTTTTAGATCACCTTAAGTATGTGTCGAAATGGTTCGCTCAACTAATGCCTAAGCTAAAACCTTATCTTTATGGTAACGGTGGCCCGGTTATCATGGTACAAGTGGAGAACGAATATTCAAGTTGGTCAGGGTGCCAAAGACAATACGCCCAATGGTTAAGAGACGAAATCCAGGGATATGTTAACGGGGCGGCTCTTCTCTATACAACAGATGGCGCATTCGTGAGACGGCCCCAATGCTCCAAGATTGAAAATGTATATGCTACTGTCGACTTTGGACCAGGTTCGCATAGTGTACAAATTATATAAATTGGTGTTGTTATCGTCCATGTTGAACATTTTTCTTATGTGGCTGATTATTGGGAACTTGGACTTGAAATAAATTGGAAGTTAAATTTTTAAAATGTTGCTACGTTTCGTACTATATTTTTCTGCTTTTTCAGGCAATCTACAAAACAATAACACCAATTGTAAACATATGAAATCATTAAACAAAACATAAACAACATTTTAAGCTTAACCTCCTCTCGTAATAAGTAATCTAGACACACGGCAGTGTGTCAGCCAAGTTCGGAAAAACGAGCATAACTCAAAAACTATTAGACTTAAACACTTGAAATTTTGCATGCCTAATAAGGCCCACTAAAATCCCAAATTTCATGAATAAATCTATTATAGAGTTATTAAGCTCTGAATAGTGCCATTTTTAACACTGACTCACTGACTGACTGACATATCAAAAACTTAAAGTACTTCCGCTGATCTTAGAATGCTGAAATTTAGCATACTGGTAGAGCTTGAGCTACAATTAAAGGAAAAAATCGAAAAAGTGAACCTTTCCCTTTTTCAGGAGCTAAAATGAAGGGATGAAATTTATTATAGGCTTAATTAACATATAGGGAAAATACAATCAAGCTAGAATTCTGAATTTTGGCATACCTACTGGTAAAGCTTGGAACATTAATAACGGAGAAAATTGAAAAACCAAAACTTGCCCTTCTTCGGGGCCCGAAATGAAGGGTGAAATTTATGAAAAACCGACCGGGTTTTTAACGGATATTTATGAGAAATATTTAATCATTATTAATATAACCCAGGCCTTTAGGGTTTGCACCTTTTTGGTGTAACTCCTTCTCTCATCATTATCATAAAAAAAAATATATAAATTTTAAAATGTAATATATATTTTCATCAGACCATATGTCGATTACAATTAAAACAATTATCACAGCAGAACAATGACATCCTTTTTAAAAAACACAATCCTCCACAAGACTTAACTATTAATATAGTTAATAATATATATAATAATTAATTATAATAATTATATAATTATATATATTATTATCTGTATGAGTTAAGCCTTGTGGAGGATTGTGTTTTTTAAAAAAGGATGTCATTGTTCTGTTGTGATAATTGTTTAATTGTGATCGACATATGGTCTGATGAACTCTATATTTTATTTATTAGGAGGAGATTAAGCTTAAAAGTAAATTTTGTTTATGTTTTGTTCAATCATTTCATATGTTTACAATTGGTGTTATTGTTTTGTAGATTGCCTAAGGAAGCAGAAAAATATACTTACTGCGAAACGTAGCAACATTTTAAAAATTTAACTTCCAATTTACTATATTTCAAGTTCAAGTTCCCAAAAATCAGCCACATAAGAAATTATGTAAAATTTACAAACCCCATTGCCGTCGAATTGGAAACGAACTCTTAGCGATAGAAATTATATTGCTCTCTTTCGGATTCAATAGTAATTTTTACTTTTAAAAAGTCATGAGAATCCACATAAAAATTTTTCAAGGAGTCATAAGAATAAAAAACTAATATAAATTAATAATTGATAAGATTTTATTGAAATTTTTTATTTAAAAAAATTCTTTCATTCAATAATTTAATCTCTAAAGTGAATGTAGAAGTATTGGATTGACTTTAAAATTCCAATAATGGCTCTATCTGACAAGCTCTTGGTCCTAGATATATTATATAATATGTAATTGTATAGGTGAATTACTAAATGGCTATTTGTTTTCAGGGTCAAATGTGACGAGTGGATTTTATGGTCAACGCCTCCTTGAACCTGTTGGACCACTGGTCAACTCAGAATACTACCCGGGCTGGTTGACCCACTGGTCGGATAGTGACTACGCCAGGGTCAACTCAACTCAAGTGACGCAAACCCTTGAAGAACAACTTAGGCTTAATGCTAATGTTAATTTTTATATGTTCCATGGAGGCACTAATTTTGGTTTCACTTCAGGTTCATAAAAAACTACAATATTAAAATTACATTAAAATTAAATCAAGACGAAGACCCTCCCTAAAGCGCCATTTATTCAACATGGGCTATTTTTCATTCCTGAATAATAATAATACCATGTTTTAGGAGCAAACACTGGAGGCGTGGGTGATTTCCTGCCTCAAATTACTTCCTATGATTATGATGCTCCTTTAACCGAAGCCGGAGATCTTACTGAGAAATACTACGCAATTCGCGATGTGATCTCCAGAGTAAATATATATTTTTTCTTTTATTATTTTCTAATTTGGACCACAAAATTTAGTCTTTTTATTTGTAAAATGTATTTTGAAATTCAATCATCTTAAAAGATAAAAAAAAAATATTATTTAGGCTTTGATGGTCAATATGGGAGATTAGTTCGGCTTGGACCTTTGGACGTATGCCAAATTTCAGCTCATTACTAACACATTTATTTTTTGCTGATTTTCTACATTGTTCAAATGTAAATTCTCAACTCTATTGCGAATTATATTATAGTAAATTCTGAAGTTGGAAAGTCTAAAACCTGCAGAAAAATCAAGTTGAAAATGATTTTCTCCACTTTTCAGACATTTCTAAAGAAAAATAAGCAAAAAAAAAAAGATTCAAAAATTCATTACTCTGCGACAGGCTTCTTTCAGAAATGTTTCTTAATCAACTAGTCATTTCCCTTGCTTATGAACGAGTTGAGATGTAAAGAATGTAAATAAATTCGAAGTGATATCTTCGATAATTTTAGTTAAAAATAAGAAGACAAAAAGTAAAAAAAACATTGGAAATTTGTAATTAAATCTCTGATTCCGTAATATATTGTTCAAACCGATGGTCCAACTTGAAAGAATCTCCCAGATCATAAAAATATAAATTAATTTAATATTTTTTTCTAGTATTTACCACTTCCGGGTGGTAGTGAACCTCAAAATACAACAAAAGCGCGACGTGGTCCACTCCTGATGCATCCGGTTATCTCATTACTGGATGCCAACTCTCGACAACACCTCGGCGACATACCAAAGACCAACAGTGATCTCATTTCATTTGAATCGCTTGGAATTCAACACGGACTTGTTTTATATGAAACTGAATTGCCAAAGAGCCGAGCAAACGCCGTTCGTCTACTCTCCTCCTCAAATGTTCACGATAGGGCCTATGTGATTTTAGATAATGTTAGTATTGATATAAATCAAACATAAATATCCCTAACACATATTATTAGAAATCAAGGCTTCCTCTTATGTCCGAATATTATGTACATTCTATAGAATCGATTTCTCTAAAATTGCTCTAACGATTTCGATGAAAATCACTGATTAGGATCTACAGGGTATCTCATCTTTGGGTAACTTTAATTTGATTGTTTTTTCTTAATTAAAATAATTATGAACATGTGGGTGTGTCAATAATTTTTTCAATTTCCATATAGAAAAAATGACATTTTTTATTTGTGGGATGACCTGGTAATAATTTTTTTCACACAAAAACTTTAGGGCCAGTCTACTCCTAATTGTCCCTCCCTCTTCAGGGGTCAACGAAGTAGAACGGAGGTGCATTGTCGTAAACAGAGGCTGTTAGAATACTTGAAGCCTAAAAGAGTATGGGGACCTTATAGTAATCTTGTTAGAACTCGTGGCTGTGATGAAATTGCAGTGGGTTGATGGAGATATCAGCCAGGGTGGGATGCACCGGGTTCAATAAAACTTCCAGAATAAATCAAATTTAGGAAACGCGGTGTTGGTTTATAGTGAAACATTGTTAAAATTAAATTAGGTTGGAGTTGGTGGTGTTTCACAAGTTTCCAGAATAAGACGTTTCGGCCTAAATTTTATTGGGCTATCCTCAGTTATTGTAAACCATATATATACATATTGTAATACAGGGTGTCCAGTGGCAGATTTAGGATTTGTATATGAAAGAAATTGATATTTGAAATGAAAATTAATTATGTATTTAGTTCCAAATCAAACATTAAAATTTATTTTTATTTTTAAGATTCATATCCATGGTTAAAATTCGATACAATGTCGTTTTTGGCAGCACCAAACCCGATGCTCTCTTGCGCACGGACTAACGCAGATTTTCACGTAGGCTGGTTTCAACACGTTGCATGTAGGTATTCATCGGTTCTTAATCTTCGGCTGGGGCATGGCCGTTTGTCGTTAACCTCCTGCACGAAACTTCTGCACCCACGTTCGAATTAAATTTTCACTAGGTGCGTCCCTAAAAGGACGAATATCTAATAGTGTTCAAAATCGTCTACGGGCAATGGCGCAAAATAAAAAAATAAAAATAAAAACTAAAACGCGCATGTTTAATGTTTGATTTAGTACTAAATACATAATTAATTTTTATTTATAATATCAATTGCTTTCATATACAAATTCTAAATCTGCCACGGTACACCCTGTATATACATATGTGATTGAACCCGGTTTTGTTAACTATAAGTTTTTTGCCTCATGTAGGTTATGTAGTGCTTGTACTTGAATCTCTGAGTAAAAGTTTCTTATTGTTGACAAAATCTCGTCCGATCACATGTATATATTATAATATGTGTATGATTTCCAATAACTGAGGATGGCCAAATAAAATTTACGCCGAAACGTCTTATTCTGGAAGTTTTTATTAGACCCGGTGTATCCCACCTTGGCTGATAACTTCATGAACCACTGCGACTTGTAGTAATGCAAAAAATCAGAGTCATGGGGACCCTCGGCCATCTGGCAAAACGGGCCAGCATATTTTATTTACCCCATGGCCTCCGTGTATATTAATTGCAATTAAGTTCAAAACTGCGTACCCAGCAATGCCTTGATGATGGCCGGAGTGGGTCAACTCGTTGGCAAAAGAATAAATTAAATTTCATTTAATTCTGGCTGCAAGTAAAGTAATTTTTCATAAAGAGAAATAAGGAGGTTGTCCTCTGCTTGATGCAAATATTTGCATCAAGCAGAGGACAAACCTCTTTGTTTCTCTTTATGAATCAACAACTCTCTTCTACTCTCGGCAAAATAAAACTTTTCAATTAAAGTAATTTTGTTTCCCCCTAGATATAAGAAACAACTTTTATTTGATTTTTTTTTCTTATAACGCAGTATTTGTGAGATAAAGAAAAAAAATCTCACCCTGTAAATAGGTATTTGAAGCGGTATTTGAAATTGAATCATCCCCCTTATAACTTATAAAAATGGAATATATTAATAATAAAATAAAATTGGTAAAATAATATAATTTAACAAAAAATTGTGATTAAATCGAATTTTCAACTCATACTAATTGAAATTCAAAGATGTTAATTAAATCAAAGTCATAAATAAATCATTTGAAAAAATATTTTTAGGTTGTAAAAAATAAAACTTTACTCACTGAGAAATTTAATCCGAAGCATTATTAACTAATAACACAAAAAAAAGCTTCATAAAATCACAAATCAAAATTTTTTATAAATTATAATTAATATGTAAAAGTGAAGGAATTAATTCACAATTAAAATGACACTTCAAACAATGTTAGTAATCAAATCAACCACCATTTTGGCGAAACAATGAAAATTCAAATTTCAAATTCAAAATTTTATATAAGGTATACAAAAAAATTAAAAAACATTTCTCTGAATTAGTGATAGAATTGAATGATAAATTTTTCGAGACCCCAGATAATATAAATATATAGAAAAACGAACATTTTAGTAAATTATAAAAACATTTCTATTACATATTTATAATAATTTCATAATTTAATTACATTTACTAAATCTAAAAATAAATGAAATGGATATGCTTGTTTCTTAAAATCTTGGTTGAATGTATTTCATACTGCATATTTTGATCTAGATATTTTTTTAAGCCGAGTCTTTAGGCCACTTCAGATGATCAATTATAATTCAAACAATTAATTCTTTTGAAACGTTATTCTCAATTAAAAAATCATCTGTAGCTGTAATCATTTCAAAATAACTATTTAGCACTCTATCCTAAAAATATTAACATTTTTAGTGTAACTTTCAATTTTATTTTTTTAAAGAGAGTATTATGCACTGTTAAATGTGTGTATGGTACACATGTATTTATGTTGTTTGTGTTAATAAATATATTTAACAGTGCATCGTGGGATTTTTTTCAATTATTCAACAACCAAAGTTTTAATCAATTCATAAAGTGAGTATGTTACCATTTTTCGAATATGTTTTGGTCGCTGGGCATTATATTTTTTTCATTGTTCATTTTGTTTCATTTTCAGTGCTACCTTATGTTTTGCCACCCCGAATTTCAGTAAAATGGGGTCGTGAACAATAATTTAAAAAGCAATGGCCTAACATAGTTGATTCTTTTGGTTCATTTTAGAATCGTCTTTAAGCCATTGCTTTTTTATATATACTAATGCCAGAGTTCTAACAGGATATTATAAAACAACCTAAGGCCTCATTTGTGAGAAAATTTTTCAAAAATTCACTATCCTTCCCAATTAAATTGAATACAAATCGATCAAACCCATTCGTCAATTCGTTTTTATTTCTATGGGTTTCTAGAGACTGCAACTCTCTTTCCGCTTACAATTTCGCTGCGACCTCTGAAACCTTCAACCCGCATCCATAGGTATCTTCGACTCCAATCCAACCTCTGAAAATTTATTTCTCTTCATTTGATGTTTCATCTTTTTGTTGTAACACATTAAAAAAAATAATGTTAAAAAAAATTCCCCAATAATATCAAAATAATGAAAGGAATGCTTTAACTTTAAAATACAAATTTTCCAATAGGTGATGCAACTTTCTCTTCTTGACCGATTAACGGGAGTAAATGTAACTGCTGTAAATGTTACAGGAGTGAATACTCTTGGCCTACTTGTGGAAGATATGGGACGTATAAATTTTGCAGTTTTTGATGATTCTAAGGTATAAAAATAACTATTATTTTTTTTTAATTTTCATTTAATTATTTCTTTTTGATTTAGGGCATTTTATCACCAATATCACTTGATCAAGAAGTTCTTAATGATTGGACCATAACGGGATTCTCTCTAAATAATATTTCATGGGTGGAATCTTTGCCAATTCAAACACCAGATGTAAAACTCACTCCTCCTGGTTTCTTTAAGGCGGCTTTTCAGCTTTCTTCCGATGAAACTCCACCAAAAGACAGTTTTCTTGATCTCCGTGATTGGAATAAAGTAAGTTAATATATACTCGGTCAATTATAACACTGTTCTGTATCAAAATCCCCCCGTTAACTATTCATAATATTTTGATGTATCCTGCACACGAATCCAAAGTCAGAAAGACTTTTTTTGTACATTTAGTCATTTTATTTTTTTTGAAAACTTTATTGAAAAAATTAAAAACCTGCATGATTTCGAAGGTATCACGATGTATTTCAATAAGAAAAAACTATGAGGGCCTTAGTAAATTTTTCGAGAAATTCGGCTCGTCTTTTGTCAAGGAAGGTTGAATGAAAAGGAAAAAAAGAAAAAGGGAAAAAAAAACTTTTTGGGTAAGGATAGATCAAGAAACTACAAAAAAAATTGTTGAAGAATTGCTTTCTTCATACATAGATGAAAACGTACCGTTGTAGCTCTAAGCTAAAATTCGGTATAAAATATTGTGTTGATAAGTTGCACCTGTGCCTTATTTCAGTTTTCTAAATCAAATCGATCAGTGACAAAATCCTTGTCACATTACCACAATTTGCAGTCCTACCGAGCAGTGGCGGCGCAAGACCAAAATTTTATGTGGGCGAGGGCCCCCCCCCTTCCATGGTGGCGCAATTTTACATAGAGAGAAATTTTTTTTGAAACTGTCCAATTTTTACTTATAATTAGGGAAATCGGTGTAAGTTTTAGGTGAAACTTAATTATGATATTTCTAAAAATTAAGGAGATGGAGTGTTGTTTCACAAAGGATTAAATAAAACAAAAAAGTTTTAACAAACTGTCGAATTTTCATTTTTAATAAAATGTAAAATTTTATTTATAAAAATGCAAAAATCTTCACCTTAAGTGGATATTGATGAGGCAGTCCAAAAAAAAGAAGAAGATAATTTCCACTATCTTTTTATTCATAAAACCGACGTTTCGGAGGCTATTCCCTCCTTCTTCAGGGTCTGTAATTAATTAAAATGGGATTTGGCCATCATTACAATCAAGATCATTACAAATTATTTTTTTATATAAATACAATTAATATATAATTATATGGAATACAATTTTTTAATCAATAATATTATACTCACTTTGAAAAGTCAGTGAAGGAAATCCAATGCGGCATTCCCCTCTGTCTCCTCTTTCAGTGGCAGTAACAATAATATCTTGTATTTCATTCTCAGCAGAATTATAATGTAATAATGATTTGGAAATATTTTTTTTTAATATAAGTGCATATCATTAGCCACAATCCCCTCTCAGATAAACCCTGCGCAAAGCAGTTGTGCGCATAATTATTTATTTATATAGTACCACAATATGTATTTTACTTTAAATTATACTTTACATATATTTATACAAACTTTTTATAAATCATTCATTTATTTATCTTATTTCATTTTTTTTTCTCCCCTCATAAATCTTAAAAAGGTTTGTCAAGTGTTTAAAATAAAATTACGAATTTACTATTTACATATTATCTATTTACATTGTTATATTTTAATTATACAAGTTTTAGATTAGAATTCACTTATCAGTCCGTCTCCAAAAATTACTCCAACCTTACATAATATTAAGTAATAACTAACAGTAAACAATTAAACAAACAGAAATTTCCTGCTTTTACCCTTACTAAACTCCTTAATGAGTGTACCGTAATTAAGCTTTGCTGCTATTTCTGTTTCAATAGATAAAACTCACAAAGTTGAAAGAAATTCTTTCCTGACTCATTGTACTTCTCAAATAATTTTTTATAGGTTTTAATTTTGAAAAGCTCCTTTCAGCGGAGGCTGTACTTACCGGTATCGTTAGTAAAATTCGATACAAACAATGTAAATATTTGGAATTAAATTAGGTTGGAGTTGGTGGTGTTTCACAGGGAGAAAAATTAAAATACAAGTCAATGTTCTCCTGACGATGAGTTAAGAGCTCGAAATATATAGAGTAAACTAAAAAAATCTTTGTATTTTAATTTTTCTCCTTGTGAAACACCACCAACTCCAACCTGATTTAATTTTAACAATGTTTCACTATAAACCAACACCGCGTTCCCTAAATTTGATTGGTAAATATTTGGGTAAATTTCTTTCAACTTATTTTCTATTATGTATTGAAGCAGTTCTTTCACATCTTTAATGAAGTCTGGTACATTTAGGTTCTTTGTTTGTAATTCTTCATATAATTCGTAAGGTTGGAAGTCACTACTTTCATCCATTCGCAGGATTCTGTGTAAATCTTGACAGTTTTTTAATATTTGTTATTTTGATATATTTTTTAATTTTCTCAAATCATAGAGAAAACCAAAATTTACAAAATGTTCATTTAACGACATAAATCTCGAATCCAAATTGCTAGCCTAAAGAAAACAAATTTGGTATGTCAATAAATTTATCGTTTTATAATGAATAAATTTTTAATTTTTACGTTGCGTCTGAGTTATGCGTATTTGCGCTGCACGAGGCCCCTCGGGCCGCGAGGCCGTAGGCGGTCGCCCACGCCTAACGCCGCCTCTGCTACCGAGTCTAGAAAAATGTTCACTTTTTTAACCGACTTCAAAAAAGGAGGAGGTTCTCTATTCGACTGAATTTTATTTTATTTTATTTATATTTTTTTTGTGCCTATGTTACCTCATATCTCCGCCAATTGTGAACCGATTTTGGAATTTTTTTGCATTGGGTTCAGTCTACCTTCCGATTGGTCCCATTTTTTTTTTCATAGGTATTAGATCTTTTTTGTTAGGTTTGCTCATGGCTAACTTCTTTGTTTATGAACCGATTTCGATGATTCTTTTTTTATTGGAAAAGGGGTATCTTAGAGATGGTGGCATATTAATTTGGTCAAGTTCTGATGATATGATCACTATTAATAACATCACTAAAAAGAGAAAAATAAAAATAATTTTTAAGAAAAAATAAAACCGGCTTCAAAAAAATTAAATGCAACAAATAAAATACACTAAAAGGTATAAAATAATTATTAACTTATTTAGTTACAACTAAACTACGAAATATTAACATGAAATTACTTTTTTAAGTCGGTGCTAAACATATACCTTTTATGAATCGCATTTTGGCACCGAGTACAAAAAGTAATTTCATGTTAATATTTCGTATTTTAGTTGTAACTAAATAAGTTAATAATTATTTTATACCTTTTAGTGTATTTTATTTGTTGCATTTGATTTTTTTGAAGTCGGTTTTATTTTTTTCTTAAAAATTATCTCTCAATTTATTTTAAAGTAGACCGCGAATAAAAACCTATTCAGTTGGCAGCGTGCTAGGTTGTTAGGTTGTTACCACTGCTTCCATGTTATATTTTTAAATAACCTTCAATTGTCATATTATTTTTGTATATTAATAATTTTAATATACCTATATTTAATTCGAATAAAGGAATTTAAAAAATAAATACAATGGGAGCAGGAAACTCGAAATCTGAAGCCCCAGCTACTACAAATACAACTAAACCATTAAAACCTTGTTGTGCTTGTCCTGAAACAAAAAGAGCCCGTGACACTTGTGTAATTGAAAATTATAGATTCATTAAATGGAATAAAAAAAAGAAAGGCAATCTAATTATATTTATAATTATTTTTTTTTACAGTGTAATTGAAAAAGGAGAAGATCAATGTCAAAATTTAATAGAGGCGCATAAAAAATGTATGCGCGATTTAGGATTTAAAATTTAAAATCCAAATCGTGCTTATTAATCATTTTAATTTAGGTAATAATGATCAACTTGAAAATAATTATTTAGAGAAAAGAATTAAAATGAGGATAATTTCATAAACTTCAATTTATGAGAATAAATCAAGGATGTCTTCTTTACTTAATAATGTAGCTAATTAAAAATATATTTATTGATAAAATTTTATTGATTGTGAGTATAAATAAACACAATCTTTTATAAAAAAAAATCTTTACTTGAACGATAATTGGAATACCAAACGATTAGTGGAAATTTTAACAAATATGAAAAAATAGTGAGCTTTAAAAAAATCAATATAAAGCAACTATAAGTTAAATGTTCCAAATTCTGACTACACTATAAGAGCTAATACCACTTGAACTTACGACAAAATATATATAATGACTTAAAAATGTGATAATTTTTTTAATACGTTGAAATTGAAGGTTTTAATTTCATTTTGTTTAAGTTTTACCCATATTAAATATATTATATTGCGCAAAAATCAATTAAATGGATTACATATTTTTGTAGCAAATTCTCACATGAATAATTTCGGTTGGTCCTAATTCTGACATAGAATGTTTTTTTAGTTTGTTATTATTAAAAAGCAAGACTAATTGTTTATATGTTAATTTATTGGAATTAAAACATGTACATATTAAATAATTATTCTAAACACATTTCTTTGACTTATAAAAGCCTCTTTTATTTATAGGGATGGGAGTATAATTTTTTTGTGATATCCGAAATCTCGTATGATAGAGAATCTTTTTCTTCTGGCCATCTCTATCCAAATTGTTCACGTTTTTCCATTACACTTACTAATGCATTATCGGGTACTTACGTATTAACGCCACCACAGCTACAGATTTGGCGGTTTTTAAATTTCGCCAATCTACACCTAAAATTTTTGAGATAATTCATAAAATAGAATAAATCAGTTCCCCTCTGTCAAAAAACAACTTGTTGTTTATGATCTCGGTTTGATTAGATAAAAAATGCGTTCCCAAACAAACCTTGCAAACAACTTGAATAGGTTGGGTTTATGATGTCGGTTCGATTAGATAAAAAATTCGTTCCCAAACAACCTTGCGGTGGCGTTAATGTACCCGCATTTTTTATCTAATCCAACCGAGATCATAAACCGAACCTATTCAAGTTGTTTTTTGACAGAGGGGAACTGATTTATTCTATTTTATGATTTATCTCAACAATTTTAGGCGTAGATTGGCGAAATTTAAAAATCGCCAAATCTGTAGCTGCGGTGGAGTTAATACGTAAGTACCCATTATCGTCATACATTTCTTCTACAATTCCGGTGTACATATCGTCCATATACATATTTGACGAGTACATAGTCATTCATGTTGATTTGCAGATCTTCATGATCTGAACCAATTTCTTCTTCTTTATCGTCTATAACAGCGTCCTTATTTAATTTTTGTGCTTTTAATTTTTCATTTTCTTTCTTCAAATGGTAATTTCTCCATTCAGTGGACGTGGCTACTGATGGTATTTTTTCTTTCTTTATTCTTTTTTTTTATTATTTACAGGCGTTTGAGGCCAAAAAAGACAACGTTTAAATGGTGAAGGCACTAGAATAATAGTGTCAGAATTAGGATCATGGCATATTTATTCATTCCACTTCCACTTTCAATTCCAAGTAGAAGACAATAGATGACAATAGATTATCTAATGACTTCCAAAGACGGTGTACACCTAATTCCAATCGCGGTTCACCCCTCGTTGCGATCCATAAAGAACGAAAACCTGAGAGCACCAAGAGTCGGGTTTGCATGAAATATGGATGGAAGTTCATTCCAAAGCCTTGCACCCGCCAATTTGAAGGAATGAAACAAGTGTTAGTTTTATAATAGTGCACCTACACTAGCGTTGTCTTCCTGGTGGAACGACCGACGACAAATAGATTTTCTAAGTAAGACGGGCAAATGAATTTATCAGAATTTAATAGCTTATAAATAATCACACAACACCGCCAAGCATAAAATTTAGAAAGATCTGTGTTTAAAATAAGTTTTTTATCCTGGTCTGAAAGATGGCTACGTGCTTTTTGATTTAAGACATATCGGGTGCATGAATTCAAAGCTATTATTTTCATTAATATTCATTAAAGAGTCGAGAAATGAATCTTTATAACCATTTCTCTAATTGTTTCGATGTTATTAGTATAAAATTTTTCATTTTAAAACTTTATAAAATCCTTTTTATTAGTCCAGTAATTACTTCATCTGACAACTAGGATGGCTAGACAAAAATATAATCAGTGTTTTTATAAGTTTTAATCTTAATTAATTACTTGACTTTTTGGCAAATTGAATCTTTCTTTCATCAGGACATATAATTAATAGTAGTGGATTGAGAGCAAACTATACTCTGATTGACGAAGACACTATTAAATCACATCTATATTTTTGTATTTTTTTCATTGTTTTGCGATGATGTCTACATAATATCAATGACGAATTAATTCTACTGATGAAGTTGTAACATATTTTAATTATTATTATAATTAGATCAAAATTATTGAAAAAGTTTCGACTGCATCTATTTTATCAAATATATTATTTAATTACAAGTATGTTATTTTGGAGAGACGGGACTGGTAGAATTTCAATGGAGATAGAAAGGCAGCCCAAATATAATGAAAAATAAAATAAATTTATTGGAACGTCACGTTTCCGAGGATCTTCCCTCCTTCAGGGTTTAAAAGGATCAACGAAGAAACTTCCTTCTTCTCTCCTTCAACAGTACCTACACGAATATTCTTGCCAGAATCAATAGATTAAAAAATCTATTGAATATTCTTGCACTGTTGAAGGAGATAAGAAGGAAGTTTCCTTCGATGATCCTTTTAAACCCTGAAGGAGATCCTCGGAAACATCAGTTTTTAAATGGATGAAAATGACCTTCCAAATTTCTCTTATTTTATTTACATTATCTTTGGGCTGCTTTTCTATCAATTCTCCATTATAATATGGTCGTAAATCAGAGAATATTAGATCAACTTTTCTTCTCTAGCATGTTTGAAGTAGAGTAAAGCAATGCCCAGAAGCATGGCATTTTTGTTTTCCCAATTCACTGAAACTAACACGTATTTTGTATTATTTTTGTTTTTCTAGGGAATCGCCTGGATAAATGGTCACAATTTAGGACGATATTGGCCTCATGTTGGACCTCAGCGTCGATTATTTGTTCCTAGTGCCTGGGTTCGACCATTTCCAGAAACCAACCAACTCGTCATTCTAGAATTGTATAGAATTCCAATCAATCAGTTAGTCTCATGGGAATCGGAACCTGATTCAATTTCATCATATATACCAAATTAAAACCAACACTTAATTGTATTATTTTAAATAATATGTATCATAATTAAATGTTTTGTAAAAAAATATTAATCAATTTTTAATTCTATTAAATGATATTCCTAATCCTCTGAACCTAGAAAGCCACTTTTCCTTGGAAATTATTTGTAAGATCAGATGCTTATAAGACACTAAATAAAACCTAATTTATTGTAAACTCAAGAAATCCTAATCGAAGGAAGTGTTTGCCAGTATTTTATTACAGCAGCTAGTTATTATACTGCATAATGTCTTAAAAATAAACAAAGTAATGAGACCTCAATTAGTACCTGAGATAGTAATTAATTAATAGTTAATTCAAAATATTGTTCTTATTCTTGTTGTTCCTATTGTTTATTTATATTATTTAGTTGTTTATAAATATTATCAATTTATCATTTATGTAGAATTATGCTTACTAAAGCCTAATTTATCGTTATTCATCTTGTTCAATTTATTAAGAATAATTCTACATAAATGATAAATTGATAATATTTATTTATTTATTTATTTATTTATTTAGATAATTTTACGGACTAGTAGTCCACTTACAAAAATGTCAAATACGTGTATAATGAGTGTTATGTCAAAAAAAATAAAAATTTTTTTTTTACAAAGAATTACAAAATAAAACATCAAAATCATATATAAACAATGCAATAAAAAATACAATAATCTATACTCGAACAATAAATATAATTAACAATAAAAGAACTATCACATGAAAATCATACAGAAAACAATAATGAAAAGAAAAGCACAAGATAAAAGAGAAATATTTATAAACTAAATAATATAAATAAACAATAGGAACAATAAGAATAACAACAATATTTTGAATTAACCAATAATTAATTACTATCTCATTAAAATCATATATTTATATATATAATGATCAGCTTACTTTAAATGAAGGATGTTTATTGATTATTTTATTTATAAGATAGAATAGTAATAAACACAATTTATAAGCTAAACTGATCGTAATTCGTTTAAAGGAAAATATAATAAAACAGGGAAACAGAATCAATTAATAAAACAAGAAAAAAACAAAGAATATAAAACTATAAAAAAACAAAGAATATAAAACTATAAAAAACAAAGGGATTAAATAGAATAAATTTATTAAGGTAGTTGTTTCACCATATGGGTTTTCTTAGGATTTTTTTTGAAATTTAGGGAGATTATTATTTAAATACTTCTGCATCGATTGGTGGCAAAACGAAATTTATGAACAATTTAGTTCCGGAAATATTAAATTCCAATGATAGTATTTTTCTGACTTATACATTGCACTATACGGGATATCGGAAAGTTTTCATACATATTTAATTATAATTAAGAAACTCTTCTTACCATTGTTATAAAAAACTAAACCAACATTAAACAATAACTAATACATTTTTTAAGAAAATTTTAATTCATAGTTACAACACAGTTTCTGAGATAATAATGAATAAATAATAAAAAATTAAGAACTTTTTGTTTTATAAATCTTGCTTTATAATGAACTTTATCTGACATTTCTATGATAAAATATATATAAGCTCGGGCAGTGTTGCCAGATTTGTCAAACGACCACAGGATTGGCTAATAGTGATACATAAACAGCAAAAAGTTTTGGTCTTATGAATTATGAATCCTTATTGTCTGTTCTATATACTCTAGCATTAACTTTTTGCTAGTATTGTCACGAAGCAACTACCTTAACATATTATTAAAATGTCAAGTCTTCGCGCTGCCACGGATATATCCACATCATCAATCTTGTTTACTACTACTCTACTACTACTAGATAAACAATATAGAGCTTGACCACTAAGGGCCGGTTGTATGTCGCAAAGTAAATGCTTTTTACCACTAACAAACGGTAGATGGTAAATGGAGCCACTGGGATGGCCAATCAGATGACAGGCAATGAAAGTGCCTGTCATCTGATTGGCCACCCCAGTGGCTCCATTTACCATCTACCGTTTGTTAGTGGTAAAAAGCATTTACTTTGCGACATACAACCGGCCCTAACAGATTTAAGAATAAAATTCCAACCAAGCAGTTTGTACATTAAAACAAACTGATATGGCTTGCTTGATTTCTAGTACATTTATTAACACTTGACGGTTACTACGGGCCGAAATAAATTTTAATTTGTTCACTCGTGAGACTATTTAGAGAAAAATAAATTTAAATGAGTTTATTGTATAACTATTAATTTAAAATGCAGATATAACGAGATGGAATACATTTTAAAGTAAAGGCCAAAAACAGGCTAGATTGGACATTTTTAATGAGAAAAATTATTGATCCTAGGAGACAAATAAATAAATAAATCTTTATTACTTGACCTGCTCTTAGAGGCACAAGTCCTCGGTGGCTAGGTCAACAAAACATGAATACAAATTAACTACAGAAATTAATAAACATAAATACAAATCAATTAAAAGAAATTAACAATTAACAAACAAGAAAAAGAAAAAAAATAGAAGTGTATGCTCATTTACAAATAACATGATCATGGATTTCCATCAAAAGACAAAACGTAATTTTAATAATTCCGCGTAAAAACCCGATACCAGGAGGAAACGACGCATTAGCCATAAGTTGTTAAGGAAACCTGGTCAAAACCTTAACATGGATGGTATGACCTCTCTCTACCTCAGCTAATCTCTGCTTGTGAGAACTAAATAAAATTTACCAAAAAGGCTCTTTTCCACCGATGTGAGCTATTTCTAGAGAGGGACGAATTTGATTCTTGTATAAAGGTGAGAGATGTGACACTGTGGGTCAGTGGATAGTGTCGGGTCGCCGACTCGAAGATCGCTGGTTCGAGACCGAGTCTCGTCAGATAGATATTTGCAGTCGCCTCCTCTTGGAAAGTAATGGCAACCTACCAATAGTATAATTGCCTAGTCAACCTCTCCAAATTAGCCGTTCGGAACCGGCGTTAAAAAGTAGGTCCCGTATATCTGTGTAAAACAACTAAACACACTCAGCACAGGTATATGTGGAGAGGCGCCGACGCCCGTTTCGGGTATGGCACTCGAAGAAGAAGATTAAGGTGAGAAGAGTTGATTGGACGTGAAAAAGCGCCTGGTTTGGAAAAGAAAGCCAAAAGATTACATGCAGCAGCTTTTGCTAGTGAAGTAATGTGTGGTCATTTCAAGGATAGTCAGACTCCAAGAGTGAATTTATTTACTTTACCATAAAGGGTATTATCAAAACTATTGTAGGTAATCCTGCATGAAAAAAGTGCTCTTTGGCTTCCTTTTTCGAAATATTTCAAAAACTGCTGGAACTATTTTAATAAAAAAAATTGAGCCAAACCATGGCGTTTTGGTCTACAAAAAAGCCCTAATGAGTGAGCATCGAAATAATTATATTTTACTAGATATTAATAATTTTGCTAAAATGCTTTTGTTAGTTTTGGTACGTTCCAAATATTGTGTACGCTCTAAATCAATAACTAGTGTGAATTTCAAAACAACTTTTGGCATGCAGATTCTTTATATTGAGATTAAGAACTAAACAAATAAATTATCAAATCATTAAAAGTTTTCAAAGCTACAATGCTCAGGCAGACAGATATATACATTGTAGCGACAATAAAAGGTCTGTGTTTTAGAACGGAACCCTATAAATAAACTAATTAAATTAATGATTAATTAAAATTCAAAAATCTGACGACTCCAGTATTACTCAAACCTTCAATTTATATTAGTATTGAGGGTTATAATTTTTCTAATATTAAATTGATGAACTGCTTACATAAATACACTTTTCATTAAATATTTTTAATTTCACACTTATATAATTGTCGCTTTACAAACAATTTTGTTATTTTTTATTTAATTTTTATTTTAATAATCAACATTTTTATAATCATGAATATATTAATGAATTTGAAAAAATTAATTTTTTTAAATTTCCTTCCAACTTAGAGTCATAGACGGAATGTGTCATCTTTTTTTATACCTCTCTGCCAGATAGCATCAAGCAAGCGCAAGCAAATGTTCAAGAGCCATCTTGTAAAATGTCGGAAATTCCGTCTTATAAATAATCATGTTTTTTATCTATTACTTTGATTTTTCATTTCAAAACATAAGTATATTACTTTAAATGTATTTAATTACTATATAATAATATTTTCCAAAATGGATGCAGTAAAATCCTTTAACGCCGAGGTTAGTGAGAATTTTCAACATCAAGACTTGCCAACTATGATTTTTGCATTTTATTAAGATTATAATCATATGTCTCCTTATATAAATATATCTATATATTTTTTCCGTGTGATTAAATGAAAGATTCCTTAATATTTATTTTTAAAGTGCTATAGCTTCTGATATTATGAAATGATGGCTATTTGTTATTATGTGATTTCAGCTCTCGGCTCTCTACGATGTGAAGCCGCCAATATCAAAGGCGAAAATGACTTCAATCACTCGCGGAGCAATCAAGGCTTTAAAGTTTTATAAACATGTTGTACAAAGTGTGGAGAAATTTATCCAAAAGGTTAATATATAAATATATCTTCTTTTTTTTATTTTTTTTAAATATAATTAACACTTCACTAATCTTCATTTATTATATTATTTCCGTGCTATTTAGCTAAATAACATTTCCAGCTTAAAAATAATTTTAGGTTTCGATTATTTTCATTATTCACAATTTGATTTCAAGAGCAACTTCCAAGCCTTTCCTCTATATATACAAGGTGTCCCAAAGTCAAGGATCAAACGTGAACACGAGATAGGTGAGTTCAGGATTGTCCAAAATAAAAAAAAATTTAAATAAAACTCTTAGTTTTCGAGCTATGGGCATTTTTTTGAAAATCTCTACCCTGCTCTAAATATTTGAATGCTGTAGCTACGAATTTTCATATTTTATAATTCTAATTTTTGTTATGGAATCCTGAATAATACTGCTATCGATCACAAAACAGAAAATAACTAAGAGTATTATACTTTTTGAGAAAAAAATATTTTTGTCAGATTCATGTGTCAAAAAATTTTAATCAACTAACTTTGACTCTTGATATATTAAAAAAACTGTGTCAAACAATAATGGCAAATTATCTAAAAAATTGACGCATTTAATCAAGATTTCAAAATGGTATAAAACATTACACTTTTTTAAAAAACAAAAAATAATATTTGCATTTTTATGCGAAAGAAACTAATTTCAAAACACAATTCGTAATTGGCTAAAGGGTAGAATTTAACATGAAAACAGATATCAAATAATTTTAATTTGCAATTTTAAATATTATTAGATATTGAATATAAAAACAATTATTATTTTGAACATTTACTTTAATTGAATAAAATTATTTTAATAAATTTTCATGTTAAATTCTACCCTTTAGCCAATTACGAATTGTGTTTTGAAATTAGTTTTTTTCTCATAAAAATGCATATATTATTTTTTGTTTTTTAAAAAAGTCGAATGTTTTATACCATTTTGAAATCTTGATTAAATGCGTCAATTTTTTAGATAATTTGCCATTATTGTTTGACACAGTTTTTTTTAAGATATCAAGAGTCAAAGTTAGCTGATTAAAATTTTTTGACACATGAATTGACAAAAATATTTTTTTCTCAAAAAGTATAATACTCTTAGTTATTTTCTGTTTTGTGATCGATAACAGTATTATTCAGGATTCCGTAACAAAAATTAGAATTATAAAATATGAAAATTCGTAGCCACAGCATTCAAATATTTATGAGCAGGGTAGCGATTTTCACGGTTTTCAAAAAAATGCCCATAACTCGAAAACTAAGAGAGTTTTATTTAAATTTTTTTTTTATTTTGGACAATCCTGAACTCACTCACCTATCTCGTGTTCTCGTTTGATCCTTTACTTTTGGGACACCCTGTATATATTTCATATTCGAGCCCAATAATGAATTCCTCACCATATTTTTGAATCTCTTATTCTTACTCACTATGACATTACCAACTAATCAAATCAATAATCCTCCCTAAAGCTTCATTTCTGTCAAACTAACACTTTAGCACAACGCCTCTTCAATCCTTCTTTAGGCTAAGTTTACAATGGATAAGAATTCGTACGAAAATTTATTCTTACGACTTTATTAAGAGTTCATACGAACTCATCAGAAGTAAACAAATACATTGTGGTAAATAGAAGTGTTTACATTGCTCGCGCCATTTTCTTACGAACTCTCACGACTATTTCAATCCGATCAAATAATTTGATTTCCATCAGCTTTCGTCCGAAATTTGCTCAAAAGCACATTCAACCAGGGGAAATTTCATCTCACCAGATTTCAAGATATAATCAAACGTACAGGGTGGGGCAAAAGTAATCACCCTATTGGAAAACGCTATAAGAAAAGTAATCACCCGATGTTCTTTTGCTGTATTTTTTTTTAATGAAAAACTTTGGTTCTGCTTGTGAAATTTGTTTATTTAATCCATTAGAATTTATTCCATCAAGTCGAGAAAATTATATCGGCCAAGTGGCCGCCGCCAGAGTTGATGAGTTTATTTCCGGGTCGCTTAATCTCTCGTTTTGGTGATTTGCACTGACCGGCCAGATCACCCGATTTAACCGTCCCAGACATCTTTTTATGGGGTTTTTGGGGCTTACGTCAACAAGCCTCAGACTCTTGAAGCCCTTAAGGAGAATATTCGCTATGAATGCGAGAACCTGTCGCCCGAATTTCTGGCAAGAGTGATGGAAAATGCCATAAAACGGGCCCGTATGGTCATCAACTCTGGCGGCGGCCACTTGGCCGATATCATTTTCTCGACTTGATGGAATAAATTCTAATGGATTAAATAAACAAATTTCACAATCAGAACCAAAGTTTTTCATTAAAAAAAAAAAAAATACAGCAAAGAACATCGGGTGATTACTTTTCTTATAGCGTTTTCCAATAGGGTGCTTACTTTTGCTCCACCCTGTAGATGATGTCATACGAGTATGTTTAAAGAACTTTTGATAATTTTCTCTAAGCTCTTCATATGACCTCTCAAATTCCCCATTTTCACTTCTTGATGCCAAATATTTATGAACCCTTATCCGTTTGTTCAAATTTTCCAACAAAAGAAATTTTATGACCGGAGTATCCGATTGATATTCAATCTAACCAATTCGATCCACCTTTGAAAGAGAAAAATTGTTTACTGAACCACTACACGTTCGCAATCAATGTAACCACTCTATCCGTACGAATTCAAACGAAATATTTCACACGAGCTCGTAAGAATAAATTTCCGTATGAATTCTTATCCAGTGTAACCTTAGTCTTATGCGTATAAAAATAGAAACATATCGAGACAAAATATTTGATTTTTTTTTACTTTTTCCCAAATCTTGCAATTTTCCTTCTAAAATCAACTAATATTCGATATAATTTGTTGACTTCTGCATCTCAAAAGAAAATTTAAGATTAAATTAAAGGTGCATCTTTTTCCCATACATAAAAAAAGGACTTTCGAATATCAAGAAAATATTAGTTCACTATATTCATGCCACTTTTAAACTAACTACCTATTTCTCTCTCATTCTTTTTTTCAAAATTAAAAGTGAGATCCTCTCTTAAATCAAAATAATTTATTTCCTTTTGAGATGCCGAAGTCAACAAATTATGTTGTTAGAGTTCGTGGCTGTGATGAAACTGTATTAGATGATGGAGGAAGTATCAGTCAAAGTTGGATGCTCTGGGTTCAATAAAACACCCTGAATTTGGCCATCTTCAGTTAATTGGGAGTTATACACAAAATGCGGTACACATAGTGATTGAACCTAGCTAACCTTGTCAAATAAAAATTGTAGCTTCATGTAAATTTATAAAGTGCCTGCACCCAAACTCATTACATTCACTCTGAGCCTTTGAGTGCATGCACTTTATAAATTTACATGAGGCTACAATTTTTATTTTTGACAAGGCTAGCTAGGTTCAATCACCTATGTGTACCGCATTTTGTGTATAACTCCCAATTAACTGAAGATAAATAAATTCAGGCCGAAACGTTTTATTCAGGGTGTTTTATTGAACCCAGCGCATCCAACTTTGGCTGATGCCTCCTCCTTCATCTAATACATTCAACAAATTATACCAAAACTTTTCGAATCAACATCTTTTTCTTTACTGAATTGTATACAACACTACATCCTGACATTGAAAAGTGAAAACATAAAATTAAACTAGGCTGAGTACAATATAAACCCAACTTTTTCCATGTAGATTTTACTCACTTTTTGTTTACGGATGAAGTAAATTTCACTAGAGAAAAATGCTCCACCATTATTCAAAAACATAAAAATATTTTTGGATATGACTTTGGTTGGTTGCATAAAAAGAAGTGAGTATGAATGTGAACTACAAAATAGAGGTTCATCCCTTAGCAAAATAGAAGTTAAAGCTACAAATTAAAATATCGATACCTCTCTAACGAGAGAGTTTCCTACATAAAGTTCATTTGATATTTTTGACTTCACCAATACACCCTAAACGATGGCCATCAACTGGCGAAACACTCTGAATCTCAAGTTGATTATCTACGTCACCAGATTGACAATTTGTCAAAAGAAAATCGCTCTTATATCGTAAATATAATTATTTGGAAAAAGTTTGCTTTTCATTGGACTCATATAATTATTTTGTCTGGTCTTAAAAACTTTCAATTCCATCTTCTGTCATTCTTGCAAAATTTCTATCGATCTATCAAACCCCATATATACGTATTTTTATTTTAAAGGAACAATCAAAGAGTCTTCTTCGTGGTTCTCATATATATATAAAATGTTATTTGTTCGAGACTAAATTTTTAAAAATTTGGTCTTTATCTTTAGTCCTTTTTATAAATTATAAATATAAAGGTGTTTTTTTTTAGAGGCAGAGACCTTTAAATTTAAATAAATCACAGAAAAATGTTTTTAATATCCATGAAATTGGCTTTATTTGACAGATGCGCATGTGGCTGGCGCGTGCATGGCATAATCTGGAGGTCAAATTTTCACACGTAGTAAATCAGGCTGTATTTCGGCAATAATGCTTCAAATGTTGGCTTAAATAGCTATGTCAATAAACAGAATTGCCGCATTTGGAGCGATGATAATCTACAAGTCCTTGTCGAAACACCATTACATCCAGGAAAAGTCACCGTTTGGTGCGCTTTATGAGCCGGTGGAATCATTGGTCCAAAAATGTCTTTAAAAATAATGTTGGTCAGAAAGTTACAGTAACGGTGAGCGGTACAGAGACATGATTACTAACTTTTTCATGCCTGAATTGGAAGGCATTAATGTTGCAGACATGTGGTTTCAGTAGGAGTGCGCCACATGCCACAAAGAGCGCGATACAATTAATTTATTAAAAGAAACATTTGACGAACGATTAATTTCACGAAATGGACCTGTTAACTGGCCACCCCTCATTCGTGCGATTTGACGCCATTAGATTATTTTCTCTGGGGATATGTAAAGTCGCATATCTACGCCGATAAACAAGAAACAATTGAGCACTTGGAAGCCAACATTCGACGCATTATTACCGAAATACAGCCTGATTTACTGCGAAGAGTGTGTGAAAATTTGACCTCCAGATTACGCCATGTACGCGGCGGCCACATGCCCGAAATCATATTCACATGTTAATGCCATAAAATTATCTGTCAAATAAAGCCAATTTCATGAATATTAAAAACATTTTTCTGTGTTTTATTTCAATTTAAAGTTTCCACCTCTAAAAAAAACACCCGTTATATTTATATATTATCTGTTCTTTTCCTCATTAAGTCCCAATTGAATATTTATCCAAAGTAGGGCGAGGTCATTCTCATATGAATACTGACCAGGGGTAACTTTTCATATATTGGGCTATCTGGGTCTTACAAAAAATGAGGGTTAGGGGCTGTTTTTTCTTTCCCCTTCCTCATTATTTAAATTTTTGACACTGATTTCAACTCATTCTATAGACTTTGATGATTATTGGTGAGCAGTCCTATTCTTTAATATTTCTAATAATATGCTAATATCACATTGAATTAACTTAAGTAATCAACTATCGATTTATAAAAAACATTGATTTTGTCTAAATATAAAAAGAAACGTCAATAAAATAAAATATCCCTGATAACTTTTTGAAAACTAAATGATGACATATTACTTTATTAAAGGACAATAAAAGAGTGTCTTCTTCTGGAAAAATAAATTTTTAATTTATTTATAACGAGACTCGAGTTTCGAGTGCTTTGCCCCCTTCCTTCATCAGTCTATTACAATTGATTCACAGGAAAAGCGCTCGAGACTATAGTCTCGTTATAAATAATTTAATTTTACTTAGGGAAAGTGGTGTAGGTTTTAGGTGAAACATGATATTAATAAAGTAAAGGAAGTGTAGTTTCACAGTGAATGAAATAAAACTCAGAGGTTTATACAAACTCAATATATTTCGGATTATTATTAGTCCATCATCAGGAGTTTACAGATTAAAAACATCATTAGTTTTTGATCTGTAAACTCCTGATGATGGACTAATAATAATCCGAAATATATTGAGTTTGTATAAACCCTTGAGTTTTATTTCATTCACTGTGAAACTACACTCCCTTTACTTTATTAACTTCGTTATATATAAATTTAAAAATTTATTTTTTTCAGCAGAAGACACACTCTTGTATTGTCTCTTTTCAAATTATAAAAATTCTCTTTACTCTCGGCAAAAAGAAACTTTCAATTGAATTAATTTTATTGTTATTATTTTTTTGTTTTTAGTGCAAGCCAGAATATAAAGTTCCAGGTCTATACGTTATCGATTCTATTGTTCGACAATCTCGACACCAATTCGGAACAGATAAAGATGTTTTTGCACCCCGATTCGCTAAAAATCTTCAAAACACATTTATACATCTTTTTAGATGCCCACCTGAAGATAAGGTTGGTTTTTATCATTTTTATTTAATTTCAAATTTGTATTACTATTTTTTTAATTAAGATAGTTGTTTCGCGACAATACTAGCAAAAAGTTAATGCTAGATTATATAGAACAAACAATAAAAATTCATAGTTCATAAGCCTAAAACTTTTTGCTGTTTATGTACCAATTCCTTGCTCGTTTGACAAATCTGGCACCATTGTAAGAGATTGAATATTTTTATATTAAAATGACAGATAAAGTACATTTTAAATTTTTATAAAAATCGTTTTGTTATTTTTTAACAAATGTAATCAACGCCTATGTTACACCTTATGAAAATTATAATTTTGAAAAAATCTAGCGCATGCGCGCTTTATACATCTTTCGCTGGTTAAATAAATGCGCTGTTGCCAAATTGTTTTTAGTGTAAATTTTTTTTATACATTTTTCATTATTTATTCATTATTATCTCAGAAACTGTGTTGTAACTATGAATCAAAATTGTCTTAAAATATGTATTGCTTATTGTTTAATGTTGGTTTAGTTTTTTATAAAAATGGTAAGAAGGGTTTCTTAATTATAATTAAATATGTATGTAAATTTTCCGATATCCCGTATAGTTCAATGTATAAGAGACTGAAAAACTCTATTTTTGAAATTTAATATCTCCGGAACTATATTGTTCATAAATTTCGTTTTGCCACCAATCGATTCAGAAGTATTTAAATAATAATCTGACTAAATTTCAAATAAATCCTAAGAAAACCCATTTGGCGGAACAACTACCTTCAAATTAATTTTCATTTATTAATATTATAATTTATTTATTTACTTTATTTTTTTAGAGCAAAGTAATTCGGGTATTGAACCTGTGGCAGAAAAATGCTGTATTTCAATCGGAAGTGATCCAACCTCTCTTTGATTTAGCTGATCCAAATCATCCTATACATAAAGAACAGGCAGCAAATTTGGCTGCAACTAGTAATGGTACAATTAGTGGCATTATTAATACCTGTACGTATAATATTTGTATAAACTTCACAAAGAAATTATTATACATCCAAGTATAATTTCTCTAATTCTTGATTAAACAAGCCTCGATATACCGTTTCTATATGAAGATTCGCGCTCATATTTGTTTTTATCTCTTTGAGTGAAGGCAGAGTTAATCTTGCGATCTCTGTGGATGGATGCCTGACATATTGAAGTCAAGTTCAATAGATGAGACATGCTTTCTTTGTTCTAAATACTTTCCCTCTTATCTAATATTACTTGAAAAGAACTTTAGAATAAGGAATCTATTTTTTAGGAAATATATGATAAAAAAAAAAAAATGATATAAACCAAAACTATTCTCTCATTTATTAATCTCACTTAAAAATAGTAGAAATCAATGAGGTTGTCCTCTTCTTGATCCAAATAAACACATATATACTAAATATAAATATTTATTAGGGAACGAAGAAAAGATTTTTATATTATAGACAAAAGGATCAGCCGGGATCTTCGCATTCCTTTATAAGAACCAGCTCTTATCCTCTCGGCCACTGATCCCCGAACCCAAGCTAATACCTAATGTCTATATGAATTTGGATTTCATTTTTATTTAATCTTTAAATCTCTTCCTCGTTCATTTTTCGCAGCTCTGTAGTTGGCTTGACTAATTAAACTATATCCATTTTTTGTAAATTTAGGCAATGTAAAGAAAAATATAGGTTTCCATTTAAAAAACAGAAGTTGAAATACCCTTGAAAGCTTGTTCTAGGTCGACAAACAATAGCGTAGCTTAGTTTCCCCCCTGATATAAATAAACTTATATTTGAAACTTTTTTCATATAATGCACTGTTTTTGATTTATAAGACTGTCTCAAGATAAAAAAACTCACCCGGAATATATATGTATGTTTATGTGCATTTAATAGAGGACAACCTCATTGATTTCTCGTTATGAATCAACAACTCTGCCACTCTTGTCAAGTCAAAATCTTATTGTGTATAAAAATGGTTATAATTTGGACAATATGTATATTTTTAAGAGAAAAATTAGCTCTTTTTAGAACGAACTATTCATTTCAGCAAGTAAGTGTTGTTTATTCAAAAAAGATTAGACTTTATTTATTATTATTTTATAAAATGCTGAGTCATGGGAAACCTGAGATTAATCCTGACCAAGAGGTTTTTCTAAGCCGTGAGAATTTAATCATAAAATTTAGATTATATTTTCCTCTCTATTAATTATTCATTCAAAATTATTTATAAAATCGATATTGAATATAATTTTAGGACTAACTCAACCATCAAGTAGAGGACACCCTCTTTGATTTATTCTTAAGATCAACACAACTCTTTTACCCGGCAAAATTTTTTTTTTTTAATATCTACTTAAATTCTGACCTTTAAAGGAAAATAATCGTCATAGCGCGCTTATGATATATTGTCAAATTGCTTAATATTGATTAATTATTTTTGTAATTTTTAAACTAGCCAAGTTCATAGATAATTTTTTTTATTTACCATATTAAGAGTTTATTGATTTTACTTGTTAAGATAATTTTCAATTGTTATTAATTTATTTAATTATACAAAATATTAATTATTTACAATATTATTTTTATTTTAGCTACAACTAAAGCATCAAACGATTCTAGTGCAACTCCTGGATGGATATCATTGGCTCCATCGCAAATTGATGCAGCGAATAATGCACTTATGCAATTAGGACAATTGGGACAATCTAGTCTTCTAGGCAAACAGGGCCAACTACCTGTGATAGGTCCAAATGTAGATATTAATATTATTCAAAAATTACAACAGCTTCAACATATACTTATCAAACAACAACAAGATAAAGCGGCCCAGGAATCGGAACAAGTTTGTTTTATTTTACCTTGAATCTGTTGTATATAAAATTAATTATTAAATAAAACTCTTTTATAAAAACAATCAATGAGCTACTTTCATATTTAAGTTCAATAGACTTAAGGTTGAGGCGCATCATTCAGGCATATTTCACGTTGCTCGTCCCATATGTCTAGTCATCTATTGACGTTCAAAGGTTTTGCTGGCTGATTTTTTATTTGTTCCCTGAATTTTTAATAAAATATTTGCCGTTTGATTTAAACCCAGTAAAAATTAAAAAAAACTCCTCCTATAGTGACTAGATGAAAGTTTTTAAGATACATAGAAATTACATATTATTACAAGAACACTCACAGACGTTTTTCTTCGGTCCCGATAGGCTCTTGGGCATTGGACCATCAGAGACAATATACTATTGGATCATCCCATCTACTTCCGCGAATTGGTTTCCGTTCATCCAGAATTAATTGTGAAATTTTTAAATTTTGTGAAAACCGAATCAGGAAAATCGGAAGTTATTTTAAATTGCCCATGGCTTTTTCTTTTCAAAAAATAGAAATTTTTAGAGGACTTCGATTTCATGGCTGTCAATGAATATAGTAAAATCTCTTCAGTAGTTGAATCAGATTCAGAGCTTCTTCTTCTTCTTTAAGTGCCATATCAGGTCTCTCTGACGTTTCGGCTCCTCTCTACATATACCTGTGCTGTGTGTGTTTAGCTGTTTTTACACAGATATAAGGGACCTACTTTTTAACGCCGGTTCGAACGGCTAGTTTGGAGAGGTTACTAGGTATTATAATTATACTCTTGGTAGGTTGCCATTACTTTCCAAGAGGAGACGACTGCAAATATTTGCCGAGGCTCAGTCTCGAACCAGCGTTCTTCAGGCCAGCGGCCCGACACTATAACCACTGACCCACAGTCGCCTATTCAGAGCTTAATAAATCTAAAAAATATAATTTTCTTCCTGAAAAAAATTTCGGATAAAATTTATCTTAGAAAACATGTGTCCAATGTTGAAGAATCGGCTCTCGAATCAGGGAACAACTTTGCAATATTGTACGCTACTCGTGTGACGTGTTCGTGTCAGTTGCGCCTCAATATGCCCCTAGCCTAATGGTTTAATACTGATTGTTTTTATAAAAAAATTTGTATTTATGTCTTGACAAAAAAATCTAGTTTATCTTATTTATAACAATAAAAATTATTATTTTCACTTAAAAGTAAAAAATATTTAATTTTATATTTGATATAAAAGCTTTATCTGAGAGTCGGGTTGTCCGAGCTGGGCCCGCTTCAGCATCGTTGATGACGATGTTCAAGCTGGAAGATCTGCGTTCGAGCCTGGCTAGTATATAAAATTTCGACCAGCTAAAACTCGGCTCCCTCACTAACACTTAACTGATGTCCTGTCTAAATGGGCTGTGTTCCCGGTGACAATAAATAAATAAAAAAAAAAAAGCTTTCTCCTAGATTCAGATTAACAAAATTATCAAGCTTAATAAAATATCAACAAAAACAAATGAGAATTGTCTTTTAAATTCTCCAAATTCAAAAAAATTTATTTATCGTAAACCGACGACGACTTGTAAATTTAAAAGTATTCTTATTTTTAAGAATTGCGTCAAACGAGTTTGAGGATGGTGTACTCTGATGCTGATTATAAATTATATTTTTTATTTTTCTAGGTTAAATTCGATAAGAAATTATTAGATTTTGATTATGGTTCTGATGATGATGATGATAATACGGCCCCGTCACCTCAGCCTCAAATTACAACTGGATTAGAAAGGTTTTAATTAATTCTTTTTTTTTCAACTATCTATATTTTTTTTTTATTTATATAATATTCTGTTTTTAGTATCCTATCGAATCCTGAAGTAATTAGACAATTGCAAACTCTACAACAACAAATGTCACAACAAAAACAAGACATTGAAGAAAAAATGCGTAAATTACAAGAGATGAAACAACAAGAAGAGGAATTTGACAAACATCTTGCTCAAACGGTTCCTGTACTGAATTCCATTTTTTTTTTTTTAATCATTTTTATTTTTCTATAATTTATAGGCACCTTCATTTATCAAAACTCATTTTTTCTTTTTCTTTACGTTGAAGCTCATGTTTAAAGATTATATATATATAATATTTTTCTTTCAATTTTCTTGAAATTACAATAATTGTTAATTTTTACTACCATCTGCTTCGACTTTACCAATATGAACATTTCACTCATGAATTATGAAATAAAAAAACAACCCTTCTGACATATAATTAAAAAGAATCCATTCTATGGGATCTAATAGATGACACCATCTTATGATTTTCTAAGATAATTTCATTTTATTTAAATTGAATAAACTGAAAACCGATACGAAACAAATTGTATCATGGTGCATGATGGCCACTTTTTTCATTGCAATTTCAATAATTTTGTATCTAGTCAATACATATTTATTTATTTGTTTCCAAATATATTTAACTACTAATTTTCTTTATTTTTAATCTCTTTAAATATCGGTTTCTTTCCTCTCATTTACTAAATTATAATCTTTCAATTAACAAGTTTTGGTTTATATATATCTATATATGTATATTATCGCCTTTGGAAAATTGAAAACTAACGATATCGGAAGTTAAGCAAGGTTAGTTCTTAAATGGTTGACCGCTAAACAGCCGTCCTAATTCCACTCGAGTTGCGAGCTTTTGTAGAACTGCAGCGGCTATGCCCCTAAGGGCCAGTTGTATCTCGGATTGGTAAAGTCTTTGTAAAAGTTGACAAAGGGTAAACCTTAGAATTCACATTGTGCCCGGCCGGATGACCAATCAGATGACACGCACTTTCATTTGATTGGCCATCCCATCGGGCACAGGGTGAATTCTAAGGTTTTACCCTTTGTCAACTTTTACAAAGTCTTTACCAACCGACATACAACTGGCCCTAAGAGTATAGAATAATGTTCTCCAAACTTTTTAATAAAATTTTGTTCACAGAATATGGTGTTGATTCAAGGTGAAACATAATTAATCAAATTAAAAATACCTAGTAATCTATTTTTAATTTTTTATAAAAAGTGTCGACTCTCACATCATAACAAGAAAATTTCATGTGTCAGAGTGCGCAATAAAATTTATTACTGGCAACTTAAATCCTTACTGCTACAAATGTAAATATAATTTATTCCGTAGACTACTGAATGTCCGTTATATTTTTTTTAAAATTTTTTACAACCTTAATATACCTTAATATCCTCGTTACTCCGGTTGCTATCTAAATAATTTTTATCATTTATAGGAGTTTTAATTTGATCCAGTTAAGCTAGTTATTTTTTTTTTTTTAAATATACTACGCTTCGATTTGTAATTCTTGAGCCATTATCAACTGCTTTGAATGTCATTTCGACTAAATTGAATCTTGCTTATCAAAATATAGGGTCCCCCAAATAACTTTTTTTTTTTTAAATGCTATAAAAAAAAAACTACTGAATATTTTCTTAAATTTCTTTTTTTATTTGAAAGTACAATCCTTCCGGTTAATAATGAAAAATAATTTCATTCAAATGGCTGCCCCGGCTGGCCATGCAGTAGCCTACACGATCGGTCCAATTTTTAAGCACATTATCGATTGTGTGCAGCTGTATTTCACCAATGGCTTCACGAATATTGTCCTTTAAAGCGTCAATTGTCTCACTTAACTTTGACGGCACCCCACAAATAATAGTCCAACGGTGTCAAATCGCAGCTCCGAGGTGGCCAAACGACATCAGCTCTGCGGCTGATAATGCGATCTTCAAAAACAGGGCGCAAAACATTGAGTGTAGCTTCGGCTGTGTGGCACGTAGCGCCGTCCTGTTGAAACCAAATGTTGCCAATATCCTTTGTGAACAAAAATTCGTTCAACATGGCCCGATAACGATCGCCATTGACTGTAACGGCCACTCCTTGCTCATTTTCGAAGAAAAATGGCCCAATTATGCCTCTGGACCAAAATCCGCACCAAACAGTGACTCGTTTTGGGTGCGTCGGCTTTTCAATGTATGCGTGCGGGTTTTCTGTGCCCCAAATGCGACAATTTTACTTGTTTACATACCCGCCAAGATCAAAATGAGCTTCATCTGAAAAGATGATTTTTTGGCAAAATCGGCATCTTCTGTAAGTCGATCGCAGGCCCAATTAGCGAAGCGAAAACGCATTGGATGGTCACCATATTCGTTCAGCGGAAGGATAAAACTAATTATCTGTCAAATCAAACATGAGCTAAGTGTTACCATTCACGAAATAAGCACTAGTTGAAAAAAAATCGTTATATGGCGGACCCTATATAAGATAGGTCAATTGATTATGACTCCAGAACTACGGATATGAACGTTGTCTATTTAAGCATTAAAAAAAACCCAAATATTAAGTGAAAGTTAAAAAAAAAGTTTTATATTTTGGTTATGAACAACTAGAGCCTCAGCTTAATAATTCTTCTCTTCGTCTCTTATTTTAAGGGTTCCACACCAAAATAGATAAAAAAAATCTCTAAGGCATGTTGCTTTTAAACTATTAGAGCTAGACACTTAAAATTTGTCAAGTAGTTGGTGTTAGATTATCATCAGATTGCCCAATAATCAGTCTAAATTTTTTTTGATGCCTCAGAAAACATCAAAGGACTGATCAACACAACACAATTCACCCATCTCATAGGAAGGTTCTCTGATTAGATTTATCGAAATCTCAAATATGTCATCTTGTAATTTTTGTTTTGAGCCTACACTGGCACCTCACAATTGCAATCCATTGATTTAAAAACCTTTAACAATTAATTAAAGTAGCTTAGTGTTACTTGTTATAACGGAAACTATTTTAATTTGCTCTAAAATAGTTTGGAAAAAAATTTGCCCTCAATCAAATCTAATAGGCCTTTTAAAATTCTCCTAAACATTTAAAAAACTATTAGCCTACAAAGTTATTTTGCTTTGTATGTCCCTTCTCGGGCCTCTAATGCCCAAGCCAGGCTCGCACTTGTTAGCCTTTTTATCTTGTTCAAGTTTATATATATATATGTATATCTACTAAGGATTTATTTGTAGGTCTTAAGGAGTCTAAAAGGTAATTATTATAAATTATTTATTTTAACGAATTTTACAAAAGTAATTAATGAAAATTTAATTTGATCTTTTAATATAAATATTCTTAAACCGGTCTATAGTTTAAACAGTATTTTGGTGAGATATTTTAAGTCGCAAATGCAATTAATAAATAGATTGCAGATTTGATGCTTTGGTGTTTTAATTGGTTGAAAGAAATGTTTCTACTGAAACCAATTATATCGCACATTTTTAATGAGAAAATCTCATCAGACCACGACATTTGGACAACTATTTCTGAACTTGTTTTCAAGTGCTGTCGAAGAGATCTATTTGATCTAATTGATAGACTGAGGACTATCTGTAAACTACACTCACCTGCAAAGAAATGGAATCACCTCCCTTGCGAGTTATTAAATGGAATTTTCATTCTCAAACATAATAATAATAATATAATATCTTTCCATTAGGTTATCATTCTACATTTATTTAATGCCTCCTCTACAGTATGAGCCAATTCAAGCCAACGCCAATGTGTAGAGGGGGGTTGGATTGTATTGGTCTGGCGGTGGTTGGCCTTCCGAGCGGTTTTTTCGATATATCAAAGAGGGCCAATGTTAACGCAACGAAAGAGAGCAGTGGCTAGGTGTCGTTTCTACAAGGCCATAGACATTGGCCCAACTCTTGGACTACTGTGTGGAGGCACCGTCAAAATTAACTCGTTTTACAGGTGACCAACATGGTCATCATGTTTGGCTCACGTTGGGCCATAGTGTAGAGGGCCCATTAAATGCTGAAAAATGAAATGAATGATGAAAATGAACTAGTTAGTAGAAAAAATATTTAAATATATATCTATATATAACCAAACTTCTTGAGGATACAAATTCTCTTATAAATAGGTATTGGTTTTATTCTTTATTGACAAAAAAAAACACATTTTTATCTTTTATTTTTCTTTATTTTATTTTATTGTTACCCAGGAACGTTTCGACATTTTTAAATATGTCATCATCAGCCTAAAACATTTCAATCATTACACAATTTATATACAATGACAATTTCTCATCACACAAAAACAACAACAAAATGACATAAAAAATTCTCAAAAACTAATCAAGAAATTAAAAATATTTAAATTTCTAACAAATTACAAAGAAACATACAAAATATCATTGAAATAATAAAGAGAGTGATTCCATTTCTTTGCTCGTGAGTGTAGATATATTTTCGGAACTCACTTCTTAAACTGCTATAAACATTTTAATTTGTCCACATATTTTGTTTCTGGAGAATCCAATTTTAATAGAGAAGAAGAATGCCAAATCAAACGTTCACGCTCTCTACTAGTTGTGGCTGCAACCGTAATAAAAAATGTCCAATACCTATAATTTAAATTAATAACTTTTAAGGAGTTAGGTGTTGGTTCTAGGTGAACCATTTTATTATTATATAAATTAAATTGTCTGTGACGATTCAGTTTCAGATATATGTATGTTTTTATGATATATTCGACTTAAAATGATCACACCAATATATCCTAAAATTATGGCCTTCGATTCCCTAGACATCATCTATTTAACTTTAACTTCCCTATAATGAATCCTATATATTTTATATATTTTTCTTTAAATTTGGGAACTTGAAATGATTTTTACATTTTCTTATCATTATTCTATTTTCATTTTTTTTTTGATGATTTTTAAAAAAAATAATAATAAAAATATTCTAAATTAATTAAACCATTGACCTTTCATTTATTTATATAAATGGTTTTAATTAATTTAAACATTTTCTTTTGTATTTTATGATAAGACATACAATTGATTATTTATAAATTTTTTTGAAAATAAAATTTACACTTGATTAAAATGATATAAACCTAGCTATCAATTTGTAATTTCATTAATTCGTGTCTCAAACATCAAAAATTAATTTATATTTCCCTTTTTAGAATCATGATTTATTAACTTAAAATATTTATTTGAAAATAATATATTTTATTTTTACATATTGCATACTCTAACAACAGATGATATTTTTTCAACTTTTTATAGAGGTTCTTTCTCCTTAGTTATGAAAATCAGTTTTGTCCATTTCATATTTAATATACCAATTAATTAAACTGATTGGAAAGTTATTCCGAATGTCAACAACCCAAAGGGAAAGTTAAAAAAAAAATCAATTTTCTTTTAAAAAACCAATTTTCTCGTGAATAGAGTCCGAAACATCATTAGTTTCTAGAAAATTTTACTTAATTTTCCAATCCGAATAAAACATAATCAACTTCTTTCAAAACTATAAGTATAAATAGAATTTAAATATTGATATCTTTATATCAACTGTTTTATTTTATTTATATATTTTAATTAAAAGTTTTAACCATATTCTATATATTAATTCTTAGCATTCAATAAAGAAAATTACATAAATTGAAAGTTTTTGTGCCGAGGGTAGCATAATTTTTATATATTGAAGGAGACAATAAAAGAGTGTGTCTTCTGCTGGAATTATAAATTTTATTTATAACGATACTATAGTTTCGGGGGCTTTGCCCTCTTCATTAGTCTATTACAATTGATTCACAGGAATTGGTGTATGAATGGAGGGCAAAAATTTCCACTCGATTTCCAAGTATAAGTGACAATTCTTAACTCATCCACGTGGAAATTTTCGCTTTCCATTCATACATTGATTCCTGTGAGTCTCGTTATAAATAAAATTTATAATTCCAGCAGAAGACACACTCTTTTATTGTCTCTTTCAAGAATATTACATAGTTGCTAAGACATATATTGTCTGCTTCTACTCATAATCATTACCATATCCTTAAGGAGTATAACGGTTGCTTTTCTAGAGGAGAACTCGCTTATTGTTTCCAGTGGGATGCTCGCAACACGACTAGCTTTGGAGACGGTCATCTTTTCAAGAACCAATCAACCTCATACTTTTTTTAAAATTATGTTTCACATTCATTGTAACTCTAAAAATGATCTTAATTGACAGAATTATTTAATGAGAGATTTGAGAAATCTTCACGGACGTTTTCAAAAATATAAAGCAGTGGCGTATATAAAGCTTGTAAAGGGTGGGGATGGCACCCATAAGCTCCCAAAAATATTTTGAAATATGGGAGTTTGAGTTGGGAGGGAGGTGGCCTTAATTACGCCACTTTACAAAGAGTCAAATACAAAATTAACATTAAAATTCATTAAATGATAAAACAGTAATTTTTTTTTTTTGCAATCATCAAATTATTATCCATATATTAATAGAGATAATATAAATTTTCAATTAATCTCTTCATTAAATTTTCAATTGATACAAATATACAATATTTTAATCGTTATATAGAATGAAATTCATTTTCTAATAAATTCTGCAACAGTTTTATTTCTATAATAACAAATTAATAAATGATCACTTATTAAACATCAATCACAAAATCTTTAATCAACTTATCAAAAAAAGATAAAAGTATCTGAATGAAATATCATAACCTCTAAATTTTAATATAATTTTTATTACTTTAATGAATTTATCGAAAAAGATTAAAACTTGGTTTCTGATATCTGGCCTATAAAGTTTCAATTAATTCTTCAAATTACTTATTACATTGAAAAATTCAAACATTTTTCCAAATATACACTATAAGTCATACTTTTTGAGAATTTAATTCGTATTATTTAAGATTAAAACTAATGAGATTTTTGAGAATTAAGAAAAAAAAAACATTTTTTAAATTTCTTCAAAATTAAATTTACTTTAGAATAAGGAAAAGCCAGTATCAAAAATGTTATTAGATTTATAGATGTAATGCTTTCGTGATTGAGTTTTTTTTTTATAATGATACTGATACAAAAAGAGGTTGCACCAAAAAGGAACAACATCTGTAGTCCGCGATGGACCCTTGTATCTTGAAGTTGCTTATTGAAAAAGAAGTTTCGTCTAAAACCAACTAGATTGAACATTTTTAATGAGAAAATCAATCTTATTCAACCTAGGTGGTTGTAGCCGAAACTTCTCTTTCGATGTTATTACATATGTTTAATTTAGATGTTCATCCCTTCTACAGACAGTTGTCTTAACGCTAGAGATGAAATTCTTACGACATATATATATGTACAGCTAGAAAATTGCATTAAATTCAACATGTCTAATAACATCTTTGATATTGGCCTGTAATATTTTTTTCTCTGTAGCATTATTTATTATCTCTTATGCTTCATGACACAATTATTTTATTGAAACAGACAATTGTCCAAAATTTCATAATTTATCTTTTTGAAAATTTTTATTTATATAATTGTTTATTTGCATCAACCTCTTTGTTTCTCTTTATAAATTATTATCTATAGGTAAGGTAACGGCATCAGTAGTTGACCGTGCACCAGTAGTTGACCATTTCGACATAAAACTTTAATTAATAAGGATCCTGTGAAGGATTCCATTGAAAAAAATCTATGGACACAAGACAGCAAGACGTGTCTATAGATATTTTTTTCAAGGGAATTCTTCCATCTGGATACTTATTATTAATTAAATTTTTCTGTCGAAATGGTCAACTACTGCTGTCGTTACCTTATTATCCCCTTTGTAAAGAAATTTTCGGTTAAATACATTATGTTTTTAGAGTTGTATCAACAAATTTATTTGAATCAATCAAACTATCTTATCTTCACTAGGATAAATACAAATAAAAACTATTTTTTTCAATACCTATACTTGAAAATTAAAATTCAAAGATAATTTTCCAATTATTAGGTGTAACAAATCCTTTCAATATGTCTAAATTCGATGCTATTTAAATTCTACTTTATTCTTCAACTGATTTTCTTATTTATTTTTTTTAGAATCTTCCATTTGCGTCTGAATGTGATCTCAAACCTGAACATAATAATAGTGGTCCTCCTGGCAGGACTTCTAATAATCAATTGGAACTTGATCAACACAAAGCTGCAGCGGCTGCTGCGGCGGCGGCGGCTGCAGCTGCTGCTGCCGCTGCTTCTTATTCCTTGCCTGTTACTACTACTGCCGATAATGCAAATTTCGCTCCACCAGCACAAGTAACAGAAACCAAGACAGCACCAGAAGACCAGAATGATTCAGAAGTGGAATTTGTTGGAAGGTACTTAATCATTTTAAATAAAAAAAAAAATTACTAATTAATAATCTTTGTCATTCTTTTATTCATAAGTAAAAAATTGAGGAGTATTGATATAATTGAGAAAATTTTGTTTTGACGAGACTAACAGAGTTGTTGATTCATAAAGACAAATCAATGAGATTGTCGTATCTTCTTGTTGTAAATATAACGAATATAAATATATATATATATATATAATCTTTCTTATTCTTTTATATAAATATACCTATATATACATCATTTATTTATTAGAGATTATAGTTTCGAAAGTTTGATCTTCATCATCAGTCTTTTTAACCGACTTCAAAAAAGGAGGAGGTTCTCAATTCGACTGGTTTTTTTGTCTCTATGTTACCTGATTTATTCGCCAATTGTGAACCGATTTTGATGATTTTTTTTCATTGTGTTCACTATAGTTTCCGATTGGTAACATTTAAATTTCATTGGTATTGAACCTTTTTTGTTATGTATGTTCACCCATAACTTCTTTGCTTATGAACCGATTTTAATGATTCTTTCTAGCGTGAGACCTGAATATACAGGTCAGTATAGCTTGGAGCTATACTGACCTGTATATTCAGGCATAACTTCTTTGTTTATGGACCGATTTCGATGATCCTTTTTTTATTGGAAAGGGGATACCTTAGGGTGGTCCCATATTAATTTGGTCAAGTTCTGATGATATGATCAATGACAAAATAACGGAAATCTCCAATTCTTATGAGGAAATAATCGAAATTATAATAAATAAAATCTTTTATAAAAAAATAATCTTAAAACGTTCATTTAAAACTCGCTAAGGTTTCGAGATAATTTCTCTATTTATGAAATGAATTTTATTATCAATTTCTGATTCTTTTGCCCGAATGATATGCAAGGTATTATCATAAGTCGCTATTCTTAATATCACTAAAAAGAGAAAAATAAAAATAATTTTTAGAAAAATAAAACCGACTTCAAAAAAATTAAATGCAACAAGTAAAATAATAATAACTCAAAATTAAAATTAAATACACTAAAAGGTATAAAATAAATATCTTGTTTAGTTACAACTAAACGATGAAATTGTTACATGGAATCACTTTTCGAAGTCGGTGCCAAACAAACTATATAAACGAGTTTACGCGATGTTGTCTTTATTACCCACCACATGTACTAAGTACGACCCGTCGAGTGCGATTCATAAAATGTGTATATGTTTGACACCGACTTCAAAAAGTGATTTCATGTTAACAATTTCATCGTTTAGTTCTAACTAAATTAGATTATTATTTCATACCTTTTAGTGCATTTTATTTGAATTTTGAGTTATTATAATTTTCTTTGTTGCATTTAATATTTTTAAAGTCGGTTTTTCTTAAAAATAATTTTTTTAATTATAAATATTTTATCTTTTAATTCTCTTTTGTTCAAATACCCGATTGGATATAGATAAATTCGTTTTTACCTCCATCCAATTGGGTATTTGAACCCATGAGAATTAAAAGAAAATATTTTTAATTAAAAAGAATGAAGGTCAAACCTTCAAAACTATGGTCTCTAACAAAAAAATTAAATAGGTATAGTAGGTATATTATTATTTATCTTCCTTATCTATCTATCTATCTATATATATATATATTATTTGCATAAAGCGGAGAACAACCTCATTGATTTCTTATAGATAAATATATACATATATTTTTGTTCAATCAAATACAATATATTATGTATAATAGAAATTTTGTCTATAATCGTCTAGAATGAAAGTCGTTCATTGAACTGTATAAATCAATATTATTTATGTTTATTTATATTAAACAGAAAACTATTTAATTTATTCCTTAAAAATTAAACAACTCCGTTACTCTGAGCAAATTTTTTTTTTTAATTTTATTGGATCCATTCTCAATATTAATTAGATTGTATATGTTTAAGTACTTTATCTCTGAAATAATTTTTTAAATAAAATATAGTAAAATAGTTGTTAACACAACTGACCTGCCAAACTTTCTTAGAAAATTCATTATCATAATATATTAAAAATATTCATAATTTTTAGGAACATTTAATTTTTTTCTTCATATAAAACATTAGTGCTAATCATATCAATAATAATTTTTCGTTATATTTTTTAATTAAACATTATTTAAATAAAAGTACATACTATAAAATTCAAATAGTATACTTCTCTATAAATTTAAAAATTAAGTTTTTGTTGATTTTGTTTAATATTAAATTAATCCAAAATAATATCACATTTTTATCAAAACATTTAGTTAAATACTTTGGAATTTTTTTTTTTTTATCAAAAGCTTATACTAAAATTGAATCATTTTTCACTAACATTTAATAATTCATATTTTTTTCTTTCATTTCTTCCTAAAACCTTTTAAAAAAAATTTCCTTTCTATGTCCTTGTCATTCCCATTACAAAAATACAGGCCCCCCGAATCCTCTATAGAGGTGATAAATCTTGAACGTAGCAAATCAAGAAGTCCAGAGAGTAAATCATATCGACGTCGTAGAAGTAGATCACGGTCACGGGATAGGGATTACCGTCGACGAAGGAGTCGCAGTCGGTCTGGTGACCGTCGATCTAGATCACGGTCACGCCGACGAAGGTATCGTTCCAGGTTAATTCGTTATTTTTTTTTTTTTTTAATATAGCTATTTTAGATATTTTAAACGAAATTTTAGTTAAAGAATTGTTTATTTATTTTTCTTATATTTTTTCTTTTTATTTAGCTTTCTTAATTCTTAATTTTATTTTTCTTATTTCAGATCACGTTCTCGAGATCGAGATCGTGAAAGGGATCGCGACCGTGAGAAGGAAAGAGAAAAGGATCGCGAAAGGCGTAAGAAAGGTCTGCCTCCAATCAAAAAAGAACATCTAAGTGGTAGGTTATATCATGTTTATAGTTGATTTATACCGATATGTGATTAGTACTAGAGTCCGGATTTTTATGCAGTAAAAACTGCCAAAATATGCAGTTAAAACGACTGAAATATGCAAATATATGCGTAAAAATTGGCAAAATAAATTTTTTTCCGCACTAAAAAATTAAAATTGAAGACTAAAAGATATATATCTGAACGAGTGCTATGAAATAAATAAAATGATAAAGTAATCTATAGACACCAAGTGTCAAATAAGTACTTTTATTGCGTATAACATATTGGACAAAATTCTCATTGCTTTTATTTTTGTATATTAACAAGCTTTTCTTATTGACGTACAAATGATAAACTAATAAAATAATGCAAATATTTGTCCGGCCATAATCTGATCACTACACTAATTTAGACACACTTTCACACACACACTCGAACACTCAATGGCCAAAATTGACTATAGTTACCGAAGACCATAAAAAAAATTAATAATAAAAATAAAGAAATAATTAACAAAGGATCTCAAAAATAATTAAAATTTAATTGGGATTAATTTATGTATACAAGTATTTTTCTAAATTATCTTCAGGTTATTATGTCTACGGTCACTTAAAATTGATTTATACAATGAAAAGGAGCGCTCCACATCCTCAAATTTAAAGGAACTTTATATATATATTTCTTCATATTTTTCATTCTTCGAAAATTTACTCTTAAAAAATCTGTATTTGGCGCGAAATAGGCAATATTTAACAAAAAAAATCCTTCAAATATGCAAAAATATCCAGTATAAAATTTAACCCACAGTATCCTAGATGCATGATTTTTTTTTTTTTTTTTGGCTTTTCGGCCCTTCTAGCCATAAGCCTAATTACGATACTAGTTATATTTTTAAAATTTGTCTCTACCCCTCGGGGTCAGATTTTAGCTGGATGCCTCGAGCCGGATTCGAACCCGGGTCCCCTGGTTAGCTCGCTGTCACGCTACCGCCTAACCTATCTGACCCCCCTAGATGCATGATTCGGATAGATAATTAATCCCTTGGATCGTATGTGGCAGCAAACAAAACATGCAATTGCATAGGAATCCGGTCTCTAGTGATTACTTAACTAACATATTCTTAATCTGAAAGTAATTCTGCAGTGACCGCATAATATATTACTTGTCTCATCATCTTACTTGAATCAAATCTATTATATTTTTTGGACCATTTTAACATCTTATTTATTTTATCTAATAAATTTCCTTAAACATGTTATCTGATACTTGGCCCAATAGGCATTCTTTATTGGTAATTTCTTGTTAAGGACGTTCCCTAATATAGCTCAGATGCAGTTCGCTCTTTCCCCTACTCTCACGGCAAAGGCAAAAATATTTTCACTGCGTCGTTTCTCGGATCTGGCAACATTGCATTCTTACCAACGCTAAAAGACAAAGAATAAAAAAAAACACTTCATGAAACAGCTCAATGAGAAATTCCAGTTGAGAACAGTATAATTAGTTTGAGAGAATTAAATAAATTTTTAATTTTCTCATTGATATATCAAAGAATAATTGATGCGTCAACAAGAATTATTTTGACCGCGCTGATTTGAAAAAAGGTATTTTTATCGCAGAGATTACTGCGGAACGCTATTGAGTCTGCGGAGTATTAAGTCTGGACCAAGAGAAAAAGATGTGATCACTTAGCTACAATCCAACGTCATTTCGCGATAGCCGCTTGCATTCGGATGGATCATCAAGTGAATTTGAAATCTGAGATGTTATATATTCGATCTCCCATCCAGTGTGCTATCTTAGCATGTATGTTAGATGCCTGCCATTTAGTTAGAAATATATAAGTTCAAATATTATTTTCACTCAATATTTGACAAAAATTCCCTACATTAGATTCGCGATTGAATCAAATGTAGAAAACATTCAGTTAATTAATGGCAGGCATCTAACATACATGCTAATAGATCTAGCGCTCTGGACTGGGAGATCGAATATATAACATCTGAGATTTCAAATTCACTTGGTGATCCATCCGAATGTCTAGCGGGCTATACGCGAAATGACGTTGGATTGTAGCTAAGTGGATCACATCTTTTCTCTCTTGGTCCAGACTTAATACTCCGCAGACTCCAATAGCGTAATCCGCAGTAGTCTCGCGAGATAAAAATATCTTTTTCAAATCAGCGCGGTCAAAATAATTCTTGTTGACGTGTCAATTGTTCTTTGATATATTAATGAGAAAATTAAAATTTATTTAATATCATTATTTCAAGTTAGAAATATATAAGTTCAAATATTATTTTCACTCAATATTTGACAAAATTCCCTACATTAGATTCGCGATTGAATCAAATGTAGAAAACCTTCAGTTGAGAGAATTAGCTAAAAATCTCAAATGCACCAGCTGCAGAAGTTTTTTAGATATGGAAAAATTGAGTTATTTTAGTGCGACGTTGCCAAGTCGCCATGCCCATGAGAGAAAAAATGAAAACCATCAAAAGTACCTAACTTTAACATTTTTCATACAAAACGAATACCGCTTGATACAATTATTTTAACAGAAAAATATTTTGAAGGAGACAATAAAAGAGTTTGTCTTCTGCTGGAAAATTCCAGACACACTTTTATTGCCTCCTTCAATATATAAAAATTCTGCTACCCTCGGCACAAAAACTTTAAAGAAAAATATTTGTTATATCTTCAGTTAATGATTCTCAGTTTTTCAAAATAATTTCAAGAAAATTAGGATAGTGTTATTTAATGAAACAGTCGCTTTAACATCAATCGGGCTAGGGTTTGCGTGTTAAATATCCAAATTTCAATGGTCAAAATTTATAAATTTAATGCCGCAAGGACTATTGAAAAAAATGTCTACGTATAAAGGACACTATTTAAAAACTTATTTTACAGAAAACAACTTGAAATCATTAATGTGTTTTCTCTGCTCCAATAACTCATTTCAAGTAATTGTGTCGTTCATTGTAAAAGTGGTGTAACTCCATATTTTTAAAATACATATTTTTTGATTAATTGTATCAGTCATATCTTGCACTATAAAAGTGAAGCATCTCCCAAAAATTGCACTAAAATCACTAAAAAAAATATTCAATGAATACTTGTATTTTTTCCTACACAATAATTTGTATAAAGCTTGTTATTTCAAAATTTTATTACAAGAAAATTCACTTTTACTACAATGAACGACACAATTACAGAAAGAACAAAATAAATTAAGCTAGTTTTTTCTCTATTCAGCTGGATTTTTAGGTTTGCCTAGCTTGGCTGCTTTTATTATTCTTTGTTTATGTTTACACCTATGTGTTATGTAATGTTAATGGCTACCTAGAGCAAGTCTACAGGTGTACAGGCATCTTTAGGGGACCACCTTTTTACCTTGGCTTGGAACAGATTCTAAAAGGATTTAAATTTAGATATAATTTTCTAATTATCACTTGTTGAAAAACCATGCGATTTTACCATATAATTTAAAAACATATATTCTATTATATGTTAAACAGAATAATTACACAACTCTACAAAAAAAAAATTCCTTCTAATGTTTATTTGTGCACCAAAATAAAGGAAAAGTACCTCTATTCCATATAATGTTTGCTTTTGTAATGGTCATAATAATAATAAACGACGAAAAAGACCATTTTGATCTATTTTCGAGTCCCATTGGATATTAAACAGCAATATTTGAAATAAAAATATTTTGTTGACGTAATAGAAAACAGCTTCCTCTTTGATTTTCAAATTACCACTTGTTTCTGCTCAATAAGAACTCGAGCTATAATTAAAAAACTAAAACTAAGTGATTATAAAGGATAAAAACATATGGTCTTAGTTTTTTAGTTATAACTCGAGTTCTAATTTAGCTAAAAACAAGTGGTAATTTGAAAATCAAAGAGGAAGATGTTTCCTATTACGTCAACAAAATATTTTGATTTCAAATATTGCTGTTTAATATCTGGTGGAACTCGAAAATAGGTCAAAATGGCCTTTTTCGTAGTTTCGACCGAAAATATCTTAAAACTCTGACCTCAGGATATTGCATGATAATCAGCGAATAAAACAACTGGAATCCATTAGGTTTACGGTTACAAATTTTTGTCGACCTGTGTTATTTAATTAATAAATTATATGGGTGTTTTCTAAAGCATTTAAGGAGATAAAAAAACGGATTAAAGACCACATTCTAACCACATTAAAAACTATTAATATATTGAATATTTTTAGTATGCAGTACAACTCTTTGGGTCGGACACCTCTCAAAATTGGTTCATCAAGAAGAGCTTTCTGATACATTTGGTGAATATGGTGATATTGTTTCAATTGATTTGATTCCACCTCGAGGATGTGCCTTTATTTGCATGAATCGTCGTCAAGATGCCTATAGAGCTCTGCAAAAACTGAAAAATCATAAACTTCAAGGAAAAGCTATTACTGTGAGTATTTTTTTAATTTCTTTATGAACATATTTCAATTAAGATATAACTTTATTATTATTATTATCTCTTGATGATTTTTAATTTCTCTATTTCATACAAGTTCACTTAAAGTGAGTGCGTGGATAGAAACTTGAATATCTCAAACTGAATGTGGCTATTCATTTTTTTTTTCATATTGGCTTGAAAACCTAATCCCGATTAATAATAATATTGGGATTTATCGCACAAAATGTATTTAGTATGATTCTCGTATAATTATTATCATATTTATATTCTGTTATAATTTCATTTGTTGTAACAGTTGGCTTGGGCACCTGGCAAAGGAGTTAAAGGAAAAGAATGGAAGGATTATTGGGAGGTAGACCTGGGTGTGTCTTATATTCCTTGGTCCAAATTGCGCAATCAAGAGGACCTTGATAAGGTAGAAGAAGGAGGGAGCATTGACGATGATACTCTACCTGAATGGACTAAACGTAATTTTTTGAACTTTCTTCTTTACATCATTTTACTTTATTTTTTGTAAATTAAATAAACTATTTATTTATAGCTGGATATCAACCCAATATGACTTCTACTGTTGAACAAGCACAAGCAGCTCTGACTGCAAGTGCATCGTCCGCTACTTCAATTCAATCTTCTCCAAAAGTCACAGTCCCTACCACTGATGCATCAACTGCTGCAGCTGTGGCAGCAGCAGCCGTGGCAGCAGCCGCTCTAGTTAATCAACAACAACAACCTTATCTTGGATTAAATGCTGATGGCTCCTTATCAGCTGCACCCCCACCACCTCCTGTGTCAGCTACACCTTTAGAAGTTGTTGACACTTCCCAACCTCCACCTTTACGTCCTGAACTTGCTGGTCAACTAGGATTGGCTGCTGCCGCGGCCGCTGCAGCCGGCCTAACCGGTGCTCTTCCTACCGGCGTGCCTCCTCCACCAGGACCAATGAGCATGGTCTCTCCATTCGGATTAAATGTCCCAAGTAAGAAATCGATAACTTTTTAACTTGAGGCGGACAACTTATAATTTCTTTAGGTCTTCTTTTGAAGTTCTGATGTTTTGTATATTTAAAAAAAAAAAATTTGTATTAATTTTTCTTAATATTTTAATTAATCAGTTATTTTTTACTTTACCATACAGGGAATGGTCAAGTATTGTAATCGTGCATGAAAAAAGTGTTTTTTTTCCTTCTTTTTTCAAAATATCTAAAAAACAACTGAAATTATTTTGATTAAAAAAATTGAACGAAACCATGGCATTTTGCTCTACAAAAAAGCTCTAATAAGTGAACATCGAAAAAATTTATATTTTTCGAGATAATAACTATTTTGTCAAAATGTCTGTTAGGCTGTGCGTTACCAAATTTTTGTGGATGAGCTAGCTCAAAAACTAGTGTGAATATCGAAACCAAATTTCACACGTAGTTTTGGTCCATTGAGATTAAGAGCTGATTATATTTTGGTGCATATCGACTCAAAATTAAAGAGGGTGGAAGGGGGGGGGGTTTAAAAATTAAAAATCTAGGCTATTTGAGAAACTCAACCAAATTTTGTATACATTATCAATGGGATCTCAGAAGTCTAAAAATAGAAAAACTAACCGCCCGAATCAGAATACGTCAGCTTATTTATTTTTTATCAACAAAATATTAATTGAAAACATTATTATATATACCTAGTAATTATATTTCCTTTTTAATTTTATATATTTATTTTCATTTATTTGATTATTTTTCGGTTGATTTTTTTTTAATTATCCTAGAATTAAATTTTTTTCCGCCTTTAGGAGGTCTTTTGGGACCAATGGGTATGACTCTTGGCCCAGGCGGTATGCCTGTTCCTCTAGGGGTTCCTCCTCCACCTGGCCTGCTTCTACCTCCAGGTCAAATGATGCATCAACATGGAAGCTTAATGGGTCCGGTCCCACAGCCTGTCAACTCACCTTTCACAACAGGAGGTAATAATCATCAAAATTAATTTTCATTTTTTTTATTTTTCTCAATTTATATAAAAAAATCTGTTTAAATAGCTGGAATAATTCCTCCGCCACCACCACATGGACAGCTCTCATCCATTCCATTACCTGGAACAACATCAGTGCCTCCTCCTACAATAGAGAAACTAACACCAAGCAATGGGCAACAAGGAGATCCCTCTGCAAGTTCAACCTCTACCACTAATTCGATGACAACACTAATAGCCTCTGCGAAATCGGAAAATAACAAAACAGATACCAATGATTCCCTTTTACGACTTCCTTTTGGAGTTGGCCATCATTTGCAAAGTAACTATCCATTCGATTTAGCTATTCGATTTACTTTCTAATTTGAAAATGAACGAGATCTGGGATCCACACAAACGCTCAACTCCAAAAAAGAGCGAAATCTGGTGTTTCTATGTCTTTAAATTTTAAAATAGAAAATTAGATTATTTATAAATTTCAATAAAAAAACTAATAAATATTATTAAAATATTTTTAGGTTTACAACATATTAATTCTGAAATGATGGATCTTGATGAACGGAAATTAATGGAACATCCAGAAAAGTAAGTTTATTTTAGTTGAATATTAAGTATCTACTCATTTATAAATTAAATGACAATTTTTTCTTTTTTTAGCATATCAGAAGAAATGATGTCCATGTCCATGCGTAGAGGTCCAGGCGGCCCTTCAGGATATCGACCCTCCCCAAGGGGCTCCCGTATGCAATATGGACAGGAAAATCAAACAGATTCCCGAAAAGATGATAAAGATGATCATAGAGGACGCGATCGTAATCGAGACCGCGAGCGAGACAAAGACAGAGATCGTGACCGAGGTCGTGACCGACGAGAAAGAAATCGTTGGGGCGATAGGGATCGAGATAGAGATCGGGATAGAGATAAAGATCGTAATGATCGTGGGGGTAGAAATGATCGAAATGATCGAGATAAAGATAGAGAAAACAAACCATGGGGTAACAACAATAATTCAGATATGTCGTCAAATAGTAGTGCTCCGAATAATAATAATAATAACAGTAATAATGGTGAAGGGAAGCCTTCTCTTTTGGAAAGGTTGCGAAATTTGGCAAACGACGGCCATAATGGACTCTCAGTAAATAAAGAGAAAGATAACGATAGAAAATCCTCCTCATACAATCGGGAAAGGGATCGAAGTCGAGATAGCCGAGATCGCTCTGACAGAGATAAAGGACGCAGTGATAGGGATAAATTATCGAGTGGACCTTCTGACAACGAACGAGGGGCAAACGATGCACCTGCTAATAACGTAGCCTTGTCTCAGAGTAGTGCTCCAGGTCAAGGAGACCGTGGTGCTCCAGGTCAAGGAGATCGTGGTGGTCCAGGTCAAGGAGACCGAGGAGGGAGATTTCCAATCGGAAGAGGACATCCGCCAAATCAGGGACCTCCTCCGGGTAAGAGCTCTTTTTTGAAGTTTTTTTGAAAAATAAAATATTTAAAATTTTTAATTGTTGAGGAATGGATTAAAGATTGTGTTTTCTTTTCGATATAAATATATTACTATATATACATTTATATGGTACATACCATTTATATATACCGTAAATTACAGAAAATCTTAATATAACATATAATTAACTATTATTATCATTTCCGTCCATAATTTGAATTAATTTGAAAGTTTATAATAGGAAAATAAGGACAAGTTTTTATGCGTGACTTTTTTATTTATCAGCCAACGCTTCGTCGATTTTGCCAACTATTTGAAGCCCTGAAGAAGTCGGCAAAGTCGACGAAACGTTGCCTGATAAATTAAAAAGTCACACATAAAAACTTGTCCTTATTTTCCTATAATTAATAGCGATTGTGGTGTTGGTGCAAGGTGAAATATCTTTAATAAAGATAAAAGTAAATGAATATTTCATATAATATTTATTTACTTTTATCTTTATTATTTTCCTATTATAAACTTTCAAATTATATAATTAACGATATGTCTCTAATTTTTTTATTGAATTAAAGTTCGATTCTGAGAGAGCTACGAAACATATAAATTCGAGCTAAATTTACGTAAATAAATATAATTAAATCTTTAGTTAATTAATAGACTAAATATTAAATATTATATATATTTTTATTTTATCAGACTATAGTTTCGAATGTCTCATCTTCATTTCTAATCTAAAATAGATATTCCATTTAAATACTTAATATAATTTCTCTTCAAAATGAAATCACTTCTTTATGGTAAAATAAGAATAAGTACAGTAACTGAACTTTTTATATTGGACAAAAATAAACTACATATAGTCTAAATTAAATAAAAATATTTGGTTAACATAGAGAATAACTGTAGCTGTAAGAGGTACGCTATTTTTTTATTACGTAAGCCATCTGGCTCCCAAATTTTCACTTATAGAACTTTTAATAGGTTCGGCTGATGATCTCGCTTCGATTAGATAAAAAAATGCGTTCCCAAACAAGCTCTATGACGCAATGTTTCCATGTGACGTCATGGCTGCTATTCTCCATTGTTACTAAATATTTATAATTATTAACTAAAAGATAGGGGGGTCGGGTAGGCTAGGCGGTAGCATGTCAGCCAGCTAACCAAGAGGACCCGAGTTCGAATCCGACTCGAGGCATCCGGCTAAAATCTGACCCCCGAGGTAGAGACAAATTTAAATAAAATAATTAGTATCGTAAATGGCTTATGGCTAGAAAGGCCGAAAAGCCAAAAAAAAAAAAAAACTAAAAGATAATCTTCAATTTATTTTTTATTTTATATTTTTTCTAAATATTTTCTAGGTCCCATATTTAATCAACGACAAGGTCCTCCGGAAGGTCCAGGTGGCTCTTTCCGAGCAAGTGGAGGTCCCCCGGAAGCAGGTGGCTCTTTCCGAGCAGGGGGAGGACCCCCTGAAGCAGGTGGCTCTTTCCGAGGAGGTGGAGGTCCCCCAGAAGGTCCAGGTGGCTCTTTCCGAGGAGGTGGAGGTGGAGGTCCTCCCGGATTTAGAGGAGATCAGCATCCTCGAGGCGGCGGAGGACCTCCGTTTAGAGGTCCTCCTCCTGCCATTTCGCCAAGTGGTAATGGAGGCGGGTTAATGGAAAGGGATGGAGGTGGAGGTCCTGGCTTTCATCCCCATGATATGTTCATGCCACCTCCTGATGATGAAAGGCAAGGAGGCCCGCCTCCAGGGTTTCCTCCTGAGTTCGATAATTTTGGACCGCAAATGCCTCCACAAGGTCGACCTGATGATTTTGATGATTTTGGAATGCCACCTGGTGGTGGAGGTCGTCGAGGACCTCGAGGACCACCTGGACATCATGGCGATTTTGATCACCGAGGACCTCCTCGAGATAACTTCTTCCCAGGTCCACATGGCCCTGATGGGCCAGGAGGACCCGGAGGGCCCTGGTGGACCTGGTTTTGGACCCCGAGGACCTATGATGGGTCCCCGAGGTCCTATGATGGGACGTGGACATGGACCAGGTAATTAAAATTTATTCATCAGATTAATTTTCTCAATTAATTTATTACAATTATTATTATTGATTATTAAAAGTAGATTATGTCATAATTCCTTATTATATTATTTACCTAGCTTCTGCATAACAAATAGATATATTAGTTTGAATATTTTTCTTGGTAATCTTTCCTATATTTATTTTATTCAAATGCATTTTAATTTTGTTTACTTTAAATGAATACTCTCTTAACTATTCTACTTTACTATTTTGATATTTAACCAAAAAGTTTTAGCTAACGATTATTTAAATGAAATAATAAAACTATTCTGAATACAAAGAGAAACAAAAGAGGTTGTCCTCTGCTTGATGCAAATAAACATACACACATATATATCGAAATTATATATATTTTTATTTGTTTGAGACTATAGTTTCGAAGACTTGGTCTTCATCATCAGTCTTTTTTAATTATAAATATTGTTTTCCATGGAATCAATACCGTATGGATATTGAAAATTTTTTGATGTTTTCTTAGCTGGTAGCCAGTTAGAATTAAAATCATTTTCGGGTTCACACTCATATATAAACATATGCATCCTTTTCTTTGGGACAAAGGACAGACTGACAATGGAAGGGGGGGGGGGGTTCTTTTTTTCCCACTTTTTTTTATCTAATATTGTTTGTTTTGTTAGCAAACATCCTAAGTAGCAATCTACGTAGGAAAAACAGAGAGGAATCTGAAAATTCGATTAAGCGAACATTTCAGAGACTTCAGAAATCAGAAAAAAGAGAACTCATTAGCGGAACATTTAAATTCAAACAATCTCTCATTTCCGGAAGGCACAGGAATTAGATTAATAAAAGGAGAAAAAAACCAAAAATTAATTAGCGCAATTGAATCGTTAGAAATTTTGAAATCATTCAATAAAAATTCAGACCTTTGTTTGAACGGAAAAATTGAGTTATCTAATAGCAATTTATACTAAGGATGTTTGCTAACAAAACAAACAATATTAGATAAAAGAAAGTGGGAAAAAAAGAACCCCCCACTTCCATTGTCAGTCTGTCCTTTGTCACAAAGAAAGGGGATGCATATGTTTATATATGAGTGTGAACCCGAAAATGATTTTAATTCTGAGCTACCAGCTAAGAAAACATCAAAAATTATCAATATCGGTATTGATTCCATGAAAAACAATATTTATAATTGAAAAAGACTGATGATGAAGACCAAGTCTTCGAAACTATAGTCTCAAACAAATAAATAATATATATATACAGATATATCATTTCGGTATATATATGTGTGTATGTTTATTTGCATCAAGCAGAGGACAACCTCTTTGTTTCTCTTTGTGAATCAACAACTCTGCTACTCTCGGCAAAACAAAAACTTTTCAACTATTCTGAATAGTAATAAGTGGATCACATCTTTTTTCTCTCCTGGTCCAGATTTAAGACTTCACAGACTTTAATAGCATAATCCGCAATAGTCTTGTGATAAAATATCTTTTTCAAATAAAGCGCGGCCAAAACACTTCTCATTGATAGCTCAATTATTCTTTGTCATATCAGTTAGAAAAATTATAAAAAATTTATTCTGAATAATTGAATTTAAAACTTCTTTAGATTAATTCCATTTGTAAATACGTATATAAATAAATTCTTAAACGTGCATTTGAAAATCAATAGACTGAAAAATATTTTACGGAAATAATATATATTTTTATATACCACATAAAAACTAAAATTAAAAATAGAGGCGGAAAGCAGCAGAGTTTTTAATTTAAAACGAATAAATTATAGAAATTTTGGTTGAATGATTGAATGAATTGAATTTATTTGAATTTCACTCCTTCCTTTCACATAAATATACTTTTTTCTTTGCATCATATTAAGTATTTCATCAATATACATGAAAAGATAGACATGTTTTATTTTCCTTAATATACATATATTTTTTTATTTCTTTTATTTGTTTTTATACCCTTGCCTCCATCTTCATTCATATTAATAAGACATAATCTTTCATTTATTCCTTATACATATATACCATATAGTATTATGAGTAGAGCATTGTAGATGTATATATATTTATTTCTAAATCCTATTGTGGATGTATTTAAATATAATCGCTTGTATTGTAGGACCAATGTTTCATCCTCGTGGACCACCAGGCCCTATGGGGATGCGAGGGCCTAGACCAGGTCCTGGCTCAGGATCTGGACCCGGACCAGAGTCAGTAGCAATATTCTATACTTCTTTAGATTAGACAATTATTCTTTTCCTATTAAGCTACCGCAATTTTTTTTTTTCTCTCATATAGTTTTGGAATTTTGATCTCTTATTGTTTCATTATTTTATTTTTGATTGTAATTTATACCATAAATCCCTGTTTTATTGTAGTGACAATTACTTTTTATTCAATTTTATATATGTATTTATTTAATTACTTTTCCATGAGAATATAATTAATTGCTGTTTTTCATTGTATAATTATTATGGCATTTTTTAAATTGCATTATTTTTCACCCAGGAATGTGGATGGATGGACAAGGTCCTCCTGGACCCCCTCACATGTTTGGAGGCCCTCGAGGGTTCGACGGACCCCCTGATGGAGATCCATTCTTTGACCGGCCACCTTTTGATCAGCCACCTCGTGGATATGACGATAGTGGATTTCATGGACCCAGAAGAGGGGATGGAGGGCCACCTCGGGGTGGTCGTGGCGGACGATTTGGTTGGAGAGGGGACCACCCCGGGGAATGCCGCCCGGGGGTGGAGGCCCTCCGCCCCATTTAATCGACGAAGAGCAACAGCAACAACATACACCTCCAAAACGAATGCGATTGGAAGAGAAGCCTCCTGGAAATAGTAATATTAATAGTTCAACGACGGGTAAGTCTGAGGAATCAAGCGAAAAAGAAGTTAAAGTGGAGAGGTCGAGACGTTCTCGATGGAGTAATGCCTCCCCTGAGCAGCTCCAGGACATTGCCCCAGTACCAGAACCTGCACCAGTACCAGAACCTGCACCAGTACCAGTACCAGAACCAGAACCATTAAGTGCTGTTGAGGCTCCTGCTCCTGCCGTAGAGCTTAATAAACCCGAACCACCGACAGAGACTTGCCCACCGTTAAAGGAAGATATTATTACCGCGAGTGAACCCGAACCAGAGAGTTCCGAGGTAACAAAAAGTGAGTGCTAGGGCCGCGTGCGTGTGAGTGCCAGTGGTTGTGAACACAGGACTCCTCTCGATGTGGTGCAATAACGAAACCAAATCTAATTCTAAATCAATCAAGGACCATTACGCGAAGTGGCAATTCATCTCAATTCCCAATTCACTGTTTTATTAATATTTTTTAAAATTGTGCAATTAACGAGATGACTGAATACTAAATTTTATATTTTTATATATGAATATAATATATATAAAAGAAAGTAAATTTTAAATTAACTTTTTCAAAGTAGTAATTCTCTTGCTTGCAAAAGTAGCAAAACACTCACATCACACTTATAGGAAAGAGCTGTTGATGGCTTTCGCACTATCATGTCACAAAGGTAGGTGTGCTCCTGTGTTCACAAGGACTCATCTGGAACGCGTGCTTGCACTCAAATCGAGTGACAAGTGCAAGGTACAGTGGAAGTGCTTTCTCTATTGACTTATTGACTTGACTATTCATTCATCTGTTGTTCAATTGACAGAAATTTATTGTTCTTTTTACTTTCTCTACCTCTCTCTCTCTCTCTCTAGATTTGTTTTTCTTTTCTTTTCTCACTTTCTTTTGTATTCATTTTAAAAAATATATATTATTTTATCTATTAAAAAACAAAAAAAAAATCAAAATATAAAAATATATATCTATATATAAAGAGAGAGAGAGAGTAGAGAAAGACATTTCGATTTTTGTTTTCATTTTTGAAGTTATTTTTTTTTCATTTTTATTATAATTTGCTACTCTACAAAATTAGCAAATAGAAAATACGAAGAGGAATGTTGAGGAAATCTACTCTACGTCATCATCAATTTGCGATTTGTATCGTACTATTACAATTATTTAATTAATAAATCAACAAAAAGGGAGCGGCGCACTTTCAACGATCATTCAACTTGATGTTTCCGTATTAGTCTTGTTTTTCAAATTAGATAGATTTTTCAAAGTAGAGAATTTTCAATCTAATTAAAAAAATAGATTATTTAATTTTATTTTAGGGTAGCAGTTATTATTTTAATATTCAAAGGAAAAATAAAGGAAAAGAGTTTAAAAAAAATTACTTCCTATATCTTATATTTGATATCTATCTATCTCTATATATATATATATATATATTTTTTTTTTTTTGCTTTTTATAAAATAATTTAGTGTAAATGTAAATTTTCCTTGTAAATACAATTATATATATATAGATATATAGGTATTTTCTAGCTAGTAAACAACAAGAAATTTTCTTCGTTTGGTTCTATTCATTATTGAATTTTCCAATCTAGACAAACAAATAGATTGTGCCTAAAAGAAAAATGGACATATATGAACTGGGAATATATAAATATCTAGTTAGGTTATTATAGGTAGATAGGAATATAAATAAATAAAAAATTAAATTGAATATTTATATAAATTACTTGACTTTTATTAGTTTTTAAATGCGAGGATAAATCAAATCTTTGTTTTTAACAAATTTCTTTCTTTTCTGCTATAAAAAAATTATAAAAATAATTTTATTAAGTATATAAATATAGGAATTATAAGGTTACTAATATAAATAAAATAAATATTATACACTTTTATATAAATATCTATATACATCTATATATACATATAAATCTATGTATATATAGATTTATATATATATTATATATATTGCAATTTAAAAATAATTTAGTTTTGTTTTTCTTAATTATTTTGTGGACATTTTTGTAGTTTATTCAACTTTAATTACTTAATGTACAAAGATAACAACATTTTAAAATAAATCAAACTAAGGAGTTGTAATGATAAATAAAAAATTTGTTTTCAAAATTATTTTTTTTTCAACTTAAAAAAAAAATGAATTAAATGAATGACGCTTTTTTAAAATTCTAACTCATTTTTAAATAAAAATCTTAATTATGATACGTTTTAATCTCTAAATTATTAACTAGAATGAAAATACTAATTCATTTTTAGATTTTTTTTGTTTATCTCATTTATCATAAAAAGTTAATTTATTTTTGTTCTCTATCCATATTTGATTTGATTAAATTCTATTAGATTATAAGGCTTCTTTTTTTTCTCTAATCATTTGAGAGAGAAACAGGGATTTAGGAATTTCCAGACTTTCAGTGAGAACCAGACAACTTTACAAGAATTTTATTCTGCAGTTCTTTCAAGAATTTTGAGCTTATGTTTTTCATATAGCAGTGTGACTCCTAAATTTGCCTTTCTAGCCCACAAGCTCACAAAATAATCAAAACCTTTATTCTTTAAAAAAGATCATTGTTGTTCTTTGACCATCTTTCAGCCAGAATTTAAATTCCATCGGATTACGACACACTCACAAAAAAAAAGTGTGTTATCGAACCGAAAAGAAGCATTGGGGAGGCGAAATGTTGCTTCTCTTCTGGACTTGTTGCTGATCTTGATCTTATGAGAGATCATCAAATGGAAATGGGACATTTCTAGTTAAAGCTGAGCAGAGAGGGGGGATAATTGCCAAGCTCTGCTCGACTGCTTCTTCACCGGTTCAAACAGCAGTGCCAGCCCGAACTGCAATTAAACCACCATCATTTCGAGTACCTGATTTTTGCTCATGTTTGCACACCTTGAATCTTCTACTTCACAAATTTTTCGAAACAACTCCAATTCTATTTTTTCAATGATAAAATAAAATAGGGTTTTAATTGCATTTTTTTCTTCACACATTAAAAATTCATATTTATTGCAAAATTTACAAAATAATGTTTAAACCATGCATGAAGATGTTATCTTTAGATAAAAATTCTCTTGCTTTTTCCATCTTTCCCAAATTTCTTTTATCTTTCATGATCCAAATTTCGACATCTTGAATAAAATCCCCTATATAATATATATATTTACTTCTTCTATCTTTGCCTTTTTCTAGGATGCAAGACACTATGCATTCCTACCTGCCTTTAATTTTTCTTGATGGGTGTGAATTGAATTGTATTGAACCTGTTAATAATTAACAATACACTTTAAAAGAGAATGAAAATTAACTATAGAAAAAGAATGTATTAAAGTGTTTCTTTATTAATTTAATCTGTAAAGAGAATAAACATTTAAATTTTGTATCTCTATTTTTAAATTTAATTATTTGGTATATTAAATAAATATTAAATTAAATATGATATGGATAATTATTAAAAGCAACCCTCGTACTTCTCCTAAAACCATTCAATTCCATACGAAAAGACAAGACACCCACATTAGATAAAATTAATAAGTTTTTGTAGGGAAATAAGGACAATAGCTTATGCAAATATTTTTTATTTTATGCCAACGTTTCGTCAACTTTGTTGACTTCCTCAGGAGCTCAAACAAATTAACTTCTTTGCATATTTGTCATTTTATAAATATTCATTCTTTCCAAACACAGAATGAATATTTATAAAATGACAAATATGCAAAGAAGTTAATTTGTTTGAGCTCCTGAGGAAGTCAACAAAGTTGACGAAACGTTGGCATAAAATAAAAATATTTGCATAAGCTATTGTCCTTATTTCCCTACAAAAACTTATTAATTTTATCGATGGACATAAATAATCAAAATAATTAAATAAAATATTGATTTGTTAATTTTATATTTGTATTATATATTTAAGTTAGTTGTTTTTTTTATTTAAGGACGCGGCGACTAATATATTTAAATGAAAAATAAGCTAAGAATAAAAAAATTGAATGTGTATTGGTTACAAAAAAATAGTTGGTCGCTTTACTATAAAATAAAAGGACAAACGATACTAGGTCAAAATAAAACTATTTCTTTTTGACATGGATATTTTTGATTTGGAAAGTTTCTCTAGGTTGAACTCATCCATGGTGAAATCTAAACAGGGTCACAAAGTTTTGGCCAGTACTTGTAAGTATGAATTTCAAGAGAAACCCTCTAGAACAGCGGTTCACGTTTTGTTTTAATAAATTCCACTGTCATATTCATAAGATTTTTTTGATATAGTTATTGTTATTTCAAACTTATATGCTACATCTGTAAATAGCAATGGCATAAGGAATGACATAAAAAAATCATTAAATAGATTGTAAAATAAGAGACTAATTCCATAATCATAAAAATAAAAAAAAATTGGTAGTAAACAATTTTTTTAATTTCTTTACTCAGAATTATTGTCGTTACCTGCTAATATTCGCATTCTTTTTTGAGCAAGACCTTTATAAATAAAAGTAGAGACCGGATTCCTATGCAATTGCATATTTTGTTTGCTGCCACATACCACCCAGGGGATCAATTATCTATCCGAATCATGCATCAAGGATACTGTGGGTTAGATTTTATACTGCATATTTGAGTAATATTGCATGAAATTGCATATTTGAAGAATATTGCATAAAATTGCACATTTGTCAAATATCTTATTATCTATTTCGCGCCAATACAGATTTTTTAAAAGTAAATTTTCGGAGAAAGAATGAAAAAAAATGAAGAAATATATATATAAATTAGGGAACGAAGAAAAGATTTTTATATTATAGACAAAAGGATCAGCCGGGATCTTCGCATGTGCGCTGCGATGCCTTTAGCTCTTATCCTCTTGGCATATTTCCCTGAACCCAAGCCGATACTTAATGTCTCTATGAATTTGGAATTTCATTTTTATTTAATCTTTTAATCTCTTCCTCGTTCATTTTTCGCAGCTCTGTAGTTGGCTTGACAATTATATAAATAAAGTTTCTTTAAATTTATCCCCATTACATCTGACGATGTGGAGCGCTCCTTTTCATTGTATAAATCAATTTTAAGTGACCGTAGACATAATAACCTGAATACAATTTAGGAAAAACTTTGGCTTTTCGGCTTTTCTAGCCATAAGCCAATTTACGATACTACTTATTATTTTTTAAAAGTTTGTCTCTACCCTGGAGTCAGATTTTTAGCCGGATGCCGCGAGTCGGATTCGAACCCGGGTCCACTTGGTTAGCAGGGTGACACGCTACCCCTAGCCTAACCCGAACCCCCCCCCCCCAGAAAATACTTGTAAACAAATTTTAATTATTTTTGAGAAATCACTTTTTGAAGTCGGTGCTAAACAAACTATATAAGCGAGCTTACCCTCAAACGTACTAAGTAAGATTCGTCGAGTTCGATTCATAAAATGTAGCTATATTTTTGCCACCGACTTCAAAAAGTGATTTCATGTAAAAATTTCGTCGTTTAGTTGTTAACTAAATTAGATAATTATTTTATACCTTTTAGTGCATTTTATTTGATTTTTAAGTTCTTATTATGGCGGGGTCAGATAGGCTAGTCGGTAGCGTATCATCCTGCTAACCAAGTGGACCCGAGTTCGAATCCGACTCGAGGCATTCGGCTAAAATCTGACCCCCGGGGTAGAGACAAAATTTAAAAAATAAATAGTATCGTAAAATGGCTTATGGCTAGTAAAGGCCGAAAATCAAAAAAAAAAAAGTTCTTATTATTTTATTTGTTGCATTTAATTTTTTTGAAGTTAGTTTTATTTTTTTTTATAAGAATTATATTTATTTCATAGCACCCCTTCAAATATTTTTTTATCTTCAATTTTAATTTTTTAGTGCATAAAAAATTTATTTTGCCAATTTTTGCTGCATATATTTGCATATTTCAACGTATTCTGCATATTACTTGCATATTTCAGCCTTTTTAACTGCATATTTTGGCATAAAAATCCGGTCTCTAGTTATAAGCAATTCGTCGACATTATCAATACTAGAGGTAAACCTTCATCAATTTCACCAGCCAAATTGATACTGATGTCGATATTTCATTGGTTTTAGTATTTGGGGACAAATAGAGCAAAATACTCAAATATGTTTTTTTTTATTTCACCTTTCTATCCAAATTTCATCTTTCTAGGTCCAGCGGTTTGCATGAATGATGACTGAAACATCCCCTTGTCTTTTTATATATATAAAAGATTTTTCTTTATTAATATTTTCTGTCATAACATTTTTTCGCCTACCCTCAAAGGACCAACCAAAGAGTTGAAAACCGTTGCACGCTGCTCTAGAAAAAGGGAACCGAAACGTTAATTATCTTAAACATTTTAGCTCTTAGTTAAATTCATTCTCTAAATATAACAATATTTAGGATAAAAATAATATATTTTTTATTGTAATTTTACATGTGTGCTCTATCGCTTTTTTCAGCTCTTAGGAACTGATGATGGCATTATTTAATTAAAGCCGAAACGTTTTCTATAATTGGGAGTTTTTTATTCAGCAGAGGCTACCCATTGGCTGAATCCCTCTCCATTACTTAATTATAAAAATAATATATTATATTGTTTTTGATAATTATTTTTTACTTTTTTGGTTTACAGGAATAAAATGTCAGTATTTATTTTCAGTAAAATGTGAAGAATTTATAAATATTTTTAAATTTATATAATACATAAATTAAGGCATATGACAGATATGAAATTGAAGAATTGTGTAGAAAAAAAGTTTTAAGGTCAATATGTGAATCAAAATTGAATAAAAAGAAATTAAATTTATAACAAAATGAGACATTGAAATTTTAATCAATAGATTAATTCAACTAAATGTTAAATTATTTTTTTCTTTATTCGACTTTTTATTTAAATTTTGATCACGAATATGATAAAATATATATAAAAAACTAATAGTTGCACGTATTGATTAAACACAAGATCATTAGAAACTTTTTTAGAATTATAATGAAAAGTGATTATTTCCAATCTCGAATATAATCAATATAGAAAATGTCTCCCCCCCCCCCCCCCACCCGATTTCCACTTAAACCCGAATGAACTCCTTAAAGATCGTTATATAATCCTTGAATAAATAAAAGACCCGATTCTTGAGAAATTGTTATTATTATTATTTGTAACCAAAAAGTTTAAAATAAAAACTATTTATCTTTGTGTTTGGTAAAAATTACTTGTTTAATAGAATCAAGCTGTATTTGTAGTCTATAAACAGTTGGAAAGAGTTAATTTTTTTTTTTTTTGAATATTTGGACAAACTACGCTTTGCAATCGGTATAAAATTTGGGATAACATTAAATAATTATTATACATTCATTTATATTTGAATTGTAAGATTGTAAACTTATTATTGCAATTTAAATTATTTTTTTGTATAAATATAATACACAAAGTTTCGATTACTATGATAGTTATCAAATGAGATGAACCTAATTAATTGAGTTTGATCATTTTTATGACATGATAATAAAAATTACAATAAACTGATTACTTTATAAAAATTTTGATCTCAAAAATCTGAAAGATACAACTTTTAATTAGTTTGTATATCTTAATACAAATGTTGAATTTAATCATTTAGCGTTCTCATAAGTATTCATCATTTATGCCAATCCAATTCAATTATGCTTAACATCTAGTTGCTCTTGACTTTAAATACACTTCTGGGCTATAATACAAGAAATCAACTTCATAACTTTGGAATTTATTTATATCTCTCTCTTATTTGTATTATGTAGGGTAGAGCAGAGCAACCTGCCTATTTAGAAATTCAATTAAGAAAAAATTAACGCAAGAAGTACGTTTAAATTTTAAGTTTAAACAGTTTTAAAGATGATAATTTTATCAGGCAGATGGCATCCATTATTCTCAATACACTGCGTTAAACGAACTCGAAGTTTCGTTCAACTTTTTCCAGCATATCGAGAGGTATGTTGGCGACAGCTTGACGAATGTTGTTCTTCAAGTGAGCCAGGGTTCTAGGACGATCGTTTTAGATAGCCCCATAAAAAATACTCGCAGGGGCTAAATCAGGCGACCATGCTGGCCAGTGTAGATCGCCCCGCAAGGTGTATTGAGTATAATGAACGCCATCTGCCTAATATCATCCTTAAAACTGGGTAAACATAAAATTTAAACGTTGTTCTTGATGCTGTTCAAAGAATTAAATATATATCTGAGTTACTTTTTTCTTAATTGAATTTCTAAATAGGCAAAGTGCTCTGCCCCACTCTATATATTAAAATTTTAGTAACATTTTCCAAGTCGGTGAAAATATCAGAATCACAGATGAATATATATAAATTTTGAAATCTAATAAAATTTTAGAAAATAACAAATTAAAATAATACCTTCTTGAGTTGAGGTAAAGATTACCAAAAGAATTTGGGCCGAAATCGGGAAAACAATTTTAGATTGAAATAGAATAAAAACTAAAAAAGTTATAGTGTTTTCTAAATAAATATATGCTCTTTTATTTGTTTGGAACTATAATTGTGAAGACTGCCATAATTTCACTATAATACAAATATTTTATATGGATATTGAAGTATAATTAAAATTTTATTGATTATTTATTTGTATTGTTGAAAATGTAAATAAAGCTAAACCTAAGGGTTAATTCTCTTCTTTATTTTGCTATATTATAACAGATATTGTATATATAAATAAATAAAGATCTTTCGTTTCCATAAACAAAGGGTGAATTTCTGTTGAAACGTCAGGATTTGGAATTAACGTCTCTAGATTGTTTTATAAAAGATTTTTATTTACTTATATACAGAAAACCATCAAGAAATTATAGGTAAGTATATATAATTTTAATAAAAATTGAATTTACTTCTTTAACTATTTATCAACATAAAGGACATGAAGCAAGTAAATAAATTTATCGCTAAAATTCAATTAAATCTTTAATCTGAAATATTTATTTTAGAGTGAAGATGTATATAGGCAGTCTGAAACTATAGTTTAAAATGAATAAAATACTTAAATATTGTATAGTACTTCTATTTATTTATATTCAGTAGATGACACATTTTTGGTTTATTTCTTTTAAACAAATCAAAATTGTTTCTTAACTACGACTTGATATATAAAAACTTGAAAATTCAATCTAAATTGCCTGCTCTGATTTTGGCCCAAATTCCTTGATTTACAACATTATATTATAAATGAGTTCAATAAAATACATCAATGAAAGTTTTAGGAAATCTTGCCTAAATAATAATTTTATTAATAAAGTTGTTGTAAGGAAATAAGGACAATAGCTTATGCAAGTATTTTTTATTTTATGCCAACGTTTCGTCAACCCTGTTGACTTCCTCAGGGCTCAAACAAATTAACTTCTTTGCATATTCGTCAATTTATAAATATTCATTCTTAGCAAACACATATAGGCAGAGATTGAAAATATTTCCTAATAAATTAATTTGTTTGAGCCCTGAAGAAGCCAACAAAGTTGACGAAACGTTGGCATAAAATAAAAAATACTTGCATAAGCTTTTGTCCTTATTTCCCTAAAACAACTTATTAATTTAATCATAAATAATCAAAATAATAATTTTATTGATTGTTTTATAAATATAAATACATAAATACAAATCTTTTATAAAAAAAAACATTGTTAAAATGTTTATTTAAAATACAACCGTTCATTCATTCGGGAAAATTTCTCCTTTTACCAATGGAATTTTAAGTTCAAAAAAAAAAAAAAAAATTAGGGAAAGCGGTTTTGGTTTACTATAGTGAAACATATTAAACAAATTAAAAAACTCCTTTTTTAAAAAAAATATAGTTGCTTTAAGAAATGCATATAAAGCAATAAATATTTTAAAAATAGACAATGATACAGATTGTATTGGAGATGAAATTACCTTGAATAAAAATAAAAAAATATCAGCGAAAAATTATTTTTTTCTAAAAATTTTTTATGACTTTTGTTAAATGAATTTTTCTTGTTTAGAAATAAAGGAAATTTTAAACAACAATAATTGATAATAAAGAGAAACAAAGAGGTTGTCCTCTGCTTGATGCAAATAAAAATATACACATAGTTATATATTAAATATAGATAAGTACCAAGGGCGGATCGGGGGGGGGGGGGGGGGGCGGAGGGGGCGACTGCCCCCCCCTACCATAGAGGGCCCGTGCCTGGCAAAAAAAATTTGTAAAAAAAAAAACATTTATTTTTTAAAAAATTTTAAAATTGAAAATAAAGTTCTATGTGGGGCGTCGACCCCCCTCTCCGACCCCCCCCCCCGCCTGGGCAATTCGATCGCGACACACTTTCGAGATAAAAAGTAGATCTTATATACATCGGGCACCTTATTTATATACATTCACTCCCCCCATAAAAAATTCCTGGATCCGCCCTTGATAAGTACTTATATACCCATATAATTTTTTTGTTTGAGACTATAGTTTCGAAGGCCTGGCCTTCATCATCAGTCCATTTTTAATTATAAATATTATTTTTCATAGAGTCAGTATCGCGTGGTTATTGAAAATTTTGTTCTTTCTTAGCACAGATAAGCTTAGTCAAAAGTGGAAAGAAAATTTTCAATACCCACGCGATACTGACTATGAAAAATAATATTTATAATTAAAAATAGACTGATGATGAAGGCCAAGCCCTCGAAACCATAGTCTCAAACAAAAAAATATATAGGTATATACTTATCTATATTTAATATATAAATAGGTGTATATGTTTATTTGCATCAAGCAGAGGACAACCTCTTTGTTTCTCTCTATTATCAATTATTGTTGTTTAAAATTTCCTTTATTTCTAAACAAGAAAAATTCATTTAACAAAAGGTCATCAAAATTTTTTAGAAAAAAATAATTTTTCGCTGATATTTTTATTTTTATTCAAGGTAATTTCATCTCCAAGAGCAAGTATCTGTATCATAGTCAATTTTCAAAATATTTATTTGTTTATAGTTGATTTTACCATTCCTATTTAAAGCAACTATTTTCTCAAAATTGTTTAAAAATTCCATTGATAAAAGAAGAAATTCTCCCGAAACGTTTGTGATTTTAAATAAACGTTTCAAGATTTGTATTTATTTAAATTATAACATGAATATGAACAAGATCAGTCATTAAGTATGAATAATGGGAGAGAGAAAGAAAAAGAAAAATTGTTAAATGATCTACTTTCTCTTTGTATTTATTTAAATAAGAGAGATTAAATCAAAAACGAAATGATTCATTATTATATAATAAAAGGAACTAAAAACTTAACGATTTTTAATGAATATTAAAAATTCATTGGAACAAGTAATCATTTTTATGTTGCTGTTTTAAAGTCTATTGTTTTGTCCTCTAAATCTTCTTCCCGATTTTCTTGAATATTATTAACCCCTTGTCATTTTTCATCACCTTCTATTATCATTTAAACTATTATTATTAGTTATGTTATTACTGTTATTATAACTTGTGCGCATAATTCTACTAAGATTTTGGACAAAGTTTCGATTAATATGACTTTGGGAGAGTGTAGTATTGGGTCTTCTTGGATCCGATGGGTTCCTACTGGACGGTCTTTGAGGAACAGGCGGGTGATAGACGATTGCATAGGGGACAGTTGGTCGATTCGTTGAATTGGAGGTTAGCCCGAGGGAGGAGAGCACGGCCATCAAATGTTGCTGACGGGGGTTCATCCAGGTTGTTGCTGCTGCTGCTGTCGTTGTTGTTGTTGTTGGCGGTTCACCTGTTGCTGTTGTTGCTGCTGCTGCATTAGCGTTAGGCACGGACGCGTCGGCCGCCACCGGTGGGTTTGGGTTCGCTATTCTTGGCGTGGTGGGATTAATTCGCGGCGGATTGCTTGGATTAATTAGATGTTGATAACGGGCCAATTCGGCTGGCGTCAATTCTCTAGCATCTTGACTTATCCGTTGCACTTGTAATGGATAATTACGATTTTCCGGGACAATTGAAGGTGTGATCGGGGTCGGGGGTTGCGGCTTTAATACTTTGTCTAATTGTTCTTTGAGATTGATTTTCTGTTGAAAATCATCAACCGGTGTTATTTCATCATCCTCTACGCGAGATGAATTCTTTTCGTTTTTAAAATCATCAATATCAGGTACAACTTGAAGGGCTTCAGATGGGATCACAGAAATTTTACTCGATGCTATAATTGTTCGTAAACTATCCAATACTTCAGAAGCTGTCATCCGCTTTTGAGGTTCCAAAATTAATAGACTTTTTATTAAATTTACTGTATTCTCTGAAACTCTGCCGTCTCTATAAAATAAAAGGAAAAATTATTTATATTAATATTGTATTTTGAAAAATGTATTTAATTGAAATTAAACTAAAAAAAAAATATTAATAATAAGTGATTGAGAATTCAAACACGATCATCTAGTCCAGCCCTATGCAATTCTACGCTAACTGTGGCACCGCGATCTGACGATGGATTCTTATAGTACTCATCAAAATAAATAATAAATGAAGAATACCATTTTTCGAGATTTCGCTTAGTTTCCGAGATATCCAGTTTAAAAAAATACTGTTTTTTTGTATTTATTTTATTTTATTTTTAAATTGTTTATCTACTCTTATTAAACGAGCAAAAATTGTATATTTATATATTTGTATCTTAGTTCTATTTTGAAAACGGCTCTATCGATTTTGATGAAACCAAATCTATTAACAAGTTATGAGGATGAGAAAACAATCTGGCTAGGTCTGGACCTCATCAAAATTCATGATAATTGATCTTTTCTTAATTAAAGTAATTATTTATTAATGAAAATCTCAATAAAAAAGTTTGTTTATATTTTTTTCAATTATCTTTTATTTATTAATTGTTTTTTTTTAATTTTAAAACCCACGAATACTTTATAACAAATATTATTATATATTAAAATTAGGAAATTTTAATGATTTTTTACTGAAGTAAAAAGTTACCGAGCAACGCTCGGTGGCTCCAGGTACTTTATAGAAACCAAGGAAACCGTAATATCATGGGTGTTCCGTGTGGCGCCGCTACTGACGACGGATTCTTTTAAAAAATAATTAGTAAATGCCCAAAAAATTCGAATATGTAAAAGTCGCTGCCGGTTCGATTAAGATATATTCAGTTCGGCTAGTATATCTTAACCGAACCTTTCAAAGATTGATCGGGTACCCATTTTTTTTATATAAATGAACCGAGATGATGAATAGAACCGAACCTATGGAAATTTCTAAAAGTGAAAATTGCCAACGCCCACTGGCGCTCACTTGAGACAATTTGAGACATCACAGTCCATAAACTCAATTTCAGTTCAAATTTGTAGTTTAAAATTTTATTTTTACTTTCCTACTTATTTTGTCAGTTCTAAAAGAATCCGTCATCAGATAGCGGCGCCACACGGGACCCGTGATACTACGGTTTCCAAGGTTTCAATAAAAAAACAATTGAAAAATAAAAGAAAATAAATACAAAAAACAGTATTTTTTAAACTGGATATCTCGAAAACTAAGCGAAATCTCAAAAAATGGTATTCTTCATTTTCGTCTTATTTTGGTGAGTACTATAAGAATCCATCGTCAGATCGCGGCGCCACAGTTACCGTAGAATCCCCCATATTATAAAGATATACTACATAGTATGGTATAAACCGAGGTGTGATCCGTGATTGGAAGTAGGTGTACACCTTTTTGGAAGTATTTTGGAAGTACTTGGAAATATTTGGAAGTATTTGGAAGTATTTGGAAGTATTTGGAAATATTTGAAAGTGCTTGGAAATATTTGGAAGTACTTGGAAATATTTGGAAGTACTTGGAAATATTTGGAAGTACAAGTGGAAGTAGGTGTACAGCATATTAGGTCGCGGTTCACCCCTCGGTATAAACCATCATTTATAAATTTATTTTTCATTAAATCTTTAGTAAATATCACAATAATTTTTTAATTTATTAAAACTATTATAAATATAATTACTAAATTGAAAGTTTTTGCCGAGAGTAGCAGAATTTTTATATATTGAAGGAGACAATAAAGAGATGTGTCTTCTGCTGGAATTATAAATTTTATTTATTTATAACGAGACTATAGTTTCATATATCATTCATAAATTAATTCCTGTGAATCCATTGTAATAGACTGATGAAGAGGGCAAAGCCATCGAAACTATAGTCTCGTTATAAATAAATAAAATTTATAATTCAGCAGAAGACACACTCTTTTATTGTCTCCTTCAATATATAATTACGATTAAGTATTAAATCTAAATATTAATGATGGATTTGCTTGTTTTATATTAAATAAGAATCAAACAGGAGTTCACCATCTTCAACATTTTTCAACTTTGATCTATATGTATTTTAATTTTATAATCGCCAATCCTAAGAACATCACATAAATAAATATCTCAAATTATTGAAAATTCAACAGATATTTTAATTTCTTGAATTAATTTTTGGCCACTGTGCACTATAATTTTTTCATTGTCGCCCCATGTTTTGCGACTCCAACATCAGTTACTCGAACCAAAATGGGGTCGCGATCCATACTTTAAGAAACACTGCTCTACTGGGACAGACCCGTGCTAACGGATAAAACGATCGATTTTAATAGGCCAGATATTCTGCTAATTAACATCGAAACAAAAACAGCATTAATAATTGACATAGGAGTTCCTTTAACCCACAATATCAAGAAGACCGAAATGTAAAGACAAAGGAAATATGAGGAACTCGCTATTCAATTAAAAAATTTATGGAAGCTCCAAAAAACTGTCCAAGATCAATCGAGGAACTTGCCATACAATCCAACATGTAAGGATTGGCCAGAAGGCAATACTCCTTCAAACCTGCCACATAGTCCGCAAGTTCCTTAATTAAAACATTATCTGAAAACGGCGTGCGGGCCAGGGTGAATTTCCTTTTAGCACCGTCCGAGCCTAACCCTTAGAAAAGAAAAGAACTTCCAGGGTAGGTGAAAGTTTACCAGCACTAGTGCTGAGTAAGTGTAACAACTCAGATAATAATAATAATATACTGATGTGGCTAGGTAACTTTACCATACACATACCCCCTTTCTTATATTTAATATTTTAATCCTCTAAAGCAGTGCTTCTTGAACTACTGGTCGCATGGGGTCGTGAAACTGAATTTGACGAAATAACGATAATTATTATTGAAGCATAATTAATTAAAATTGTTTAATCATTAATTTGTTTTCTTTTTATTATTATTTATTGATTTTTATTTGTATTGTTGAAAAAGTAAATAAAAATAAACCTACGCGTTATTTTAGCTCTTCTTTATTTTACTATATTATAACAAATATTTTAAAATTATAATAATTTTCTAATTAATATATTAAAGAATTATTAACATATTAGAGAAAATTGTTTTTGATCGCGTTTTTAAGCAAGATATATATATATATCGTGAGACTACTGCTGGTTGAGGCTATTTGGAGTCTGCTGAATCTTAAGTCTGGATCAAGAGAGAATGAAAAAGATGTGATCTATCTAGTTATGATCCAGCATCATTTCGCGATATCTGGGGGATTGAATATATAACATCTCACATTACAAATCCATTTGGTGATCCATATCAGTGTTTGATATAAAAGCGTCATGCGGGCTAATCGCGAAATGATGCTGGATCATAGCTAGATGGATCACATCTTTTTCATTCTCTCTTGGTCCAGACTTAAGATTCAGCAGACTCCAATAGCCTCAACCAGCAGTAGTCTAGCGTGATATATATATCTTGTTTAAAAACGCGATCAAAAACAATTCTCTTTAATATGATAATTATTCTTTAATATATTAATTTGAAAATTATTTAAATTCATTATTTCTAACACAGAAATATACAAATTCGGATATTATTTTCAATTAATATCTGACAAAAATCACCTGCATTCGATTCGCGATAGAATCAAATATAGGAAACTTATGATTAAAAATTATAAGCTAAAATTGTCTCCATTAATGCAAGAATATAAAAATCTCGATAGAAATTTGGGAGTTATTAGATTTTTATCAAGATAATCAAGAACTCTTGAATTAAGACTAAAATAAAGAAATATTATTTTTACCCAGGAATTGTATAATCAGCAGCTTTGATTTTACTAAAAAGTTGCGTTGGACTGGAATCATAAAACGGAAATTGTCCGTACAGCATTGTAAAGAGAACAACACCTAATGCCCACATGTCAGATGGTTTTCCTATTAAAAAAAAAATTTATATTAAAAATAAGAAAAACGCGAAAAACAAAATAAAAATGTATTGTATACAAACCTAGATATGGTTTTCCGCAGAGAACATCAGGCGATATATAAGCAGGTGAGCCTCGTTGATCTTTTAATAAATCTGTTTCACTACCTAAATGTTTTCCTAAACAAAAATTCGTTATTGTAACTTTCCAAGTTCGTCGATTCATCACAATATTTCCCAATTTCAAATCACGATGGACAATATTTTTCTAAAATTATAATAGAAAACAAAATGATTAATTAAAAAAGAAAAAATGTTATAAATATGTTGAAAAAATTTTATTGATTGTTTAATATATATGAATAAATAGAAATCTTTTATAAAAAAAAGATTCTGAAAACGTTTATTTGAAATCCAAACTTCTCAGAAGAATTTCTCTTTTTATCAATGGAATTTTAAGAAAGGGTATAGTATATAGGATAGCCAGATATCTATGGGAAATCTGCCCCCGAGGCGATTTCTATTAGCACTTTGGGGATCGTTTTGGTACCAAAATAATTCAGCCAAATTTTCAGCTCTTAATCTTAAGCAGTTTTCGAATTATTTGAAAAAACCTATTTTTTCGATTTTCTTTTCTTTTCAATAGTAAAATTGAATATTATGGCGATTTTTTTCCCAATACTTGCGGGTAAAAGGCATAAAACAACACTTTTGTTATGATTCCCAGATGGAAAGCTGATTTTTAAGAAAATAAATAAAACTAAAATCATTTTTTGACCGCGTTTTTGAAAAGAGTCCATCACCAAATTCTGTCAGAAAATGCCTTTTATACTTCTTTATACTCAGGAATTTTTTCAATTTTTTTGAAGTGGTGGACATTATTAAAAAAATTAAAAACAAATTTTTTTTTATAACAGTGCGTTTAAACGAACTAATAATACATTTTTGCTGGTGGAAAAATATATAAAAAATAATTCTTAACCGAAAATACATACCGCACTACAGAAATAGTAAGAAAATGAAGAAATATACTACTCCAAAAAATTAACTGTTAAAAAAATTTTAAAGAGACGTTAAATTTTTTTTTTAATGCAAAAATATAATTGTCTTTTTTTAATGGTCTTCGGAAACTATAGTCCAGGCGTCCGCAACCTAAGACCCATTTGATAATTTCAAGTGACCCACGTAAAAAAATCACCTGTAATCTTCAAGTACTTTACGATAATTGTGTTAACATTTATTCATACATAAAGTACCATATTTTATACTGGAAAACAAAAGAAATTTTTAAATAGTTTTGTTACCAGCCACAATTACGCTACATCTACCAGTTTTGTTGCAGCTCTTAGCATTGGTAGCGAGGGAAAACCGCTAGACGGTGAATTTTTGAAAAACGTATTCATAAACTGTGCCAAATTTTTGAGAGGATGCCACTAACAACCAGAATAGATATCGTCCGCATTTAAGTAATGTCCAAAATTATTGACGCACGGGTCAAAAATGATTGCTTAGTCACCTAATTAGCATTGCATTCCATGATACTGGTACAGAAGTAAATATTGTAGTATGGATAGGCTGTCGATTATTATTACAAAAATAAATATAGGTACTTTTATGTTTTGTTTAAGAATAAAAAATCCATCGTTTTAACTCATATAATTGCATATCATACAAATTGTTATTATATTAAGAAATGAATTTACTTTTATTTAGGAACGAATCTAAGATTTTAGTAGAAATATTTTTACATTGAATATCATTGTTATTATATATTCAATAGAATTTATCTTAAGATTTTAAAATGAAAAATACCCACTGACCCAAAAAGTCTTTTTAAATGTAACATTTTGGTTGATTTTGACCCGCAGCCAAAAAATGTTGCCGACACTTGCGATAGTCCATTATGGCCATTGAGTGTTCGTGTGAGGAAATGTGTGTAAATTAGTGTAGGTATCAGATTATAGCCGGTCAAATATTTGCAGCAAAAATATATTTGAAAAAAATGATATAATTTTTCTATACTATTGGGGATTATTCAGTTTTGTAATAATAAATACCCTATATGGTAAAGTAAAAAAAAATTTCAAATGTACAAAGGAGTTCGCAGTCTCAAAACCTGCCGGCAGTTCAATTTCTTTTTCTTTTTTTTTCAAAAATAATAAATAATTTCTAGATTTGTAGAATTAACAGTCAGAATTATTTAATAAATTATTTGACTTGAGAGGTTCATTTACTTAAAAATAAAAATTGAAAACTAAAGTAAATTTTATAATATTAAAATAAATAAATAAATAAATAACCTTGTGCAAGCTTTCGACAACTCTAACTGCGTCATAAAATATAACCAAGGCTTCCCTTTCAGTCAATTTTTTCTCTCTTATAACATAATGTTGTAAATTGATGAGATCTGCATTTTTGTTGCTAAAATCGTGGGCACATAGACAATCCAAGACAAGACAGAGGCGTTTTTTGACACGGCCTGTATAGACAGGACGGCTCCCATCCGGGGATGACCGCTCCTCTAAGGCACAATCTTTAAAAAATCCATGATGATGGACAACTCCGTCCTGATTGTGCAGCAATGAGAGCAACGAATACTCAGTATGCAATAGCATTTTGCCTTGGCGGTCGTCTTGGGATTCTTCATCATTATCTCTTAATGTCAAGATCTAAAAAAAAAAAATAAAAAATAATTAAAAATAAATATTAATTGGTCTGTCTGGCAGATCAAAAATGTAAGGAGGGGAAGAGGGACATTCTAAATATGACATTTTTACAAGTATAGATTTTGGGCTAAAATGGAGAATAGCCGCTGAGCAGTAAGGTGTAAAAGGTAGGTATTTAATATGTAATCAACATAGGAACCGCAAAACAAAAACAATCTAGACAGTGTCAGCCAAGTTCGGAAAAACGGGCGACGCACTTGCCATGTGTATATTTACACGAATCATTTCAAGCTACATTCGACCCCCATAACTCAAAAACTATTAGACTTACACACTTGAAATTTTGCATGCCTAATAAGACCCAGAACACCTAGAATCCCAAATTTCATGAATAAATCTAATATAGTACTTGAGTTATTAAGCTCTGAAAAGTGTCATTTTTAACACTGACTGACATATCAAAAACCTAAAGTACTTCCGCTGATCCTAGAATGCTGAAATTTGGCATACTGGTAGAGAGTTTGGGCTACAATTAATCGAAAAAATGAAACTTTCCCTTTTTCAGGACCTAAAATGGAGGGGTGAAATTTATTATATAGGCTTATTAAACATATAGTGAAAATACAATCAAGCTAGAATTCTGATATTTGGCATTCTGGTAAAGCTCGGAACATTAATAAAGGAGAAAATTGAAAAACCGAAACTTTACCTTCTTCGGGCCCCGAAATGAACGGATGAAATTTATGAAAAACCGTGGGTTTTTCATAGATATTTTATGAGAAATATTTAATAATTATTAATATAAATGTTTAAATGTAATTATTTAGATATATTAAAGGATAAAACTTTTCAAAAATTAATGATATCTGATCAAAAACATAAATGTGAAAATGGAGCCAAGTTCGATACAAACGGCCGACAAAATAGTTGAGATTTAAACGGGTACCAAGTTTCATAGCAGTTGCTTAAATCATAGCTATAGGGATGTACAACGTTCTTCAATTGATTTAAAAGAAAATTTGTTACGTTCTTTTCTATTGAATTTATAACTTGGCAAGTTTTATATCCAACTAAATTGTTTGTAGTATAAAATAGAACAACTAGCAAAGCTAAATTTTAATCTTGTATTAAATATCATCACGTTAAACATAAGTTATTGACTATTATAACTTGCCAAGTTATAAATTCAATATCAAAGAACCTAACAAATTGTCTTTTAAATCAATTGAAGAACGTTCATCCCTATAGCTATGATTTAAGCAACTGCTAATAAAACCTGGTACCCGTTCAGATCTCAACTATTTTGTCGGCCAAGCCGTTTGTATCGAACTTGGCCCCATTTTAACATTTATGTTTTTGGTCAGATAACAATAGCCAACGTTGCCCTAGCAGCGTCTATCCAAAACTATTTTTTTTATATTTTATTACACAGTCGCCTGTCTCCCAAATTCTCACCTATAGAACTTTAAATAGGTTCACTTCATGATCTCGGTTCTTATTAGATAAAAAAATGGAATTTTCTATAAAAGGGGCCTCTATAATAAAAAATAGTCACTATTTCTTTAAGGGACCAAAAGTGGGGCGAGGTGTTCAAAAAAGTGAACTATCAATATAAGTCATAAACAACCCTTTGATTGATTTGTACGAAATTTTGCATATGCACTCATCCAATCGTATGAAAATGGTTCACTATGTAAAATTGATAGTCAGCCAAAAAAAAGGGGGGGGTGGAGGATTGAAAAATAATAATTTTTTCAAAAACAAAATCGAAGAAAGCTGATATTTACAATAGAAGAGTAATATTTAAAAAGAGATATGATTAAATGTTAATGGGACCAAAATGTAGGGGGGGGGCTCTCATAAAATTAAAATATAGAGTTTAAAAAATAAACAATAAAGTTTATATGATATAGCAAGTGCCAGTGTTAATTCTTTAATACTACTTCTTAAATAATAAAAATTAATAAATAATTATGAATTATTTTATTAAAAATATTAAATATAAGAGGGGGGAAATGTATGGTAAAGTATGTGAATGGCTAGATCAGATTATTTTTTATCAAAATTTATAGAGCCTGTGCCGTATTTACCATAAGGGTACCTAATATTGTACCTATATAGTTAACATAGGTTCAAATTTTTTGAAAATCAATTGTTGAATTATTAATTATTGAAGCTAATTACAGATAGAAGCGGTCTTTGATTCAATTGCGCCATTGTCAGAATTAATGTTTAATATTTTTAGAAAAATAATTTGATTATAGGAAATAACATGTTTCCCGATTTTAGTTTTAATTTAGTGAATATGAGTGATTTAATGAAATTACTAAAGTGCGTAGGTCTTAGTCGAAATTCTTCTGCTTCCCAACATCAAAGCTTTCTACATAAGAAAGAATCCACCGAAATTCTCAATGGTAAATATGTCTTCCATTTTTTTATATTAATTAGTTGACCACAAGAATGAACAAAATATCTGTCTATGGCGTTGTATAAAATTTAAATAAATATTTTATGAATCTAATATAAAATAAATATATTTTATTTTTATTACCATAGATGGTATTATAATTATATTATGCTATATACATGGTGTCATAAAAATCAACGCCGGAAACAGGGGGATTGGCCCGTTCATAACGGTCCAGAACGTAAATAAATTTTTTAATAAAAGTCGGATAAGCTACGACACGTTTCGATCGACTTATTTTGCGAGAACGATCGTAGAATAAGCCGATCGTAAGATAGCCCATTTAGTCAGGATTTCATCACTTAGGATTATTTTTTTTTAATTTCAAAACATTATTTGATTTGGATATTTATTTACAATGTTAATTAATTATATAATTAAAGTTTTGAGCATCTTTTTTTTGAAAATAGTTGGTAGTTTTTTCAAAAAATCAACTCGGGTTCAGATTAACCTAGATGTATTTTAAAAGAGAAAGAATTCAATCAATCTTTTTCGGACAAATTTTAAGATTTTAGTAGAAATATTATTAAATTGCGATATCAGAGGGGATTTATCCCCCCAGGAGTCGAACCTGAGAACTAACACGCTATCCGGGCAGTCAGCTCACACCCTCGAGACAAAAACCTCTCTCTGAATCGCAATATATGATATAAGCACAGAAATTTTTTTGAAAAAACTACCAACTATTTTCAAAAAAAGATACTCAAAACTTTAATTATACATTTAAATAAGAGGACTTGTATGAAAAACTTTTTTTCATTTTAAGCTAAATTTTTTAATTTCCGTTCTAGAAGAATGGAGTAAAAAATTTCTGTGCTTATATCATATATTGCTATTCAGAGAGAGGTTTTTGTCTCGAGGGTGTGAGCTGACTGCCCGGATAGCGTGTTAGTTCTCAGGTTCGACTCCTGGGGGGATGAATCCCCTCTGATATCGCAATTTAATAATATTTCTACTAAAATCTTAGAATTTGTCGGAAAAAGATTGATTGAATTCTTTCTCTTTTAATTAATTATGTCGAATTTAATTTAGCATTTAAAAATCAATATTTAATGATAATTTTAATTATTTAATCGTATTAGTATTTGGTCTTTAGATTTAGTCATATTTAATTAGAGGTCCGATCTCTAAATTGTGCTTTAAATTTTTTTTTGCTCAGAGAGAATGGCGTAGATTCGAGGAAAAACATATTTAATAAATTTAAAAAATTAAAAATAAAAATTACTAGGTAGATTTCACAGACTTATCAATATAAACCCCTTTGGATGGGGTCATCGCCCGAAATATATAGTCTTGCTCATAACTCATAAGCAATATTTCTTTTTATGTGAAACTTACATAATAATTTATTTTTAATTTCTTTAAAATTTAGTTAGTTAATTTCATTTCCTGATTTTTGAAGGAGAGTAAAATGTTCATGTTTGTGAGAAATGCAACCTCTTTCCTGATCTCTAAATATGTAGAAACGGTTGGTTTTTTTACATCCCAAATATATATATCTCCATAAGGAAAATGATGACAGTTCCAGAATGGATCTTCTCTCACACTAATTTTATTTAAATAAGCGAAAGGGAGGCAATGGCCTATTCTTAAGCGAGTATAGTAAATATACTTATATGAGTAAAAATTTTTCTGAACAATTTTATTTTCTCACAAATCGAAGCTCATTAGGAACATTGGGTAAAATATAAAATAAGTGAGAGCGCTTGATTTTGAAGCTCTTGCTCCAATATTCCAAGTCTTTGAAATAGGATGGGTAATGAAAAATAAAATTTTTAATAAAATAAATTTTACTTAATTTCTTATTATTAAAATAAAAAATGTTTAACCTTGAACTAACACCTATCTCCTTAAAAGTTATAAAATAAATTTATTGGAACGTCACTTTCATCTTCTTCAAGACCGATGCTTCTTTAAGATGTACAAATTAATATAAAACAGGGTTGGCCATCAATTTTTTTCATTCACAATCATACTTTCAGATATATGTATACATAATTACATAGATAGCCAGATTAGCTTAGAAATAATTCATTTATGTACTTAAAATGATTAACGAAGGATATATATACAAGAAACTTCCTTCTCTCGTTCATCAGTGCTCGAATATTGTCGTTTCTTGTCAGAATCATCAATAGATATTATTAAACTTTATTAATGAATCTGACAAGAAAAGACAATATTCGAGGACTGTTGAGAGAATAAGGAAGTTTGTATATATCCTTCGTTAACTCTTTTAAGTACATAAATGAATTGTTGTTTTTATGCTAACCTGGCTATGTAAGTAATAAGTATGTATATATGAATGAAAAATTATAATTGATAGCCCTCTTTTATATTAATGTGTAGACCCTGAACAAGCAGGGAAGATCCTGCGAAACGTCGGTTTTTAAGTAGATGAAAGAGACTTTTCTTATTCTCCATTTAAATACTATAAGTCCGTCTCTTCAAAAGAAAATATTTCCAATTACTTCAAACTATAATTTATTATTACAGAATTGACATCTCCAAAAGGTAAATCAATATCTAGAATATTATGACTGGATAAATTGATAATTTTCTCATTAATATATTAAAGAATAATTAACATATTAACGAGAATTGTTTTGATCACGCTTTTTAACAAGATATATATCGCGAGACTACTGAAGGTTGAAGCTATTGGAGTCTGCTGAGTCTTAAGTCTGGGCCAAGAGAGAATGAAAAAGATGTGATCCATTTAGCTATAATCCAACGTCATTATTGCGTTTAGCCCGCATGACACTTGGATGGATCACCAATATACCAATATACGATTAATTAATGGCAAGCACCTAACATACGTGCTAATAGATCGGGCTCTCTGAACTGGGAAGATTGAATATATAACATCTCAGATTTCAAATTCATTTGGTGATCCATCCAAGTGTCATGCGGGCTAAACGCAATAATGACGTTAGCTAAATGGATCATATCTTTTTCATAGACTCAGCAGACTCCAATAGCTTCAACCAGCAGTAGTATCGCGATATATATCTTCTTTAAAAAGCGTGATCAAAACAATTCTCGTTGATATGTTAATTATTCTTTAATATATCAATGAGAAAATTATAAATTTATTTAACATCATTATTTCAAGTTAGAAATATATAAATTCAGATATTATTTTCACTTAATATTTTACAAAAATCATCTACATTTGATTCGCGATTGAATCAAGTATAAGAAACATACGATTTATTATGACTGGGTTAGTCAATCGTCAATTCAACTTGTTCATTTCCCTGGATATTAGAATGACCTGGTTAAAATGTCTTAAATCAGTCAAAATTTTTAAATCTATAATTCACATAAATGTATCCTCTAATAGAAAGCCAATGAAACTTTCTTTTGCAGATTCGTGAGTTTGCCTTCATTTCCCTTAAACAGAATATAAATTAATGTAATGTATCTTAGCAATTACCTTAATAGTATAGAAGTTGTCAGTGAATTCTCTCCGGGCTAGGCATTGAACGATGCTTTTGACAGGCGAAGTGCCCAACGTAGGGCCCAGTAGATAAGGCCCTGCTCGCTTAACCACATTATTTGCTGCTGGCGTGCCTTCTTTAGGGACTAGCCAATCAAACACGAAAAAACAAAAACAAAATTACAATCTTCTAAATATACTGGTTGTTCTAATTATTTTCTATTAAAAATATTATTAATTCATACTTTGAAAATGGTATTTCTTTTTAATAGATTTTTGTTTTTGAATTGCTTTCCCTTTAGAAAGAATAGCTGGTTTGGTTCTATGTAGTTGCTCAAATTCAGGAACTTTTTGTATTTCTTCCTTTTTACATTGAAGAGAATTTTGTATACTTATGGATGGTGAATTATTTGTTTTGTATTCTTCAATTGGCGTTGAGACATTATCATCAATTTCAATTATATCAGATGATTGTGAAGCAATTTCAAAATTATTTGGATTTGAATAAGAATTTAACATTTTTTTTTTTTTTTACTATAGATATATATTTCAAGCCAAGATTATGTTAAAATATTAATCCTGAATAAACGAAAATAAATTATTAGGATTAAAAATAAAAAAAAGAAGTGAATAATATTCAATTTCATTGACAAGTGAATCTTGTGACGCAATGGATTTGTTTTTATAATTTTACTTACTTTCAATATGTTTTTGCTCATGTATTATAAATGATGAAACATAATAATAGAATATGATTTAATTTTTATTAATTTGACATGAATATGAAAAAGAAAAACAAAAGTTAAAGATTAGAAGAAAATGAGTATAGGTTAGAATGATCCCGAATGTTCATGAAGAAGAGGGTGGAGGGGGTGGATGGATGGATGGATGGCGAAGGCAAAGGTTGACCAGGGACAGACCACAAAACGAAAACGAGCCAAAAATCAAATTATAAAAGAAATAGTTATTTATTAGAAACACATTAAATACTAGAATAATTTTATATTCTTTATATAATATAATTATATATAAATAGAAATATTTTATAAAATATATAAAAATAAATCAATATTGCATTGATATTTCACAATATTTCTGACGTCAATTGTGTTCATTGTTATTCAAGGTGAAGAAATCAAAATTATAAGATTAATATACACTCAATAGAAAAAGCAAAACAAAAACAAAAAACATAGTAGAGAAATTAATGCGATTGTCTTGTGCATGATGCAAATAAACATACATTTATATATATAAATTTACTAGAATGCCCATCTGTCTGATTCTTTGGGGAATCGAAACAGATGAATCTTGTTCAGATATTCAATAATAAATTTTATTTAGAATGTTTATATGTTAACGTTAGATGAACGCGAAAGTTAAAACTTTTATCCGGTCACTGCCCTATTTTGATGCAATGGGGACCAGACTCGTTTTGATATTGAACCAAGAGTTGAAAAAAGTTAACATATAAACATTCTAAATAAAATTTATTATTGAATATCTGAACAAAATTCATCTGTTTCGATTCCCTAAAGAATCAGACAGATGGGCATTGTAGTAAATTTATATAAGAACTATACTATTAGGAAAATAGAAGAAAACGCGCCTGAACTAAAGAGTTGAATATATATAAAATTTGATTATAGGATCCAGTCAGGGGATCCATCGCTTAAATGGAAAAGGCATATCTGCGGGCTTAACGCAGAAGATGTCGGATCATACCCGGCTGGGTCATGTATCTTTTTTCAACTCTTGGTTCAGTATCAAAACGAGTCTGGTCCCAATTGCACCAAAATAGGGCAGTGACCGGATGAAAGTTTTAACTTTCGCGTTCATCTAGTTAACATATATATATATACCAAATATAAATATGTATAATATTAATAATAATAAGTGGTTTTTTATTATAATCCATTTTCCATTTACATTTACATTTTATTTAAGGTAAAGTACCCAGTAGTTGACACTTTAAGAAAAAATTTTCCTATTCGCTTAAATTGCTCAGGCTTCGTTCACTTTATGGAAACTGTTTCGCCAGTAATAGTTGCACTAACTATTTCTCTATCATAATTCTGCAAGGAAGGTAAATGTAAAAATATGAATCGTCGGCTAAGGGCCGGTTGTATGTCGCAAAGTAGGTAAATGCTTTTTACAAGTGACTTTCAGTGCCTGTCATCTGATTGGCCATCCCAGTCCCTCCATTTACCATCTACCCTTTGTCACTTGTAAAAAGCATTTACTTTGCGACATACAACCGGCCCTTAGAGTGTAAAGCTGCTAACTCCATTTTTTTATCAAATATGACATTAATACTGTCGAAAGAAAAAGAGATGCAGCATCTTCCAAGTAAAACTGCTACTTAAAATTACGATCGTAAGTTGTAGAAAAAAAATATGAAAAATAGTTTTTTCCATAACAACATTTTTTTTTTTGTGGCTTTTCGGCCCTTCTAACCATAAGCCATTTACGATACTATTTATTTTACTTAAATTTGTCTCTACCCCGGGGGTCAGATTTTAGCCGGATGCCTCGAGTCGGATTCGAACTCGGGTCCTCTTGGTTAGCTGGCTGACATGCTACCGCCTAGCCTACCCGACCCCCCATAACAACAATATTAAATTTTGTTTGTTTTTTCTCTGCCCTGTTAAATTTCCTTGTTGTGAGTTAGCAGGTTTACAATCTAAGGCGACGATATTTTTTTTTTCAAAAAGGGAATCGATTCAATAGTTGACACCCAGAGAAAAAAAATCTTAGTAGTTGACACTCTTCTGGATCAGTAGTTGACATATGAAGAAAAGCCTTTAAATTGATTGGTTTTTGTAAAGTATGAACACAGAAATGTTTTTTCTTATTTATCATTGTAATTATCATTGTAATAGATATAATATAAAATTGTATTGTAACACAAAACAAAATTTAACTATTTATTAATTAACAGTACTAGAGTATATAAAAGTAAAAGCAGTTAATAAACAGTAAAAAAGACAAATTAGGCAAGTACCTAGTTAAATTGCTTAAGAACTCAAGCTACTTCCACTTCCACGCATTATCTAATTCGGGGACCAAAAAAATATTTCTAGTTTTGCTCATTTTAACTGGCTCGTTGATTTGAAATAGTACAGCCTTCCATTCGTATTCGAGCTTATCTACCCTTTCTGGCCACTTCCAGAGTCTGCCTCACTTTAGCATTGCTGAAATGGATGCAACCGTTTCACACATCTTTCAATGGGATGTTACCCTTGAACCTTGTACTTCAAGGTGATCCTAGGGGCTTTAAATTTCTTGGCTGCGCTTTTATATGGTGTCGCACATCTTCCACGGCAGGTTCCATAGCCGCATGCGTATAGTTCCTGAAATTTCCTTTAGTCTGGGGCATCTACGAAATGTCAAAAGAACAAATCAGAAGTTGACACTCACTAATTCCAATAGATGACACGGGGTTCATCATATTGCTCCTTTTCCGAATGTTGTGCGTTGTCCTTTACACATGCAGGTATACAGTCATTGTTATGCCGTCTCTTGTACTCGCCATTTTCTCTAGTTGGTCATCATCAGTCTATTTAATTAGAAATATTTTATGTTATTTCTCATGGGTTCAATTACCTAATTGCATATAGAAAAATTCGTTTTGTTGTTATACAAGCTAGTCATTTAACAAACGATATCTATGTTCATTTGCATCAAGCAGAGGACAACCTCTTTGATTTCTCTATATGAATCAACAACTCTGCTCCTATCGGCGAAATAAAATCTTTTCAATTAAAATATGATAATTTAAAACAAATATTAAAAAAAAATTCTCACTATTCCTATATCACAGCTTTTCCCAAACTATGGTCCTCGGCCTCAGGGTCGCAAATAGGGTGTGTCACACCCGTGGGCAAGACCAGACCCCCCACTATCCAATATGCAACGCCAGTGGGTTTTCTATTTTCTCTTAACCAATCAAAATTATTTTATTGCTTTAACTAGCTGCAAGGCCTGCCATCGGCGGCCCTCTTGGTAGCCAGGGGGCTCACCCTGGACCCCCCCCGAAACCACCCAGCACACCCACCCGCACCACCACCCCAATGTACAGACAAAACCTTAATTTTATATATGTAGATAATTTCATTTAAAATGGTAACCATGAAGACTGTTTTTTTGGTGGACGGACTTAAATACATATGAGGGGTGATCCGCGATTGGAAGTAGGTGTACACCTCTTTGGAAGTATTTTGGAAGTACTTGGAAATATTTGGAAGTACTTGGAATTACTTGGAAATATTGGGAATTACTTGGAAATATTTGGAATTACTTGGAAATATTTGGAAGTACTTGGAAATATTTGGAAGTACAAGTGGAAGTAGGTGTACAGCATATTATTAGGTCGCGGTTCACAACTCGGGTACATATAGGTTTCAGAGGCAGGCACAATTGCGCTTTAGTAGTATAGGATTAGTTGAAATGGGTATTGCGTTGTATCAATTTAAGATTTTTTTTTTATTTATTTATAAATAAATGATGAACAAATGTATTAACTTATTTTTATATATATATATATATATATATATATATATATATATATATATATATATATATATATATATATATATAAATAAATACAAATCTTTTATAAATTGAAATTATGAATTTTGTTTATATGAAATTATGTATAAATGGAGGGAATCATTTGTTCAGCGATGGATGGGTTACATATCCCTCTCTGGTTTGCTCGGGTCTTATAGACACACTCGTTGGTAGAGTAGAAGTCAGACTTGGATGTCAGACGATATAAACCAATCTTGTTTTGCTTGTTTGTTCTAAATGTTTTGTAGCCGGAGTTTTTCTGTTTCATTATTTTCTCGACGAAGAAAAATGATTATAATAGTTATAATTCAGAAGCTTCCTTTATAATGTTGTTACTTCTGAGGTCTATAATGTAATGCCCTGCTGACTCAATTAAAAAAAACAAACAAAAAAAAACATATTTTTAGCTCCGATTATCCGGATAAAAATAAGCCATTCCCAGCCAAACAAATTCGATGCATTCATTTTTTTTTTTTATGGTCACAGATTCTTGAGACTGCATAGTAACAATAAAATTACAAGTTCGAGGTTGGGAAATAAAAATAGAATAGGCAAAGCAAATGGAGAGAGTTTCAGTTCTTAAAAGATTAGAAAAATTATTTGATAAGTACTTTAGGACAAGTTTTTTTTTTTTTTTATTGTCCTCGGGAACATAGCCCATTTTGAACAGCCATATATATTTTTTTCTCAATTATGTAGAGATCAGATTAAAGTAGGATTCAGGCTTGAACCCGCCCTAGCTTGATTAGAAGGCATGTAAGTTATCCTCTCGACAAAAGTTAAATATGTATGTTGTATATTGAAAATAATGCTTTAAACGAGTTTTTAAATTATGAAGATTTAATTAGTCAATTCATTAAATTGAAAGTACGAAAAAAATATTGTAATTTATACTATTGTAATAGAACATATTTTGTATCTAGTTAATTTTACTTTTGTAGTTTTCTTACTTATATTCTAATGTTATGTACAGGTTTTATTTCATTTTTTGATTATTTTTTATTGTTTCAATTTTCAAGTGCATTACCTATAATATAAACAAAATTTCAATATCGTAGCTGTTATATCAAAATGTCGTATGTCGAAATTACCAAAAAAAATTTATTGAAGAAAAAACACTTGTATTTGTTAGCTACATCTGCTTTCAAATTGTTATATGTTATCAGGTGATAAAACTCAAGTTACAGATTAAAAACAAAACAAATTATTTAGGGTTAATATAAATGAAAACAGACGTTTTTCTTAGCTACTGAAAAGTGTTGATTTTTATTTAGCTACGACAGACATTTTGATAAACAGCTACGATATTGTATCTATTTATTTACATTTTTGGCCTATCGTAAACTCTCCCTAGGGCCCGATAGTTCCCTAATCATGCACTATTGTTTTATTGACAATTTTTGTGTCGTCCTTGTCGCGCGATAAGCCTACATAGAAGCTTCGCAGTGTAACCGCCCCCCCCCCCCTCAAACTTTGCAAGCCTCATTAAAAAATCTGCGGAAAAATTCGTAAAAATACCCCAGTGTGACTAATTTCGATGAAAATTATTTTGGTAGAAATAATTATTTTGTTCATGAGGCAGAGTAATCTACTTGATTGTTAAAAAAAAAATTATTTGTATTGACTCATTTGCTAAGTTTTTTTCTTCTAGTGAAGCTTTTCGAATAACATAAATTAATCTGAAGATGAAGAATCTAAGAATTTCGAAATGTTTCAAGAGAAGAAACACTACGCAAGAGAAATCTTTTATAAAATAATAATTAATTAGGATAAAATTACGGAACCTTTGATATGTGAGTTCCAATAGAATTTGTCCGCATTTTTTTTTTTATTAAAGTTTTTACTATAAAAATTATACAATTTATTAAAAAAAAATAATTATAATGTATTCTAAATATTAAGACAAATAATTGTTGAACAAATTGTTTTAATCTCTATTTTAAAAATTACGAGTAACCGATTTGTTTTGATTTCAAGAGATTATTAATATAATCATTAAGATTCATTTTTCTATATTTTGTTTTATTGCATGTAGAGCGTAGGTAATTTGAGTATTTCTATTCCATGACCATTCATTTGTCAATGGATTATATAATGTACCATGAACTAAAATGGTATTACATCCATCTGAAATTAAATAGATATAAATATATTAAATTAATTATATTATACATAAATAAAATTATATTTGAATTATGAGTTGAAACATTTTAACGAAGATCATGATATCATGAATATTTTATAGATTATATTCCTGATTAAATAATTCATAATGAGAATTAATTCAAATTTCTAATTGAAATCACAATAATTCAGCACCGTTAGTTATTAACAAATGAAAAGAGATGCTGTCGAATTGTCAAATTTCGCTGTCAAATTGGAGGAAAATCGAACAAGCGCTTTCGCCAACTCGTTTATCCCTATGACCTCAAGAGACTGGAACTCGCTCCCTGCCACCATCTTTCCCGCAACTTATAACCTTCGGCTATTTAAGACCCGTATCCACAGATACCTTCGACCCCCGCCCAGCCCATAAAATTCTTTCTTCTTCTTTTCACGATGGAGGGGCCAACCCAGGAGTTGCACCTTTTTGGTGTAACTCATTCTCTCATCATTTTCATTGAAAAAAAAAAAAAAAAAAAAAGATTTTGGAACAAACTCAACAAGACAGAACCATTTTTGAATACAATAGAATATTAAAAATTAATAAAAACAAATTGAAATTTAACAAACTTTCTAAAATTTTCTTTACTTTATTTAAAATGTTTCACCAAGAACACACCATTTTCCCTTAACAAAATTGAATAAAATATACTAAACTTTCTTTAAAATAATTAATATCACAAAAAAGTTATTTTTACTGCAATTAACATACAAAAATATATGTAAAATGGGAGAGTTCATTTCCATTCTATCGGATCTAATAGATAGAATAGAATAGAATAGAATATTTATTTGCAAAGAAATAAGTAAATACATTGTAGGTATATGTAAAAAATTTAAACTAATTAAAGACAATAAAATAAAGACATCCTCATGTGATTTTCTTATAAAAAAATTATTCTAGACTTTCTAGTCCCATACAATTTTTTTTTATAAAAATCGATATATTCGTTTTTGAGAAATTTTGAAAAAAAATAAAAATGGATTAAAGTACTTAAAATAATAAAATCGGTCTAGTCTCTTGTATTTTACTCAAAAGATGTATTTAAGGATGTTTTCTTCCTTGTTTTAATATATAAATATATATTTACAATTTATACTAGGTAATTTCTAATGAACATTTCTATTTTTAAACTTTAAAATTTTTATTCATTTAAAATTGGAAAGATGGATATTTTGAAATCGTGTTCCCCATTACTAAATTAATTTGTAAAACAATTAAGAGTCTTAAAGAGTTGTTTCAGTCTCATAATTCAATAAATAATAGATTATAGTGTTTATTAAAGTTATTATAGGGAAATAAGGACTATATTTTTTATGCAGATAATTTATATTTTATTGCCAACGTTTCGTCAACTTTGTTGACTTCTTCAGGGCTCAAATAGTTACTTCCTGCATATTTGTCAACTTTATAATTATTCTTTCTTAGTAAACATATCAAGGCAAGTCAGCATCAATCTGATTGATGTTGACTTGTCTTGATATGTTTACTAAGAAAGAATAATTATAAAAATGACAAATATGCAGGGAAGTTGACTAATTGAGTCCTGACGAAACGTTGGCAATAAAATATAAATTATCTGCATAAAAAATATAGTACCTATTTCACTATAATTATAGTGTTTCTTTACTTTTTTCAAGTATGTATCTTAGCCGATCAGGACTGATAAATTTCTCCCAATCATGTGTCCCATTTGGGACAATACCACACATTTTTTCCGCCATTAATATACCAAAAAACCATGATAGCGAAGTTTTATTTAATGTTGTTATAAAAAGTGAACCATTATTCTGAAAACAAATATATTTTAAGAATGATTTAATTAAATAATTATTAAAGAATAAAATAGATTAAATTTACCTTTAGTGTGTTAATGCAATTTGATAAAAATTCTTCTTTATTTTCTATATGCTCAATAACTTCACTAAGAATCACGGCATCAAATTCGAACTTATGTTCAGGTGAAAAGTTTTCAATTGTATCTGATACATAGGTAATACAATTAGCTATTGACTGGTCTAGTGAAGAGTGTTCTTTTGCTAATTGAATAAGATTATCATTTGGATCAAGGCCAGTAACATTCGCTCCTAATCTTGCCAAGGGCTCTGATAAAACATAAAAAAAAATATTACAATTTCTGAATTTGAAATGTAAAGCTCTAATTAATATACTGTAATTTATTTATAAGCTGGGCACACACTAGATCAGTCCTGGGCAACCCGTGACCCGCGGTCATATATGACGAATTTTTTTTGTATCGGGGTATTTCAAAATATAATTTAAATAGCATTAAAGTAATTAAAAGATAAGCTGACGTGTTCTGATGTGGCCATCCACTTGACTTTACCATACAACCTGGCCCCTAAAATTATTTATAATCATGTAGGGGGGGGGGAGTTTTTGCATTTTTAGACTTCTGGGGGTCCACTGATTATGTATTATATACAAAATTTGGTTGAGTTTGCTCAAACGGCCTAGATTTTTAATTTTTAATCCCCCTCCATCCCCCTTAATTTTGGGTCGATATACACCAAAATCTAATCAGCTCTTAATCTCAATGGACCAAAACTACGTGTGCAATTTGGTTTCGATATTCACACTAGTTTTTGAGCTAGCTCGTCCCTAAAAATTTGGTAACGCACAGACTAACTAACAGACATTTTGACAAAACAATTATTATCTCGAAAAATATAATTTTTTCCAAGTTCACTTATTAGAGCTTTTTTGTAGAGCGAAATGCCATGGTTTAGCTCAATTTTTTTAATCAAGATAGTTTCAGCCGTTTTTGAGATATTTCGAAAAAAAGAAGGAAAAAAAAACACTTTTTTCATGCACGATTACAATACTTGACCATAGCCTGTATGACAAAGTAAAATAGGCTTGTATAAAATACGACGTAAAGTCTGATTTTTAAATATATATATATATATATATTATATTGAAAAAATTATAATTATTCTTATTTATGTGGGGTCCTTGAACATCTTTAAGCGGTCGATGCGGCACGCGATGCAATTTAGGTTTTTCTGTGGGAGTATCTCAAGGCAAAAATGTACGATATCAACAGATCGAAGTTAAAAGAAAATATCGTGCGAGAAGTGAACTCTATATCTCTATCACTCTTACAACACGTCGCTTGGAATAATCTCGAGCGATTCCGTGAATGTGTACGCCTCGAAGGAAAACATTTAGATGGCATAATCTTTAAAAATTAAAACCCGCATATTTAATGTTTGGTTTGGTACTAAATACATAATTAATTTTCATTTATAATATCAATTTTTTTAATTTACAAATCCTAAATCTGCCACTAGACACCCTGTTTGTTACGAATGTCTTTTTCGCGAAACAAGGTCATGAAAAAAGTGAAAGACCATGAAATAAATTGTCTACAAATCATGTGCCTTGCGTTTAAATTAATAAAATTCATAGTTATAGAACTATGCGTCGTTATTCGTCGGATTCATCAATTTTTGGTCGTTATAAGATACCTTATCTTCAATTCTTTTCTCAAAAAATCAGCATTTTTTTTTAATATCGAATCTAAATCACACTTTATCTGTTTTTTGTTGATCTGTAAAAATAATGTCCTCGATCACTAGGTACCTATTTTGATTTTTGTTGTTTAAAATTCCGATCATTCCTAAAATTAATCTTTTTTCTAAATCCTGTTCTTTATCTAAAATTTTGAAATTAGAGAAGTTTTCTAAGAAAATAAGATTAATTTTAGAAATGATCGAAATTTTAAACCACAAAATTTCAATTAACAAATAGTCGGATATGAACTGTTTTTCTAATATTTATCAAAAAAAATTTAGAGAGAAAGAATTTTTCGTTTCTATTTATATTTTTTATTGTTATTCAATGTAATTTCACCAGGAAGACAATCTGTATCATTGTCTGTTTTTAAAATTTGTTTGTGATGCTTTATATTCATTCCATAAAGCAACTTTTTTTTACAATTCCTAAATTAAAATTCATAAAAAGAAATGAATGAGGTTATCCTCTGCTTAATACAAATAAACATAATACATATATAAGGTGTACAAATATGTTTCCGCCGTTTTTAATCAAAAATTGGGCATTTATTGTTGTTCAAAATTGACACAATTTTTCACCATGGTCAAATCAGTCATTTTATCAACGCACTCGGACCCCTATAGTCGGCATTTGCAACTCCACTCCCCACCACCTTTTTTGCTTTCGAAACCCTGGCTAATGCGCCCACTCTTTCTTATATTATCAACCACCCAAGGGTAAACATCACTTAGAATTACTCGATGTGTGTTATACGCTAAACTTGTATGGGCCTGAAGGTTCTGCAATACTTCCAATATCCTGAAGGTCTTTCCATGATTGAACCATTTCCTTTGCCCTAATCAGCGGCAAAGCTTCTATTATGGGCAACAAGTCCAAAAACCACTCAAGGTTTTCTTCACTAACAATTGCTAAGCCACGCTTAGCAAAATACAAGTTTTTTGGGGCCCGGTCGATTGGCGACCAACAAAACATGCTCACCACAGAGGCAAGAAATCCGCACTTACTTTTCTGAATAATTCGGAGAAGGGCAATCCATCCGCCCTTGTCCATCGCTTGCCACTACATTTTCACATCTTTCTCGCAGCATACGGATTCCGCTTCGGAAGAATGCTTCATCTTTTAAGGCTATGCACGAATTGACCCAATTTTTTGTATCTTCATATGATGTGAAGTGCTGCTCAGACAAGCCATGCGCCATCGATCGAAACAAGTGGACATCAGAAGGAGCAATGTCTGGTGAATATAGCGGGCGGGGTAAAACTTCCCAATTGAGTGTTTCCAAATAAGTTTTGACCAGCTTTGTGGAAAATCGGCGTTCAATGTTTCTCGGGGTCTGTTCCCAATTTCCTTGTTTTTGAATTATTCCCAATGGTTTCAACCGATGTGAAATTGCTTGTTGAGTCACTCCTAATGTATGTGCATGTTCTTCTAGCGCTTTGCACGAATCTTAGTCCGATAATGATTTCAATTCCGCGTCTTCGTACACTTTCGGCCTTCCGCTACGTTCTTTGTCTTCGATGTCAAATTCACCCTTCTTAAATTTTTGAAACTATTCACGGCAACTTCTCTCACTTAAGGCAGCCTCACCATATGCTTCTACAAGCAATCGATGCGCCTCAGCTGCAGATTTTTTCAAATTAAAGAAGTAAATCAAAAGTTCCCGCAAAAAATGGTTATTTGGCTCAAAACTCGACATTTTCGCACACAAAAAAAATATAATATACTAATGAAAATTCACTAAGATTTTAAAGTTACGTTGTTGACAAATATACAACCTTACGATAATTAAGTTTTAATTCTGACAATTTTAATCATAACTTACTGGTGGAACCAACTTTGTTAAACGACTTATAACCTTCAGCTATTTAAGACCCGTATCCACAGATACCTTCGACCCCCGCCCAACCCATAAAATTCTTTCTTCTTCTTTTCACGATGGAGGGGCCAACCCAGGCCTTTAGGGGTTGCACCTTTTTGAGAATTTCCACCGAAACGTTTGGTATTTTAATAAACGTTTGAATTTTGCTTTTTACAAAAGATTTGTATTTATTAATAATATGGGGATTCTACGGTAACTGTGGCGCCACGATCTGACGATGGATTCTTATAGTTCTCACCAAAATAAGACGAAAATGAAGAATACCATTTCGAGATATTCAGTTTAAAAAAAGTGTTTTTTGTATTTATTTTCTTTTATTTTTCATTTGTTTTTTTATTGAAACCACGGGAACCATAGTATCAAGGGTCCCGTGTGGAGCCCCTATCTGATGACGGATTCTTTTAGAACTGACAAAATAAGTAGGAAAGTAAAAATAAAATTTTAAACTACAAATTTGTACTGAAATTAAGTTTATGGATCGTGATGTCTCAAATTGTCACAAGTGAGGGCCAGTGGGCGTTGGCAATTTTCACTTTTAGAACATTTCATAGGTTCGGTTCTATTCATCATCTCGGTTCATTTTTATAAAAAAATGGGTTCCCGATATAACTTTGAAAGGTTCGGTTAAGATATATTCAGTTCGTCTCGGTTTGTATATCTTCATTTGGTTTTTAGGTGATAAGGTTAGCCAACCTAATAGCCTAAATGCCAGCCCGAAATGAAGATATACGGGCCGAACCGAGCCGAACTGAATATATCTTAACCGAACCGGCAGCGACTTTTACATATTCAAATTTTTTGGGCATTTATTAATTATTTTTTAATTAATATTTATTTTCTAAAATAATCCGTCGTCAGTAGCGGCGCCACATGGGACCCGTGATACTAAGGTTTCCGTGGATTCAATAAAAAAACAATTGAAAAAATAAAATAAATAAAAAAAAAAAAAAAACATTTTTTAAACTGGATATCTTGAAAACTAAGCGAAATCTCGATCTCGGTATTCTTCATTTTCGTCTTATTTTGGTGAGTACTATAAGATCCATCGTCAGATCGCGGCGCCCCAGTTACCGTAGAATTGCCAATAATATTATAAAAACAATCAATAAATATTTTTTTCAATAGATGTAGATATCTATTTGATTCAAGCAGAGGATAAACTCATTGATTTCTCTTTATGTATTTGCACCTGATCTTGAGCAAAATACGAAAGCCAGGTATCAACAAATCTAATTGCGTGTAGGTACCTTTGAGAGTTGTTTCAATTTTAAGATTAATTATAAAATATGTAGTTACCTCTGATAAAATACCACCACCACAACCGATATCTAAAATTTTAAAATCTTGAAGTACATTGGGTTTTGATATGTCGGCACAATTCTTGTTTTTATTATCATTTAAAATCCCATCTCGTATTAAAGGAATTCTGAATATAAACAAAAATTATTAATTATTCTCTTTGAATGATTGTATATATAAATTGTATATTTTGTTATAAATATAATTGAAATTGAGATTTTTAATCATAAAATATACAATATATTTTTATAAGTAGAACAAATTATAAATTAAATCTTTTATAAAAGGAAATAATCAACGTGGATATAATAGTAAAGATTTGGTATGTATTATTATTATTATTATTTTAAGATATTTTGATGAGATATCAGATTTGTGATCACATAATTGAAAGTTTTAAAATAAGCCAACCTTTTGGAACGTTTATGGAGCCAGAAATCTGATAACACATCGTATCTTTTTCAAAAAACGGTAGATATTTCTTCACTTCATTAAAATTAAAAGTAACAGAGATGATGAATTAATAAATATAGATCAAAGAGTGTGTCCTCTGCTTGTTGTGAATATATGTATGCATATGAAATTATAAGATCTTTTATAGTTAAAAATTTTATTGTATTTATCTTTTGATATGTGACCTGATAATTTTAATTTGTATACAGAATTTTGAATTTAAATGGTGGGCTCTAGTTTTTTTTTTTTTTTAGTTTTTTTTATATGCAGTTTCATTTAGCATTAAATTAATTTTATTAGTGTAATCTCTTTTATTCATTATAACTGTTAAGGAGGTCCTAGAAGGGCAATCTTTTGATCAAACAGATTGAGTCAATCATTGACGTGCACTTCAACTATCCCTTCATTCAAAGCCTATAAGGGTTTTAGGAGTTGGGAGGAAATAACGAATAGATTTCAGGAACCAAGTTATTTAGGTAGAGCTGATCATAGAAAAAAGATTCGTAAGCCAAGATTCTTGAAAAATATCGGTTTACATTCATTTGTAGGATCTGGCATTGATTTGTGGAACAGTCTGTCTGTTACTACTTGGGATTATAGTCCTCTGCCCCCTATGATTAAATCAATTATAAATTTTGTCAAGTCCTAATGTCCTAGAGTTGTGCAAAATTTTATTTAGTTCTCACAAGCAGAGATTAGGTGAGGTAGAGAGAGGTCATACCATCCTTGTTAAGGTTTTGACCAGGTTTCCTTAACAGCTTATGGCAAATGTCGGGATGGCTAATGCGTCGCTTGCTCCTGGTATCGGGTTTTTGCGCGGAATTTTTAAATTACTTTTTGTCTTTTGATGGAAATCTATGGTCATGTTATTTGTTAATGAGCATACATTTCTATTTTTTTTTTCTTCTTTTTTTTTTTTACTTGTTTATTATTTGTTAAATTGTTGTAATTAATTTGTATTGATGTTTATTAATGTATTGTAGCTAGATTGTATTGATGTTTGGAGGACCTAGCCACCGAGGACTTGTGCCTCTAAGCAGGTCGAGAAATAAAGATTTATTTATTTATTTATTTATTTATTTCAATCAAAACTCATTCGTAGTGTAGTTTCCGTAATGGAAGGTAGTATTCCTATTTTTGCGAGACTTTAATAGTGAACTTGCCAAGTTAGAAATTTAATATCAAAGAACGTAAGAAATTTTCTTTTAAATCAATTGAAGAACGTTGTTCATCCTTATAGTTATGATTTAAGCAACTGCTATGGAACTTGGTACCCGTTTAGAACTCAACCCTTTTGTCGGCGAAGCCGTTTGTACCGAACTTGGCGCCTTTTTCACATTTGTTTTTGGTCAGATATCATTAATTTTTGAAAAGATTTTTCCTTTAATTTATCTAAATAATTACATTTAAACATTTATATTAATAATTATTAAATATTTCTCATACAATATCTGTAAAAACCCGGTCGGATTTTCATAAATTTCACCCCTTCATTTCGTGCCCCGAAGAAGGGAAAGTTTCGGTTTTTCAATTTTCTCCTTTATTAATGTGCCAAGCTTTATCAGTATGCCAAATTTCAGCATTGTAGCTTGATTGAATTTTCACTATATTTTCTTTACTTCATTTAAAATGTTTCACCAAGAACCTACACCATCTCCCTTAACAAAATTGATATTAAATAAATCTTTAAATAAATCTTTATATTATTATTACTAAAGAGGAGACAAGGGTTTTGTAACAGTTATAATGAGTTAAAGAGATTACAGATCCCACCAATTACATTAAAAATTCTGTAAACAAATTTCCAAACAAATTAAAATAATCAGGTCATATATCAAAAGATCAAACATATGCATATGTAAAATTATAAGTATAGGTACGATTTAATTTGAGAATATAGTTTCTAAAGCTTTAAATGGAGGTAATTCATATCTCAAATGGTATTCATTTACCACTTAAGTAAATGTTCTAATAAAAAAATCCAAATATACTTAAATTATATAAAATAACTGAAGATAAATATAAAGCTTAGTCTCCAATAAATAAAATAAATTATTAGTAGGTATGTTTATTACACTCTTTGATTTATTATAAACTTCAATTCATTGATAAAATATACCTTAATTTATTATAAGAATGTAATGCTTTCATTTGTCCATCAGAACTCCACCAGGTCTTACAAAAATGATCAAATTTATTTATTTCTTCATTATTTGAGGTAAAATTATTTTTATGGACATACCTATTTAAAAAAAAATGTTTATTTTTATTTCAATATAGATTATTTTATATTTAAATATATAAATACCTGCAATGCCTGTGATTAAATAGAATATTAAGTCGAATTTTAATAAGTTTTTCGAAAATCATATTTAGTTATGTTTTCTTTAGTATTTAATTTTTTTGCCAAATTTTATTTTTAACTTTTGAAATCTTGTCAGACTTTTATTTTAGAGTAGAGATATATTTTAAAATCTTTAATCAATGTGTCATTTATCGGATAACGTATTTCCAATGTTTTTAATTTATTCCTTCTCTTTATTTCATAAAACAAATTATATCTTCATATAAATATAAATATTGGTCTCTTTTCTACCGTAGGTTATCGCAATTACTTCGGTAAAAAGTCTCTTTTATTTTCCACTTCAGTGGTTTAAAAAAAATACTATTTCAAAAATGGGATCTCGTTTCTTCTCAAAGTTCGGTTTTTATTTAACAAATTAATATTGTCATATTATTTAATTTTTCTTCGGTATCTCACTCCTCTGCGGATTTCTGCAGTCCTGATTAATAATACTGAATTAACAAAACGTTGCAATCACAATTTAACTCAGAAATAAAATAGTAAGTCCAGCAACTTTTTTGCGAGGTAGAAATAACAAAAAATTAAACTGTCAGTTATAAATGACACTTATTTTTAGCAAAGTCTTTACACCTGTTATAAATAACAATAATAATAAAACTGAAATTTAATCTTGAATCAGATGTGATTTATGGCAAAATTCAGCATCAAGATGTCTCTAAAATCCCGGTGAATAACAAACATACTTTGACACATGTCATTAGATCAGATTCAGCTCGTGTTTCAAATTCTTCCGCTTTTCCGGAATTTTTCTGAATAAAATTTGTATCACTGGAAAATAGATTTGATTTATATTTATTAAAAATGATGCAATTTAAATATATATTTAAAAAAATTATTGTTTTATAATTTAAATAAATACATATTTATTTATACATACATATTTTCTTACATTAATTATAATAAGAATTACTATAACTTACTGTTCTAGTCGTATTTTGAAAATATGGTGTAATTATTTACACAAAAATTTTTAATTATGAGCAAAAAGAATTCAATTTGAATTAATTATTTAGTTTGTCTCAAAAGTTAGTTTTCAATTTTTACTTTATCCAATGCAAAGCATGTTACTTTATCCAATGCAAAGCATGGGTAAAGTATTGCAATCGCTCTCGGGGCAAGCGTGGCTTCAAAGGGTCCTCAGGTAAAGACTACGGAACCCATGGACTCAATTAAAGTCACAAATTGTAGTATTCATATAGGTTGAATTTTAACACGTGACGGTTTTGTCAAAAATTACATGGGGTCTCGTCGAGAGGCCAAAAAGGGCGATTTTTTCATTTAGTGCGTGCGTATGTATGTATGGATGTGATGTATGGATGGATGTTATCGCTTTTTTGGCCCACGATTTTTTCCACACCGTTGCACCGATTGAAATGAAATTGAAAACCTACCATTAGTTTAACAAAATGAAGCGCTGATTAGTTTTTGGTACATATCGGCCCACAAACATTAGTACTTTATTTCGGTACTTTTTTATTTTTTTCTAAATATTTTGAAAATGACTTAACCAATTTTGATGAAATTTAATATCCTAATTAAGTACCTTGGGGACCACAAAAAAGGTTAAATAAAGTTTTTAGTAAAATTATATTTTAAAGTACTTTACTCTAAAGTAAGATAGTACTTTTAAAAAAATTTTAAATTTATTCATTTGATCGTTTTAATATACCTCATTTAACCTAACTTAAGTAAGAATGGATAGGCTTCTCTCTGTGAAATGCTAAAAATTTGGGAGGAATTTTTATGAGTAACCATAGCAACTGCGTTGTTTTCTTATCCGTTACCTTTGCTGAAGACAGAGAAATCGATTTTAAACCAAAAATAGCGATTGATTCTCATCTAGTACTTGAGGAATAATCATTCTATATTGGATTTTTGACGTTTCGGTTTTTATTAGTAACCATTGCTGAAGACATAGAGAAATCGATTTTAAACCAAAAATAGCGATTGATTCTCATCTAGTTCTTGAGGAATAATCATTCTATATTGGATTTTTGACGTTTCGGTTTTTATTAGTAACCATTGTTGAAGACATAGAGAAATCGACTTTAAACCAAAAATAGCGATTGATTCTCATCTAGTACTTGAGGAATAATCATTCTATATTGGATTTTTGACGTTTCGGTTTTTATTAGTAACCATTGCTGAAGACATAGAGAAATCGACTTTAAACCAAAAATAGCGATTGATTCTCATCTAGTACTTGAGGAATAATCATTCTATATTGGATTTTTGACGTTTCGGTTTTTATTAGTAACCATTGCTGAAGACATGGAGGAATCGACTTAAAATAAAAAATAGCGATTGATTCTCATCTAATACTTGAGAAATATCCATTCTATATTGGATTTTTGACGTTTCGGTTTTTATTAGTAACCATTCCTGAAGACATAGAGAAATCAACTTTAAACCAAAAATAGCGATTGATTCTCATCTAGTACTTGAGGAATAATCATTCTATATTGGATTTTTGACGTTTCGGTTTTTATTGGTAACCATTGCTGAAGACATAGATGAATCGACTTAAAATCAAAAATAGCGATTGATTCTCATCTAATACTTGAGGAATAACAATTCTACATTAGGTTTTTGACGTTTCGATTATTATTGGTAACCATTGCTGACGACATGGAGGAATCGACTTAAAATCAAAAATAACGATCGATTCTTATCTAATACTAGAGGAATAACCTTATTGAATTCCATTTTTGATGTTTTGACTATTAATGGAAACCTCTACTGAAAATGTAGAAGAATCGACTTAAAATCAAAAAGACTAAATTCTTTTTGGTAAACAACTCAAGCTTGAGTTGTTTGCCATAAAAGAATTTAGTCTTTTTGATTTTAAGTCGATTCTTCTACATTTTCAGTAGAGGTTTCCATTAATAGTCAAAACATCAAAAATGGAATTCAATAAGGTTATTCCTCTAGTATTAGATAAGAATCGATCGTTATTTTTGATTTTAAGTCGTTTCCTCCATGTCTTCAGCAATGGTTACCAATAATAATCGAAACGTCAAAAACCTAATGTAGAATTGTTATTCCTCAAGTATTAGATGAGAATCGATGACTATTTTTGATTTTAAGTCGATTCTCTATGTCTTCAGCAATGGTTACCAATAAAAACCGAAACGTCAAAAATCAATGTAGAATGGTTATTCCTCGACTCTTAAATGAGAATTATTTTTGAATTAATTTCAATATGAACTACAAATTGCAAGTGATATCTGATTAATAATAAAGGAACAAACATATTAATATTTCAAATGAATTTGGATAAAGTTTAGCAACGATCCGTTGCAGTTTATATTCTTAGAGTTAATAGAACCGCACAAGTCAAATAATTTTTGCTACTAATTCTACAAATCTAGATATTAGTTTTTTATTTTTGATAAAAGGAGAAAATGTAATTGATCACCCGTCAAGATTCAGTACCTGCGATTTCTATTGTATAGCACAAGAGTGCTCTAACCAATTAGCCTACGGGTACAGTACACTACTGTACTGTGCTACGGGCTTTATCTTAATAAAATAGCTCTAAGATCAAATATCACCCCCCCTTTTTTTAGCGATTTTTCTATTAGAGCATAGTTACTTATCTTTTTTTTAAATAATTTACTTTTAAAAATTTAAAATAAATATATTTTAAAAAAACTAAAAAACATGCTTCTTGTGGCATTTCATTTTTATTAATATATTAAAAAAAAACTAAAATCATGCTTCTAAAAAGTACAAAATAATGTAATACTCAATCAAAAAGTGTGGGGCGCAGAAACATGTACTTTTAATTAATTTCCACAAAGTGCCCCACGCTTTTTCATTAAGTATTGTATTATTTTGTACTTTTTAGAAGCGTGTTTTTTAGTTTTTTAAAATATAATTTATTTTTTTACTTTTTAGTCTTAATTATTTTTATAGAGAAAAGTTTGCGTAATTTAACAGAATGAAATTTATTTATTTTTATTTTTATTATTATTATTTTTTTTTTATATAATTTCATTTAAATTGAGTAGATAAACAATCCGTCGGCTTAGAGTGTAAACCTGCTATCTCCATTTTTTGTCATATATGTGATATTAATACTGTTCGAAAGAAAAAGAGATACAGCATCATGATGCATCCAACTAAAACTGTTACTTAAAATTACGATCGTAAGTTGTAGAAAAAATGTGAAAAATAGTTTCTTCCCATAACAAGAATATTAAATTTAGTTTGTTTTTCTTTGCCATGAAAAATTTCTTTGTTGTGAGTTAGCAGGTTTACTCTCTAAGCCGACGAATTATTTTTATAGAGAAATGTTATGTTTAATTTATCAGAACAAAAGTCACATTGATAACATTAGATAGATAATACAAACAAGTGAAGCTAATACTATAAAGCGTGTAAAAACAAACGTTTCCCTGTAGCCCCTCATTAGTTAAGGCACTCTTGGGCTATAGAAGAGTTCACAGTTCAAATCCTGTCGCATGCACAACTTCATAGTCTCCTTTTTCCAAAAATATTAAAATAATCTTTAGATTTATAGAATTAACAGTCAGAACTATGAACCTAAACCTCTCGAATAACATATTTATCTATCTAAGAACTCAGAGAGCAACATTAAAAAAATTGCATTCCTTTTTGAAAGAAACCTTTTTTTATTTTTGATATTTTAATTGAGCTTCATTGATATATTATTACAACTTGAAAACGGTTTAAGAATTAGAAGCCAAAACGTCAGAAATAAACTAGAATTTTTTTAAACCAATTTTCTAATTTCACCGTTGGTAGTCTAACCCGAAAGAAGAATTCTTCAGTTCATTAATCTAATCATAAAATTTTTAAAAGCAAAATGATTAATAAACATAAAGTAAAAAATGTTAATTTTCTTTATTTAAAAATAAATCAAAAAATTAACTATAGAGGGCGTTAGTTGGAATATCCATTTCTTTAGTGCTTTTTCCCTATCTTCTAAATTACAATCTATTTTTGTATCTTTCCATCTCCATCATTGATTTTTGTCCTCGATATGTTATTTGATTTTTTAACATTCTAGTTTTTTTTACAAATTTAAGAAACAATATTTAATCTGATTTTTTTCCTTTTCTTTTCAAATTGCTTATGATTAGAAATTTCGTTTGAAGCATTTGTTTTATTTATTTTTTTTGATTATGTTTTCTTCGTTTCAAATGAGACGTTTTGATAAATTTGCTAAATAATTAGCTAGTTTTTTGTTTTTGTTTACGTTATGTGATTTTTATATTTCTATATATTTATATTTCTCAGCATATAAAAACAAAAGATGTGGTCCGGTGACCCCCAATATACGCAATGGGCTTTGAACCCAACCGCTTACCAAAATGTTGCTCACGAAGAAGGTAATATGCATTCTATTATTAATTTAATCCTAAAAAAAATCGTTTTACTCTTTTTTTTATTGATAAATTTATGTCTTTTTAATTATATTTCCTCTCTTTAAATCATTCCCACGTTCTATAGTTAAAGCTTCGGATGTGATGTTTAAAAATATCAATTTATTCTAAAACCAATTAATTATATTAATGAGATGTTCTCATCCACACACACACACACATGAATTTTTGACACATAGTTCTGGAGTCGGAGTTAAGTGGTTCTGATGTCATTTTATATTTTACCATACAGGGGGCTAAATATTGTAATCGTGCATGAAATGTGTTTTTTCGGAATATCTCAAAAAGACTAAAACTAAAACTGTTTTGATAAAAAAAATTTAACGAAACCATGACATTTTGGTCAACAACAAAACCTTTGAGTGAACATCGAAAAAATAATATTTTACTAGATATTGATTAGTTTGTCAAAAAATAATATTGTTCGAGTTCGTGGCTGTGTTCAATAAAACACCTTTAATAAGACGTTTCGGCCTGAATTTTATTTGGCCATCTTCAGTCAATTGGGCTAAAATTTTTTTACCAATAGATTAGTTAATTGATATATTTTTTATACAAAATTATAAGTTTAGACTTACAGTTATACACAAAATGCGGTATACATATGTGATCGAACCAAGCCAAATTTTTTTAGCCTAATTGACTGAAGATGGCCAAATGAAATTCAGGCCGAAACGTCTTATTAAAGGTGTTTTATTGAGCCCAGTGATTCCATCTTTGGCTGAAACCTCCTCCTTCATCTAGTACAAAAAATAATATTTTACTAGATTATTTTGTCAAAATACACTCACCGGCAAAAAAAACGCAACACCTAATTTTTTTTGTAATGTTTTTATTTTATAATATCAATTTTTTAACAAAGTTTAAACATTTACATCATTTTTAAAGTCATTTTAAATAACTTTCAAAACACTTTTAATCTATATTATTTTTTTTTTTTTTTTTTTTGGCTTTTCGATGCCTTTCTAGCCATAAGCCCAAATTGAAATACTAGCTATATTCTGTAAAATTTGTCTCATACCCGCGGGAAGTCAGATTTTGGCCAGCTGCCTCGAGTCGGATTCGAGACTCGAATCTATATTATTAATAATTGAATTACAAATCTTCTAACATTGTTTCAAAATATCAAATTTTCTTAAATTAGATTAATCAATACAATTTTGAGAAAAATCATTAAAAGATGATCCGCTTGGTGATTATTTGTGATAATTAGCTGACAATTTAAACTTATATTAGAACTTTTTGAAAAAATAAACTTTAAGATACATTTTTTTTTTTACTCCTAATGGCCTCGGAATGAATTCCACTGTAGCCAGTCTACCATGAGTTTATAAACTATCAAATAGTATCACAGACAATGAAAATAATAAATATATAAATAAAACAATAAATTAACAAATAAATAATAAACAAATATATAAATAAATAGAACAACAAAATAATAAATAATGAAAAATGTCACAAATATATAAATAAATAGAACAACAAATTAATAAATAAATAATGAAAAAATGTCACAAATAATAAAACATTCACAGCCAAAATATAAATTAAGTATAATAACTGCAGTTGTCAATTGTACTATAGCTTGATCTTATTTGCTAGGATAAACCTAATCAATGATTTTTACATTTTTAAACTTAAATTAAAATTTTTATATTTAAAATTGTGTTAGAAATTATATTAATGAATTTTATTTGTTCAAAGATAAATATTATAAAATTAAAATATACAAAATAAAAAAAAAATTAGGTGTTGCGTTTTTTTTTTGCCGGTGAGTGTATAACTGTATATGTTAGTCTGTTGACAAATTTTGTCTACGCTCTAGCTCAAAAACTACTGGAATATCAAAACTAACATTTAAAAATGAAATTTACTATAAAAGGACTCCTATAATAAAAAATAGATTCATTATTTCTTTCGAGGACCCAAATGGGGAGGGGAGGGGCAGTGTTTAAAAATTGAACTATCAATATAAATTCTAGACCCTTTGATCGATTTCTACAAAATTTCGCATATGCACCATATCATCACTGTTATATCAAAATTACCAACAAAATTTATTGAAGAAAAACACTTGTATTTGTTATCTACATCTGCTCTCAAATTGTTGTCAGGTGCTAGAACTCAAGTTCACATTAATATTAAAAAAAAAACTAAAAAACATGCTTCTAAAAAGTCCAAAATAATGTAATTCTTAATCAAAAAGCGTGGGGCGCAGAAACTTTTAATTAATTTCGACAAAGTGCCCCACGCTTTTTGATTAAGTATTACATTATTTTGTACTTATTAGAAGCATGTTTTTTAGTTTTTTTAAAATATATTTTATTTTTTTACTTTTTAGTTTGAATTATTTTTATAGAGAAAAGTTTGCTGAATTTAACAACATGAAATGTTATTGAAAAGTTTTTATTTTGCCGAGAGTAGCAGAGTTGTTGATTCATAAAGAGAAACAAAGAGGTTGTCCTCTGCTTGATGCAAATAAACTTACACATGTATATATATATATATCGAAATTATATATCTGTATATGTATTATTTATTTGTTTGAGACTATAGTTTCGAAGGCTTGGCCCTCATCATCAGTCTTTTTTATTATAAAATATTATTTTTCATATGGATCAGTTATCGCGTGGATAGGTATTGAAAAATTTTCCTTCTTTCTCAGCTTGTTAGCCAGGTAGAATATATACAGATATATAATTTCGATATATATAAATATATGTTTATTTGCATCAAGCAGAGGACAACCTCTTTGTTTCTCTTTATGAAGCATGAAATGTATTTATTTTTATATAATTTCATTTAAATTAAGTAGATAACAATTATTTTCTATAAATGTTTGCGGAATTTAACAGAAAAAAGTCACATTGATACATTCATAGATAAATACATTCAAGTGAAGCTAATATACCTAGAGCATGTAAAAACAAAACAAACAAAAGTATTTTGGGTTAATATAAATGAAAACAGAAGTTTTTCGTATCTACTGAAAAGTGATGATTTTTACATAAGACATTTTGATATAACAGCGACGATATACAAAATTATGAAAATGACTATCTGCAATTGATAGAGACTCAAAAGAGGGGAAGGGGTTCAAAAATAATTTTCAAACAAAAATCTAAGAAAGCTAATATTTACAATAGAATAGTGATATTTAAAAGGAGATATTATTAATTGCTAATGGGCCCAAAACGGTGGGCTAGTCTCTTTGTAAAATTAAATTATAGAATTTTTACTCATAAAAAAACCAAGCTAGCTGAAATTTACTTTGAAACGGTCCTATAATACAAAAAAGAGTCATTATTATTTCTTTTGAGGAACAAAATATACCCACAGCCAGTGTTAATAATTTTCTTATTCATGTTTTAATATAAAATTACAAATATTACTACTTCCTAAATATAAAAATTTCTAAATGGTTATAAATTATTTTATTAAATATAAAAGACGGGTCTGGTGTATAATAATGATATATGAATGACACATCAGTTTATTATATGTATCACTGCCATAGTAGCATACGCTGTCTACTTCCATACGCATTGTGTTTTCAAACTTATGAGATATTTATTAATTTCACAAAAATTTAATAACGATTTTAGAATTGTAATAAGGATGGTAACATTAAAAAATCTAATTTAGTTTTTTTAGGGATAATTTCTTTAGCATTTTAACACAGCCATTCATCGAAGATTTAACTCAAGGATTAGATAATTATTACAATTTATAAACTAATGTAAAATTTCTTATATATGTGGGATTCAATTTAGATTTAGTCAGGACTCTCTTATGGAGTCACATTCACTAGTATGCCATATTGAACAAAATAATTAACATTTATATTAGTGAGTGACATTCATTATATAAACAACCAAAATCAATTCCACTAACGATTTCCGATCAACATTTTGTTTGACATTCTTCTCTACTAAATGTGGTTTCATTCGTAAACAAAATATGTGTAAAAGTTAACAAATTAAGATGTCCCTAATTCTGTCCCGAGTCTGTTTCTGACATACTCTGTCATAGGTATGACATTTTAGACTGGAGAATGACATCACCAATACTTGCATATGCTATGCCCATCGAGTCGCCGGACGACATGTATAATAATATTAATATATTCCTTTCCATATAGATATTTTAATTATTATTGGGATTAGCCGGTAGTAGATAGTTTCTTTAACAATTTACGATTATCTTTAGTTTTTCATTTTCCAATGGGCTATGAGATAAATAAAAAATCTATTTAGTAAATAGGAAATTATTTAGTCTCAATGTTAGACTCATTTAAAATTTCAATACATATTTTAATTTCTTGGGTTATTGAAAAGTAGGATCCAAACCAACTGGGCATTACTGTCAATTTGTCAAATAAAAGCAAAGATATTATAACATAAGAAAGAAAAATGTATTTATTATTTTTCTTTATTTGTTATTCGCCATCTCTTTGTTTTCATTTATTATATTATTCTTATAATTTAACATACCAAATATGTGCAAGAAAGTATTGTAATCGTGCATGGGAAAAGTGGTGTTTTTGCTTGGTTTTTCAAAAATTCCCCATCGAGTGCTCATTCGACTTTAATCAAAAAATTCAGTGCATACATGGCATTAAGCCCTACAAAAAAAGCTTCATCTTATACTCTAATATTTTCAGAGACAATTATTTTTTGAAAATGTCTGATAGCAAATTCTTGTGTGCACAATACCTGAAATAATCAAATCTTTGACTGATTTGTACAATATTTTTTACACTTATTTTGTAGCATGTTGTGGAATATAAATGGGGCAAAAAATAATCTACGCAAAATGAGGCTAGGTTAAAAATAGGATCCCATTAGTTAAATGACGTAAAATCAGTGAAGAAAGCCCTTGCTGCTGATAAACCCGCTATTTCTTAATTAACAAATAGATATACTTATATAATTATTAATTATTTTTATACAATTTTTATCTATAGAAATTAACTTAAAATATTAAGGATTGGTTTAGTTAAATAAGGTGACTAATTGCTTAAATATTACCAATTTCCTTCATATTTTATTGTATAAAAGTGTAAATTGTAACTGGGATAACAACTCCCGTAGGTATATCGAATAAAATAAAAAAATAAAATAAAAAATATTTATTAAAGGTTGACAATCTTTTGTGATGTACACTGGTAATAATTCATTTTTGGTACAACATTGTATTAATAACAGTAAAAATATAAATATATGCCTACATCTTGTGGATATTTAATAGTTCATACTTGGTGTAGCCAAGAAAATACGTTTATGGTTAGAGGACAAACAGAATAAAATAACAATTTTGTCAAAAATTATACTTTCGTTGTGTTAATTATTGCATGAAGACTACATACTATTTCCTTTTCCTAAATATTAATTTGAAGGGATTATTTCATTAGAACTATCTTTTTTATCTTTATATTAGCCTTTATCTTCGTTAAGTTGCTATATTTATTTATAACACCTAACATGGCGGAAAAAAACCTCTCACATAAACACGAAACATTTAAATTCCTTATGTAAAATAACTTCAAATTTCTTCATATTCAATCTTTATTTTCAATCGGAAATTGTACAATAAAAATCAATTACAATACATGAAATTCAAATTAGTTGAGCTCTCGCTGGAAATGAAAAATTATCCGACTAAAAATACATTTGTTAGGTAGCTTCCATTTTCTAAATTTTCGGAAAAATTTGAATGAAGATTCTTAACAAGTCTCATGCAATGTTTTTCTATATCTTAGATAAAGATTTCATTCATTCATTTCTGATAACCAAGTAAAAATAACATAATTCAAACCATACTGATTCTTAATATATTGGATATTTATATTATGTATGCTTGGTTGCATATTTGCGTACCACCGTACCACCTAGAACAACGATAATATGTATTATAGTTTAAAAACACTTGCTCACTTTCTATCCAACTTGATCACTTTCTATCCAGTCTTCTTTTTACATCTAAGAGCCTTCTTGTCATATAACCTGTGAAATAATCTATGCAATTGTTAATATATTATTTGTAGTTGACTGGGCTGCCCTTGCTCAGCAATGGATTCAAATGAAGGAGACCTCCACTCCTACGTCATCAGATCCGATTGCGCCACCTCCACCGAAAATCTCTGGAACAGATAAAAGTTCAAGAGACGGTGGAGGTGAGTCGGAAGCTCTCAAACACGAAGGCGGTGAAGCTCCTATGGAGATGGATATGAAAGATGATGACGACAGTTCGGCTTCTAATTCGCAAGGTTTTTCTTTTTCTCATTTCTATTTTATGTCTTTTTTTTTTTTAATTTAAACTCATCATTATTGCCCGGAATAATCATACTTTGATTAGAAAAAAATAAAATATTCATATTATTTAAAAAATTACTTTTGAATTAATATCCATGAATCAATCCTTAATTAATTTTCTATAGATGCTAGTAGCTGGACTGGTTGGTCTAATTGGCAACAACAGCAGCAACAACCGTCACCATCACAACAACCATGGAACTGGAATTGGCCTGGAGGTGTTATGCCTCCCACGACAAGTGAAAACGCCTCGCCTCCTGGTCCAGGATCAAAATCAGCCTCCCATTCCAGCTTTGGCTATTCAACTGGGTCATTATCCTCCACCTCTGGAATTCCGCCAACCGGGAGTTCGTTTCCTTCCTCTAGCTACGAATTTCCCTCAACAGCTTCGGCCTCATCTTCTTCCACAAATGCTCCCGGATATTGGACAACTAACCCTCCAGTTGGAGCTAGTGGAGTTCCTAGTGTGGCACCCGGAGTACCACCAGGAATGAATATGCCTTTTTTACGTCAGAATAAACAGGATTGGAGGAGGCGGATGCCTGGTATGGGACCTCAAAATGACCGAACGGGGAGAATTAAATCTGATGAAGAAGAAGATGCAGCAGCTCCATTCATCGGTAACATTTAATCATTTATTTATCTGTTTTAACTTAATTTTCTCTTTTTTGATTTATATACCCAAAATGATAAAAACAAGATTTAAATGGTGAGTGTTAGATGTCAGTCTATCTGTCTGGTAATCAGCTTGTGCGAAGTACCTCTTGTAATAACCTCTTGAGATAAGGGTGGAATGAATGCTGAATTAATGAAACTGAATTGCATTGAATATATTAATTACAAGAAAATTTTAGTTTGACTCAAAAAATTTGCAATTCAGTTTAAAACTAATTCATATTCTATTTACTTATAAAACCTTCTATATACAATATATCCACGATTTGTCTACATCTATTTGATGTATTAATATTAATATTATATGAATATGTGTTATTTATTGTTTAAACTTAACAAAACAAGTTATTATGTTTTGGTCTTTTTAAAGTATTAATCGAACGGCATCATGAGCAACTTTGTGCTTTGACATATTTTTTTAGGTGGGGATTCCAAACATGCGCTTAGTTAAGGGGGGGGGGCAAAGGTGGCACTGCCTCCCCCCCCCCTAGAAAACTCCTTGCCACCCTAGAAAAATCGAGTCAATATCTCAGTAACTATTTATGCTATGAGATTAATTTTATTCTTAAAAAATCAATACAAATTGAAAAATGTAGATCTCAAAAAAATTATCTTCCCATATAGCCCAGTATAGAGTAATAGAGGGGTTTCAGCTTATATTAATTGCGGGAAAATATTTTTTTTAGGGTCGTTTGGTATGGTGTGGGTATGCCAAATCTAAGTTTGCGACCTCGAAAGTCTGGGGGACAACTTTTGGCGGCCGAAAAACCTCGAAATTTTCGGACTTTTTCCAGTTTTTCGCTTATAACTCGAAAACAGTTCATATTTTATAAATAACCGTTCTATAGTAAATTAAAGAGGACAAATTTTCGCGTTGATTAAAAAAAAGAAATACAAAATTGGTCTAGTAGTTCGATTTTTAATGGGGATCCAAAAAACAGCCCCCAGGATCACTTTTGAATATCCCTAAAACTCGCACTTTTTTCGATTTTTTCCCATTTTGACCATGAAGGAGCACGTTTTCAACAAAGCCTCTATACATTTTAAAACTAGATTAAATTTGCTACAATTTAAACAAAGTTTCATATTAATTGGATAATGGTAACCCGTGTCGCAATGAGGTTGAAATTTTGAAAAAATGCAATTTTTTGCAAAAATCTCAGTTTTTCCTTCATAAAATGAAAACCACTCATCCTAGAAACTTGATTTCTATCTCATTCTCTAGAAAATTTTGTTGACTTGAACGTTTACTTGGACCACTTTTTTGTTAAAACTCTTTGATTTATAGATATCCTACATTTTCCGGACAGGATATGATCCGAATCCTCATGCGTCATGGAAAATGCTGGATATCTATAAATCTAAGAGTTTTATCAAAAAGTGGTTCAAGTAAACGTTCAAGTCAATAAGATTTCCTACAGAATGAGATAGGAATCAAGTTTCTAGGATCAGTAATTTTCATTTTATGAAGGAAAAACTGCGATTTTTTGCAAAAAATTGCAGTTTTTCAACAAAAATTTGGTTGGGCGGTCGCCACACCTCGCTCAACCCTGGCGCCGCCTCTGGGGCTGCCCCTCTAGGAAAATTCCCTAACTACGCCAATGATCCCAAGACCCCACAAGCTCTTTTTCAGGCCTGTAGTTTTTTCTTAACTATTTAAAATATGATTTTCGTTCGAGAAGATATCGTTCATATTTTCACAAACTTCCTTGTAAAAATTAAAATAATTAAATACATTTAGTATGTATTAATTCAAAATAATTTTTATTAAGATTGGAGTAATTTTTGGAGACGGACTGATAAGTGAAATTGAGTGGATATTGATGAGGCAGTCCAAAACTACATTATAATTCTGCTGAGAATGAAATACAATATATTATTGTTACTGCCACTGAAAGAGGAGACAGAGGGGAATGTCGCATTGGATTTCCTTCATTGACTTTTCAAAACCCTGAAGAAGGAGGGAATAGCCTCCGAAACGTCGGTTTATGAATAAAAAGATAGTATAAATTATCTTCTCGTTTTTTGGACTGCCTCATCAATAACCACTCAATAATTTTTATTCTTTTTCCCCGAAGATAGACCAAAATTATTTTATCTAAATACAATTTATTGAAATTTTTATTTTTTACAGATGCAGCTAAAAGACGATCTTTACCCGCTTGGATTCGTGAGGGTCTAGAGAAGATGGAACGTGAGAAACAGAAGAAAATTGACAGGGAGAGACAAATGAAAGAACGGGGGGAATATTTAAAGAAAAAACGGGAAGAAGATGAACAAGCTTTAAATGATATGCACACTCCGCAAGATGATCAGCCATTTATTCCTATTAAAAGCAAATTTGTATGTTTGCAATGATTTATAAATTTTATTATTAAATTTATATAGAAAAACATTATTTGTAATTTGTATACGTTTTAGGAAAGTGATTCCGAAGAAGAGGATCGAGCGGCTAAAGCAGTTGCAGTGGTCCGTTCCGAGACGATTGCTGCTGGGATTCCCAAGAGGAAGTCTCGGTTTCGTGATGCTACAAGTCCAGAAGTCGCACGACCCAAAGTTTCTATCTTAAGTGGGACCGTTTCGGCGCCAACTATAAGACAGCCATCCCCACCAGAGACTATACCTCCGCCATCAAAAGAGGAACTTCTTCAACAACTGGTAAAATAAAAGTTTCATTTTTTAACCAAATGTTTTCATTCTTTATATCTGCTTTCTTTTTTAAAAATAATATATTATTATTCTACATATATGTATTACACTTTTAACATATAGAATTTTCTATTTGTCCATTAAGGTAAATGTACCAAATTCTGACACTATAAGACCTAATACCTCTTGAACGTACGACAAAATATATATAATGACCTAAAAATGTGATAATTTTTTAAATACATTGAAATTGAAGGTTTTAATTTCTATTTTGTTTAAGTTTTACCCATATTAAATATATTATATTGCGCAAAAATCAATTAAATGAATTACATATTTTTGTACCAAATTCTGACATGAAAAATTTCGGTTGGTCCTAATTCTGACAATAGTGTTTCCTAATTCTGACATAGAATGTTTTGTTAGTTTGTTATTATTAAAAAGCAAGACTAATTGTTTATATGTTAATTTATTGGAATTAAAACATGTACATATTTAAATAATTATTCTAAACACATTTCTTTGACTTTATAAAAGCCTCTTTTATTTATAGGGATGGGAGCATAATTTTTTTTGTAATATCCGAAATCTCGTATGGTAGAGAATCTTTTTCTTTTGGCCATCTCCATCCAAATTGTCCACATTTTTCCATTACACTTACTAATGCATTATCGTCATACATTTCTTCTACAATTCCGGGGTACATATCGTCCATATATTTGACGAGTACGTAGTCATTCATGTTGATTTGCAGATCTTCATTATCTGAACCACTTTCTTCTTTATCGTCTATAACAGCGTCCTTATTTAATTTTTGTGCTTTTTTCTCATCCCTGATTCTTTTCCTCTCTTGCTTCTCTTTTTCAATTTTTCATTTTCTTTCTTCAAATGGTAATTTCTCCATTCAGTGGACGTGGCTACTGATGGTATTTTATCTTTCTTTATTCTTTTTTTATTATTTACAGGCGTTTGAGGCCAAAAAAGACAACGTTTAAATGGTGAAGGCACTAGAATAATAGTGTCAGAATTAGGATCATAGCATATTTATTCATGATTGCAAATTTGACAGGATGTCAGAATTTGGCCCAGAGTATATTTTCATGTACCAAAACCTGACACCCTAATATTTATTAATTACACATATTTTCTAACATAAACTAACTAGAATGTGTATTAAATATATATATATCTTACTATAAACAATATTCTCAGCAAAAAAATGAATTTTTGATGAGTTATCCGCTATTTTGGTGGTGCATTTTTCTAAGGTTACTCTGTGAACACAAACAAAGTCAAGACGAAAATAACATCTGGCGGAAAAGGAATTCAGCCACATGCATTTCAGTTTGTAAACAATAATATGTTTTTAGTTGACGACAAACTAGATAAATGGACCTACGTATTCATATATTTATTTATTCAACCAATATTCTGCATTTCTTAATAATGTTATTTCAAGTTGAAAGTGTCAGCATTTGGAACATTTACCTTACCTGTTTGTAAAAAATGTTTCGGTGTGGAGGCGCACGAATTTTTAATTTTTAATAGTACTCCATTCGAAGGGGACTCTGGTTTTTTCAAAATTTCTCAAAAAAAGGACTAAAAACAAATTGGATTAAATTAGAGCGTAAAAGTCTATAAAAAATCTTATTAATACATCGTACAAATTCATATAAGAGATATTAATTTTTAAATACTATCACGGCAAGTGAGTGCTCTGATAAGTTGAAGTTAATCATTTCGCCCAAAGCCTGCTTGCGCTTAACATTTGATTTACCTACTCCCAAAATCTCTTCGCTGTTAAATTGCTAAAGTGCAGGACCAAATAATCGTATTGTTCATTCCTATGTCTTCTAGGACTGACTTCTCTCCATCTTTTCCAACCCTTACTATTTTTAACCGACTAAAGGAGGTGGTTCTCAATTTGACTGATTTTTTTTTGTGTCTATGTTACCTGATTTCTTCGCCAATTGTGAACCGATTTTGATGATTTTTTTGCATTGTGTTCAGTATAGTTTCCGATTGGTACCATTTTAATTTCATTTGTATTGAACCTTTTTTGTTATGTATGTTCAGGCATAACTTCTTTGTTTATGAACCGATTTTGATGATTCTTTCTGCTTTTGGATCAGTATAGCTCCAAGAAAGTCAAAATACCTAACTATTTATTTTTTTATTTATTTTAAGTATGTTCAATGAGAAACTAAGGTCCTAGTATGTACAAAAAAAGAACAAACGGGACAGGAATGCATCAGAATTAACCAAGAAATCAGACGGAGTTATGGAGCTCCGCTACCCAGAAGTATATCACATGGGATGGGAGGAGCGAAAACGCAATTAAATCAAGTTTTGCCCAAGCAAAAATGGGGTTTAATTCAAAGTGAAAAACTGCTACGCTCAGCAATCGTTGTCTCGCAAGTACTTATATCTTCATAGATGATATCATCTGATATACTATATGCTATTTATCATGTTTGAGACTATAGTTTCGACGCCTTGGTCCTCGTTCGAATAACTAGTGTATATACAGACATATCATCCTGAGATATGTGTGTATAATGCTTATGTTGCAATCAAGCAGAGGACTAACCTCTTTGTTTCTCTTATTAATGATACGACTCTGCTACTCTCGGCAATATCATTACTCGTACAATTACTATGTTCCTCCTCAATCAGCTTAGAAAACAGGAAGTTGCTATTGAAGACATATGTATGGAGTATAGCCATGTACGGGTGTGAAACCTGGACAATTAGAAAAGCGGTAGAGAAAGAGATTAAGAGGCTTTCGAAATGTGGTGCTACAGAAGAATGATGAATATCAAATGGATGGATAAAATTACAAATGAAGAAGTTCTTGGAAGAATCGGAGAAAGAAAGAACCTTGTGGAAGAGTCTGAAGAAGAGAAGAGGTCAGATGATGGGGCACACACTGAGACATGGGGGACTGCTTAGGGATATCTTGGAGGGGGAGGTGGGAAAGAAAAGGGAAGGGGAAGACTCAGATTAGAATATTTCAACCAAATAATTGGGGATATGGGATGCCAGACATTTACAGAGGTCAAACAGCTGGCGGGGGACAGAGTCGAGTGGAGACGGATTGTTGCATCAAACCAGTCTTAGGACTGTATACTCAATGATGATGATGATGATGATGTTCAGTGAGAACTTTTTGCCACGTCGACCGATTTCCATGATTCTTTTTTTATTGGAAAGGGGGTACCTTAGGGTGGTCCCATATTAATTAATTTGGTCCTGATGATATGATCAATGACGAAATAACGTAAATCTCCAATTCTTATGAGCAAATAATCGAAATTATAATAAATAAAATCTTTTATAAAAAAATCTTAAAACATTAATTCAAAACCCACAAATGTTTCGAGAGAATTTCTATATTTATGGATTGAATTTTATTATCATTTTTTTATTCATTCGCCCGCCGCTTTCTCTTACGAGATGCATGCAAGTTATTATATTAAGTCACTATTAATAACATCACTTAAAAGAGAAAAATAAAAATAAATTTTATAAAAAAAAATAAAATAAAACCGACTTCAAAAAAATTAAATGCAACAAATAGAATAATAAGAACTCAAAAATAAAATAAAATACACTAAAAGGCATAAAATAATAAATATCTAATTTAGTTACAACTAAACGACGAAAAATTAATATGCAATCACTTTTTGAAGTCGGTCCTAAACAAACTATATAAGCGAGCGTACACGCCAATCATACTAAGTAAAATCCGTCGAGTTCGATTCATAAAATTATATTTTTGGCACCGACTTCAAAAAGTGATTTCATGTTAATTTTTCGTCGTTTAGTTGTAACTAAATTAGATAATTATTTTATACCTTTTAGTGTATTTTATTTTATTTTTGTGTTCTTATTATTTTATTTGTTGCATTTAATTTTTTTGAAGTTGGTTTTATTTTTTTATAAAAATTATCAGTCCTTCAAGGCCTTCAACTTAAGGTTGTTGGTGCTCCCTCCTTCATGGTTTGTTTTCTTGAAAAACAAAGAAATAAATATTATGAACAAAAATAAATAATTAGCCAATTAAACAGTTTAAATAAATAACTATTTAATATATATTTTTTTTTATTGTTTCAGATGCTGAAAGTACGTCGGGTTTTAACTGAGATTCTCCTTGAGGTAACCAACGAGGAGATGTTTTCAGTCGCCGAGGAAGTGTTGACTAGGGCCAAATCCAAAGGTACCCCGGCATCCTTCCGCACTCCAAATCCAAATTCCTTTTTATCCTTTTCTCTCTTTTAACATCTCACATTTTATTTATTTATTTATTTATTTTTTTAAAAGTTAATATTTAGTTTTTTACATACACATATATATATATATATATATATAAAAAAATAAAGACTGATTCATTTACTTATATTCAAAGACTGAGAAAAAAAGACATTATCTGTTTATTTATTTAATTCAATGTTTCAATTGAATTAAATAATAGAATCAATTAAATTATGAAAATGGGATGAAAATATCACATTTTTTTTATTTATTTATTTATTAATCAAAATATATAATTCTATGTTATACGAATATTTCTATTGACATGTAAGTGATAGTCAACCATTGGCATAATCACTATCTATTATTTATGTTTATTTATTCGTTTGAAAAAAAAAGACGGCGTGAAATCTACCTCGTGTATTATTAACTAATATTGAATAAAAAAGGGGGGGGGGGAATAGAAATTTATCTCTTTTGATGTCATAAAAGTCATAAAAATAAAATAATTTTGATCGGTCGGTAATACAATATTTTAGTAATGTGACAGAATTTTCCGTTCCTAATTCTGGACCCTCATTGTCGAGTGTTCCAAATATAATAAGAAATGAAATAAATTTCGCTCGCTAAATGAAATTCCCTATTGTTCTTTGAATCTATGTCATTTTAAAAGCATTTATACAAAATTCTTTATAACTAATGGGCCTTAACAAAACTTAAATTGATATCCAATTTAAACAAATAAAAAATATTTTTATAATTTTAACTTAAAAAAAAAGGAATTCATTTATTTATCTAATTTTAAAATACAGACATTTCCAGATGAATAAATTATTATCTTATGACCCATCTTTGTAAAAATGAAATTGATTAATTTTGTTTTAAACATTGAGTAAAAGAAAAATTAAGTTTTAACGATACAAGTCGTTTCATCTTATAGTATGAATGTCGGTATTAAAACTGCTTTTAAATCAAAATGCCAAACTTTTTATCCCATCACTCTTAAAATTTTAAATCGTATTTAGGAATAAGGTGTTGCATCTAGGGCAGGGGTCGGCAACCTTTTGAGACTGAAGAGACAAAAATTACAATTTACAAAATTTCCCAGTTTTTAAAGACCTACTAAAATTTTTGTTTTATATTATGGTATTTGACTAGGATTAGGTATATAAATTTGATTTTTGATTTAAAATAAATAGCTTTAAATATGAAATAATATTTATTCATATAAAAACATACAAATGTTTCGCACAAAACATATTAAACTATTTTAGCTAGCTCTGCTGGAATAATAAAATTAGTAATCAAATAATATAACTATAATTATTGAATAATAAGGTAGATAGTTACATCATGGGAGCATTGGCCTTCCATGTCTTTTGAAAGTTTGGTTAAATCTGGCTCATAACTTGTTGTTTTCAGTTTCAAATAAGTTTTGAAAATAAAATAATATAATTATTAATATTTGGCCATGGAACTGGAGAGCCGCATGCGGCTCGCGAGCCGTAGGTTGCCGACCCCTGATCTAGGGGAAACAACAATTTCCTAAGATGATGGTTCATGGTATGGTTTCACAAATTTTTAGAAACGACACCTTTTATTCTTCCTACTAAATTCTTATAATTTAAATTAAACGTAATCAATTTGCCTATAACTTTTTTTTATTTATTCAACACTTGGTAACAAATTCAGTTCTAATTTTCTAAAAATCCACTTGAATAAATTCTTTTGCACAATCCTTGAACGGAGTACATAAAAAAATATTGACTTTCAAACTTTTCTCTTAAATTTATTAATTTTTTAAAATTTAAACATAAATACATACCTATATAAAAACATTGTCTTCTTTATAAATAATTCCATTATTAAATATTAGTAGAGAGGTTTAAATTACCAACCATAAATCATTCTTATTCTACTATCCAATTAGAAGACTATATTATTTATTAACAGAATTTGGTTTATCCCCGGAGTATAGAATAAATGTAACGATTGTCAATAATAATTTATACTTCTTATCATCATTCTGAAAAAAAAATTCCAAAACAAATTGGAAATTGAAAGAAGTTGGATGATTGCACAATACCTTTTCCAAGTTGGTATTTCCATATTAATTTTTATATTCTAGATTCATCGGATTTTATTACTTTTTTTGGAACTTAATTTATTGATCATTGATTTTATTTATTTATTATTTGTTTCATTGAGTTATATGTTGTACTAAATTTTGTTAATTTATGACAAAGCTCCGGCAATGCAACTGAGGAAGACGCACGCATTATCCTCAATGACTGGCAATCTCGGTAAGTACTTTACCAATATTATGATGTTTTTTTTGTTCTTCAAAACTATTTTTCCGTTCTCTCTCTATCTTTCTTTCTCTCTTTATCTTCTAATAACTTGATGTTGAATCACATGAAATGTTCGATGATACGAGGGAAGGAAAATCCTCATTTCATTGCGAGGTTTATATAAGCGATGGTAAATGTTGTCAAGAGAATAGTGATAAGGCTGTTTTCGAAATGTTTTGTTCAGGTCTTGGTATGTATGGCGGAGACAGCGGCGACTCTGAACTAAGCAGCAATGCCTCCGATGCAGAAGACGATCGTTCAGATCATCCAAAAACTAATGGAATTGATTCTGATGAGGAACTTGCCGTAAGTTTTTATTTATTCATTTCCATTAAATGTTATACAAGTAACCTAAATTACTACTAAAAGGGACGGCGATTATCCGTTTTACTCTTAAATAGACCAATCCCATCTAAATAAATGTTGTTGGCTTAGAAATCCCTTAGCTCTAATGAATAAAAAAAAAATTAACTGTATAGATGATATGGCTTAAAAAGACTGGCAATGTGAGGCCCTATCTCCAGTCGGCCGCCGGGGTCAATTCGCCACTGGGTATGTCAAGTCATGTCATTTTCTTAACTAATTACTCTTAAATAAATGCTCCCATTTCATTAATAAACCATTATAATATTTTTATTTTTTTAGCATATTAATAAATAATCATCATGAATCATCTGTTCCCACCACTGAATGTTAATCGAAATCATTTGTTTTAATATCAAAAGTTTGAAACTTTGGTGCCAGGTGATAATTTTCTTCGACCATATTTACAGTATATTTGGTCGAAGATAATTTTATAGATTTTTTTCTCTATTTTAATTATCTGTGATGAGAATAAAAATGATTATTAATTTGGATAGAGACAACCAATATAGAATTTAATTTAATTTTGATTATAAATAAGTAAATTTATTAAATTTTCAAAAAACATTAAGGTAGTTAGTTGTTTCGCTACAATACTAGCAAAAAGTTAATGATAGAGTATATAGAACAGACAATAAGGAATCATAATTCATAAGCCCAAAACTTTTTGCTATTTATGTACCGATTCTAGCCAATCCCATGCTCGTTTGACAAATCTGGCACCATTGTAAGAGATTGAATATTTTTATATTAAAATGACAGTTAAAATACATTTTAAAGGTCGATTTATTTCTATATAAATCGTTTTGTTATTTTTTAACAAATGTAATCAACGCCTACGTTACACCTTATGAAAATTATAATTTTGAAAAAATCTAGCGCATGCGCGCTTTATACATCTTTCGCTGGTTAAATAAATGCGCTGTTGCCAAATTGTTTTTAGTGTAAATTTTTTTTATACATTTTCCATTATTTATTCATTGTTATCTCAGAAACTGTGTTGTAATTATGAATCAAAATTGTCTTCAAATGTGTATTGGTTATTGTTTAATGTTGGTTTAGTTTTTTATAAAAATGGTAAGAAGGGTTTCTTAATCTTATTATATTAAATGAGCAAAAATTATATATAAATATATATATATATATCCGGTCGGGTTCTCGAAAACTGCTCTAACTATTTGGATGAAATTCACGGGTTAGGAGGATTTTGTGTTGGACATTCGATCTGTCACGGTCTCATCTTCGGCTAAGTTGTTTTTGATGGGTTTTTTGTTAATTGAAATAATTATTCACAGGTAGTTGTCTCGATAAAAATGTTTATTTACATTTTTATTCAATTTCCTTTTAATAAATAATTGGTTTTTTAATTTTATATCCCACAATAAGATCATTATAATAATTATTATATATTAAAAGTTGGGGAATTTTATTGATTAAAAATCGAATATTAAATCCCACAAATATTAATTTGACAATTTAATTGATGAACTCAAAAATTGTTATTTAATTAAAAAAAATAATTAGGTATACCGTATTTATTTATGGTGGGAGGGTGCAGGAGGTGGGGTAAAGTGATTGGGGTCCGGGGGGCGAGGAGGGGTTTCGGGGATTAATATATAGCTATTAACTGAAGCAAAAAGTTACCGAGCATCGCTCGGTGGCCAGGTACTTATAATTAAATATGTATGTAAATTTTCCGATATCCCGTATAGTGCATTGTATAAGAGTCTGAAAAACTCTATTTTTTTAATTTAATATCTCCGGAACTATATTGTTCATAAATTTCGTCACCAATCGATGTAGAAGTATTTAAATAATAATCTTTCTAAATTTCAAAAAATTCCTAAGAAAACCCATTTGGCGGAACAACTACCTTAATTTCAATTGAAAGTAATGGAAGGCAGCCCAGGGGTAGTTAAGAAAGAAAAAATTATCCCATTTTCAAATAATATGTATTTATTTGATTGTCATTCCTATCCTCCTTTCCTTTTAAACCGACTTTTCGGAGACTTCTTCCTCCTTCTTCAGGGTTTCAAAGGGCCAATGAAGGAAACAAACAAGATGATTCCTTGCTCTCTCCTCATCAGTGTTTGAAATTTTTTCCTTCCTTAGCAGAAGCATTAAAATAGAAAAACAAATTTTTTTCCTTGATTAATAATATGCTGAAAATTCTACCAGTCCGTCTCTCTCCAAAGAGAAAATTTCGTCCTAATATATTAATTTCCACTTTATCAAGACTTTGCAAAAATGAGCATTGAGTAAAAGAAAAATGAAATATTAAAGAATCAAGTCATTTCGACTTAGGTTGAATCTTTAATCATAATAAATTAATAATTTTGCTATCATCAGGCAAAATATCATTTAAAATTTTTTTTTTTCTTTATTTTTTAAATTAAATGCAAAATTCTTTTATTACAATTACTAAATATTTATTTTTAATGCATTCCCATTTAAGTTCATATTGCTTGAGCTAGAAAAAAAATATATATATATACCATATATTGTATTGCATTTAAGAAAGAAAGATTTTTACGGATTCATTTTTTAAGAATTAATTCATAATTGAGGTTCTCTGATTTATTAATAAACATATACCTAACTAGGTTGTTGGAGATCGTGGGTTAGTGGGTTGAAGGAGTTATTCAGCCAAAGCAAGGATACACCTGATCCAATAAAATTCCCAGAATAAACACGTTTCGGCCTGAATTTGTCGGACCATCTTCACTTTATTGGGAATTATACACTACTATAAGTACATGTGATTGTTCCTGGTTTTGTCAGAGTTGAAGAGATCACTCATCTTTGAATCTTGGGCTCCAGCACAACACTAAATACATATATGAAGTTAAATTTCTTATTGTTGACAAAACCAGGAACAATCACATGTACTTATAGTAATACATATGTGTATAATTCCCAATAAACTGAAGATGGCCCGATTAATTCAGGCCGAAACGTCTTTATTATGGGAATTTTGTTGGATTCGGTGTATCCTTCCTTTGGCTGAATAACTCCTTCAACCCGAGGGGTGAACCTCGATTGGAATTAGGTGTACACCGTCTTTGGAATTATTTGGAATTACTTTGGAATTCATTAGATAATTTATTTTGTTAAGGGAGAATGGTGTAGGTCAGCGGTGCCCAACCTACGGTCCGCGGGCCGGATCCGGCCCACGAAGAGGCTCAATCCGGCCCGCGAGCGAGTTGACACTAAATATGTATTTTTTGTAAAATATCTAAAAAAATTATCAATCATATTGATAATTAAAATCAAAAATTTCTACATTATTATGTACATCAATATTTTTAGTGTCACTGACAATCTTGTAAAAATATAGTTCAAATTCATTGAAAATGTTGCGTTTTTTAATTAAAGGTGCTGCTAAGATATACAATTATAAAGAATCCGGCCCGCGAGATCCTATGTCATGTTGAATCCGGCCCGCGGACAAAAAAGGGTTGGGCACCACTGGTCTATGTTCTTGGTGAAACATATTAAATAAAGTAAAGAGGATTTTTTGAAAAATGTTTTTTTGGAATTTTTTCAGTGTCCTTTGTGAACTCCTGAAGATGGGCTTATACCCCGAAATATATATTGAGTCGTGCTAAACAAGCATCCGATCTTTTATTTATGTGAAACCTACCTAGTATTTTATATTTAAATAATTTTTTGAAAAAGTTCCAAAAAAACATTTTTCAAAAAATTTTCTTTACTTTAGATAATTTATTGTCATCTATTGTCTTCCACTTGGAAATGGAAGTGGAAGTAGGTGTACACGATTTTAGGTCTCGGTTCATCCCTCGCCTATATATAATGAATATAGTATATAAAAATGTATATTATTATTTATTTGTCACAGACTATAGTTCCTTTATGAAGTGACCTACTTATTATTACAACAAAATGAAATGAACATATAATATTTATAATTTAAAAGACTGATGATATAGGTCAAACATTCAAAACTATAGTCTCTAACTAATAAATTATTTAAACATATACTATATATGTATAATCATTATATAAAGATATACTATATGTTTATTTGCATCAAGCAGAGACACCCTCATTGATTTTTCCTTATGAATCAACAACTCTGCCATTTTTTTTTTTTTAATGGTACAACCTCTCTAGTCCCAGATATTCTCAGCAAACTAAATATTTTTACTTAAGAATTAATTATATCATTTTATTTTTTGTACAGGAACAAATCCGAAGACGAAAACAAGACTTTGTAAAAACTGAAAAAGAAATTGAGACTCGGCTAAATCTTGAAGAAGAACAAGCCGCTCAAAATGCCCACCAGTTTCACAACCAAGAAACTGCCCCTTCACAGTCGAATTCCATGCAGAATCGAAGCAGAGAGGAAAATGTTACCGGGTCAACTTCAATAGGAGAAACATCTAGCGGTGAGAAGCAGGTAGAGAACCAAAAAGATTCAAAGCGCTCCGTCAATGAAGGTAAGTCAATTGAAACTACCTCTATATTATTCTTCTGGATGCTAAAAACGTGAATTTTTCTAATTATATCATTCGATACAAGTCTAAATTTGATCTTTTCTTTTACCATGAACGTATGTAATTTTAAATATTTCTTTAGGTCAAAATTCAAATGGAAGGCGTCGACAATCTTCCGACAGTGGGAAAAGAGAAAAAGAAAAGACTGATTCCGAGACTGAAAGTGTAAAAAAGCGAAATAAAAGTCGCCGAAGTACGTCCTCTTCCTCATCTTCTAGTTCATCTTCCACGAGTTCATCTTCTAGTGACTCAAGTGGTAATGATAGACGAAAAAAAAGTGATAATAAATCTTTGAAGAAAAGAGATAAACCTGATAGTAAAGACAAAAGTAATGTAAATGTCCGAGAAAAGAAACTAGATAGGAAAGATCACCGTGATCGTAGACGACGAAGTCGTTCTCGAACACGATCCAGAACTAGATCGAGAACAAGAAGTAGGACTAGAACTCGTTCTCGTTCGCGCTCTCGCTCTCGATCCCGTTCACGATCACGAACACGAAGAACTCGTAATTATAGTCGTGATCGAAATCGTCGAATGGGCAGACGACGTCGTTCACGAACCCCTCGACGAAGCAGATCCCGTTCACGACGACGTAGTCGTTCACGAGGAAGTAGCAGAAGCCGAAGTCGTTCCCGATCACGAAGGCGTTCAAGGAGGCGGTACTCTTCTTCAGATAGTCACCACTCTCATCGACCTTCATGGCATCGACGCACAAATAGTAATCGAAGACATCATTCTAGCTCGAGGTCTCGAACACGCTCCCCGCGGACGGGTAAGAGGAGCGGCGGCGGCGCCCGCGGCCGCTGACCGCTCCAGGCGCAGCTCCTCTCTCAAGGTGGGATCTTTTCCTTAGCTTTATTTATTTCTTTTAGCAAATCAATCAATCTGCCATTTACTTCTTTCTATTCATTACCACATTACCACTATTCCTAAAGATTGTCTCTCAATCGAAGAGATTATTGGCTCATTTCGTGAATTTTTTTTCTAAATTCAACTCACTTACCTGATTGATTTCTACTACGTGACAATGTCCTTATAAATAGATTTATTATAACATTTATAATTTATTTAATTTTATATTATTTTATACTGTGATAACATAGGGAAACATTAAAATAATGACAGCATGAACATGTTGTAAAAGATTTCATTGCTGATAATTAATTTTAATTAGGAAATTTATTGATTGTTAGAGACTACGAATTCGAAAAACTTATCAGATTCCATGTTGACACTACTTGATTACGATCAGGGATATAGTGATTGAAGCGAATAGCATTTTATTCTGTTTGTTTAAGGTAGTTGTTTCGCGACAATACTAGCAAAAATTTAATGCTAGAGTATATAGAACAGACAATAAGGATTCATAGTTCATAAGCCCAAAACTTTTTGCTGTTTATGTACCAATTCTAGCCAATCCCATGCTCGTTTGACAAATTTGGCACCATTGTAAGAGATTGAATATTTTTATATTAAAATGACAGATAAAATACCTTTTAAAAGTTGATTTATTTCTATAAAAATCGTTTTGTTATTTTTTAACAAATATTTATAATCAATGCCTACGTTACACCTTATGAAAATTATAATTTAGAAAAAATCTAGCGCATGCATCTTTCGCTGGTTAAATAAATGCGCTGTTGCCAAATTGTTTTTAGTGTAAATTGTTTTTTATACATTTTTCCTTATTTATTCATTATTATCTCAGAAACTGTCTTGTAACTATGAATCAGAATTGCCTTAAAATATGTATTTGGTTATTGTTTAATGTTGGTTTAGTTTTATATAAAAATGGTAAGAAGGGTTTCTCATTTATAATTAAATATGTATGTAAATTTTCCGATATCCCGAATAGTGCAATGTTAAAGAGTAAAAAACTCGATTTTTGAAATTTAATATCTCCGGAACTGTATTGTTCATAAATTTCGTTTTGACATCAATCGATGCAGAAGTATTTAAGTAATAATCTATTCTAAATTTTAAAAAAATCCTAAGAAAACGCATTTGGCGAAACAACTACCTTAACTAAAGAAATTACGCATTACCAAACCGTAAAGGTCTATTTCATTTAAAAATGGTTCAGAACAAATTTGTATGACAATAAGTTATGGATTTTATGTATGTTCAAAAAAGTAATTTTATTTGTCAATTTTGAGCAATGACGACATTACATTTTTTTTTATGAGAAACTAGTTTTGTTTACCCGAATCTAAGAACTATCTTTGAACACAAAAAACATAATAAGTTGTCTGTTTTGAAAAAAAATCTAATACATTTGAAAAAAAAATACAAATCATACCCCAGTCGGGGATTTTTCTGGAGACACTTTTTGATGTTCTTAGCCATTAAATTCTGTTAAATAAGGATCATACCTCTTCATTTTTATTAAAAAAGAGATCATAACGTTTGTTCAAAATTTACAAATATATTTTTTGACACATACCTAAAATTCGCAACATTCAGGACCATTTTTGGATAAAATGAAAGGAAAGAGTAAGGCTGTATAAAATGTTTTTTTTTTGTCAAAACATTTTAATACTGAAACACAATTTCGGAAATTTAATTATTTTTCTAATATATTATTGTTTTTTCTGCTCCAACAGAATTAAATTTTCTTTTGATTAGTAAATTTAATATAAAATTTTAATAATATTCTAAAATAAGACATCAAGATCTAATTTGTATAAAGTCATGAGTCTTCGTTATTATCTGATTAATTAATACCATCGAATCATTTTACTCATGAATATTTCTAAAATATAGGTTTTGCACCGTTAGTCATTTTTGATCTGCGAGTTCATCCCGATCCATGAACACAATTCTTTATACACACTAAATGAATTATATTAGAATATTCAATAAAAGGAGTTTACAATTTGATGTGTAATTTCTAATTTTTATTAAAAAAAATATATACATTTGGTCTAATTCTGTGATTGTTTTCAAGTGGTGTGAACTAACTCTCTTGAAATCGTATCTTTGTATATTTCAAACTTCCTGTTTTCGATAATGTAAGATTTGGTTTCACCTTGGAGGATAGAATGCTTTTTGGCACTCGGGTTCAATTCCCGAGGGGTTCAATACAACCCTTCTGACATATAATAACAATCATCCATAACACACTTCGAATTCAGTAGTTGACAATATCACGTGATTTTCTTTAGAAATCTATTAATTTCAATTTGAACTTTTATATTTTTTGATAATCTTTAGGAAATAGTTTTTTTTTAAGAGGATATCAATGAGGGATGTCATCTGCTTGATGCAAATAAACATATACATATATATATATATAATTTTATTAAATACAGACTATAATTTCGAAGGCTTGATTTTCATCCTCAGTTTGTTTATAAGTAATTTGTTTTCTATGCTTAAGCCCCCTTGAATGGATATGCTTAATTCGCCTTTTTATAAAATAATTTAACAAATGCCATTCATTGATTTCCAACAACTCTACTACCCCCGCAAGAAAATCTCATCAAATAGTTTTTTATTCCAGATCAAAATAATTCTAGGCGTGTGCAAAGATAATTGAAAACTAATGAAATAAAAAATATGAAGTTAAAAAATTTCGTTAACTAATTTAAAGCGAATTAATTTTATAGCTACGTTGATTATAATACCATATACTAGTATATATACATTTATTTTACTTCTTCATATTTTTTATACATTTTTTTTCTACTCGATTATTTTGATCTAGTGTCTAAAATTGGTTTTTATTGTTTATTAGTTTATTAAAACTTCTCGATTTGGAAAATTATATTTTTAAATAATTTATATTAAAAATTTCAATAAAAAAAAAGTAACTTCGTTCCAAAAAAAATAAATAAAGCAAGAATCGTTTTTTACAAAATAATTTAACATTATATACAGGGTGGGACATAAAGATCTACCACATTTTGAAGAGGTATAAAAAAATGAAAAAATTTAACTAAAAAAAAACTGAATATAATTTTGAAAAGAACATAAAATACAATATTTTTAAATGTGTTTTAAACATTGTCAGACAAGAAAATGGGTGGGGGTGTCAAAAATGATAATTCTGACAAAACTCAACCAAATTTTGTATACATATTCTGTGTGGACCCTTAGAAGGCTAGAAATGCAAAAACTAACCAAATTTTGTATACATAGTTTTCTCGAAAGGGATAGAATTTTCATTTTTGACTCTCCCCCGATTTCGAGTGGTTAGTTTTTGCATTTCTAGCCTTCTGGGCAAGAATTTTCATTTTCATTTTTTGACCCCCCCCCCTTTTTTTTTTCGTCTGATATAATGTTTAAAACACATTTAAAAAAAAATTATTTTATGTTCTTTTCAAAAATATATTCAGTTTTTTTCTAGTTAAATTTTTTCATTTTTTATACCTCTTCAAAATCTGATAGATCTTTATGCCCCACTCTGTATTTTTCCGATGCTCTCTTATGTAAATAACCGCGAGCATTTAAATTAAATAATTAATTTAATAATTCAGATAGGTATTAAGATTCTACATATCTTAAGAATAAGTTTAAAATTTTTCCATTAAATGAAAAAATGGAGAATTGACCATTGGCTCGAGAGAGCACTCTTTATTACATAGAATATATAAATATTTTGATTAAAACGTGTATTTTGGGCAAAGATGTGTGGCCGTGACACTGCCACCGAGACTTCACTCGTCACGACCTCTTAGAAAACTCTTTTATTTCTATTGTTTATAATATTTTGTATTCTTTTGTTGATTAATTTTTCTCACGCAATAAAATTATTTTCCTTCTTGATGTTAAAGTTCTTTTTGGAAAAATTATAATACTCAATAACCATAAAAAGAACATTGGTGACCCCGACGTGATTATACTCAAAATAAGTCAACAAGAAGGAACTTCCACGGGAGAAACCAACCCAATTAAACAGATAAGTCGAGTAGCAATTAAGATACCTACTCTTTGGAGGAAAAAGGCAATTCTACGGTAACTGTTGCGCAGCGATCTGACGATGGATTCTTGTAGTACTCACCAAAATAAGCCGAAAATGAAGAATACCATTTTTCGAGATTTCGCTTAGTTTTCGAGATATCCAGTTTAAAAAATACAGTTTTTTGTATTTCTTTTCTTTTATTTTTCAATTGTTTTTTTTATTGAAACCTTGGAAACCGTAGTATCACGGGTCCCGTGTGGCGCCGCTACTGACGACGAATTCTTTTATAAATAAATATTAATTAAAAAAATAATTAGTAAATGCCCAAAAAATTCGAATATGTAAAAGGCTAACGCCAACCTAATCGCCTAAAAACCAGCCCTAAATGAAGACATACGAGCCGAACCGAGCCGAAGTGAATATATCTTAACCGAACCTTTCAAAGTTTGATCGGGAATCCATTTTTTTTTATATAAATGAACCGAGATGATGAATAGAACCGATCCTATGAAAAGTTCTAAAAGTGAACATTGCTAACGCCCACTGGCCCTCACTTGTGACAATTTGAGACATCACGGTCCATAAACTCAATTTCAGTTCAAATTTGTAGTTTAAAATTTTATTTTTACTTTCCTACTTTTTTTTTTTTTTATAATGATATTTATTAAATTGAAAGTTTTTGCCGAGAGTAGCAGAATTTTTATATATTGAAGGAGACAATAAAAGGGTGTGTCTTCTGCTGGAATTATAAATTTTATTTATTTATAACGTTATATCCTTATAAATAAATAAAATTTATAATTCCAGCAGAAGACACACTCTTTTATTGTCTCCTTCAATGATATTTATTCAAGAAGAAGTTGCACCAAGAAGGTACAACCTCTGTAGTCCGTGGTGGGCCCTTGTATCGTGAAGATAAGGAGAGATTTAGGGATTGGGTAGCAGTCGAAGGTATCTGTGGATGCCGGTCTTGAAAGATTGAAGGTTATAAGTTGCTGCAAAGACGGTCGTGACGACTTATTTTGTCAGTTATAAAAGAATCCGTCATCAGATAGCGGCGCCACACGGAACTCCCGTGATACTATGGTTTCCAAGGTTTCAATAAAACAAATGAAAAATAAAATAAAATAAATACAAAAGACACTATTTTTTAAACTGGATATCTCGAAAACTAAGCGAAATCTCAAAAAATGGTATTCTTCATTTTCGTCTTATTTTGTTGAGTACTGTATAAGAATCCGTCATCAGATCGCGGCTCCACAGTTATCGTAGAATCTCCAGGAAAAATGTTAACGTCTTGTTTTATTAAGTGGAATCTCGATTTTTTACATCACATATCACCAACAAACTCACCCATAATCATTATGTTCTTGACTCACTCGACACCGAAATAGCTGAATCAATTTTCGATCACATTGCCAAACCTCTCTCCGATCACCCTTATACAGACCTCTTTAGAACCGCTTAATTTTTGAATTTGAAGAATCGTTTCCGAAACCCATTTGTGTGCCCAGTACATTTTTCGGATAAAAGAAAATTGACTAAATTGATATAAATATGTGCAATATTTATAATTATACTGAAGAAAAATGGCAAGGCCTTCGAAACTATAATCTCGAATCAACTTTTATTCAACCAGAGACACAATATTTAATTTAGAGATGAAGGTGTTAGCTTATTACTGCTCAAAGTATTATATATTTTTGTAAATGTTTTCTTACTAGTCAGTACTTAGATATTAAAATGTTTATTGAAATTATATTATAAAAGATATTGTGTCATCTCTGTATGAATAAATCCCATTGTCTTCTCATTTAGACACACCGAGGGGTGAACCGCGACCTAATATCGTGTACACCTACTTCCACTTTCATTTCCAAGTAAGAAGACAATAGATGAAGGGGCATTATCTAATGAATTCCAAAATAATTCCAAAGACATGTACACCTAATTCCAATCGCGGTTCATCCCTCGGACCACACTAATCCTTTTAAGACTTGAAAGTAGAAGTGAGATCATTGATATTAGATTCATTTACTTTTATTTTATTTTTTTTTATTTTAATTTGCACACTATTAAAATATACATGATAAAAAAAAATATCTCTTTAAAATCTACTATTTTCAATTCTTGGCTCACAACAAATTGTTTCTTATCATAATTTTTAATAAAATTAATATTAGTTTTCTACACCTCCTTAATATAATTAAATTTTTAACCCATTTTCTTTTAGATAATTTCTTGCAAGGTGGTCCCATTTTTGGAATGGTTTGTTGTTTTTTCTGTTTCAGTTTACGGTGCAAACTATTTTAAACCTCTCTCTCTCTCTGTCCTCTCTCTCCATCACCAGCGGAATATGTTGTTGCAATTATTATTCATAAATTTTGATATTATTTAATAATATCTCTTCATTTATTTCTTAATTACGCTAAAAAAATAATAAAATAAAAAATTTAGCAATAATATTTATTGAAAATATATATATAAAAAAATTATTTACGAAGATTTTAATAATAAAAAAAAAGAAAGAAAAAAAGAAAAAATTTCAAATATTAAAATATAGAAATACAAAGGAAATTAAACTTTTTCACAATAAATAATAACATTAATTTTTAAATCTAAAAACGAAGAAAAATCTAATAAAAATACAAAGATATTTTTGTCTTCCTTTAAAATGATAGATATTTATCCTTAAATAGAAGGATAATGTAATTATATAGAGGGTAATTATAAAGTTTCCAGGCAAATTTATATTGTCATAATTTCAATTCCTAACTGGACTATTAATGCATGTTGTTTCGATTCCTATAAAACAAATAATAATTATAAAAAACTTGCAAATTTTTAATTTAAACATTTGTTTTATGTGTATATTCAATTAAGTTTACATACTTCACTTTAACATTGAATTCAATAATTTCACAACTATTGTTGGTATTTTGTAAACGAATAGTGATGCTGAATTTTAGTTATGGGAAGAAGGGACGTAAAATAAATGACTGCATAGGGTTGTCATTCATAAATATTTGTGAATCTTACCTAATAATTTATATTTTTATTTTATTAAACATGTTAGAACCTACCCCATTCTCCCTTAACAAAATTAATTAATCCTAATTTAAAGCTAAAAAGGTATAATCTAAATAACTCGAAATCTACTGAGATATTTATTAGTATGACTAGATTAAAAATTTTTTATATGTTTGGAAGATAGAATGTTAATTCTCTTGACCGATTTTGTGTGAAGAACTAATTTTCCAATGGGATTTTAAATTTTTATCATTAACTTTTCATAACAGTAGTTTGTTTAAATCCTGCCCATCATCTTTTTTAAAATTTTCTAAGTTTTTTATGAGTTTAGATAATTCTTCAATTTGATATATCTATATGCTAAGGTAGAGACACCTATAGATTACAGTGACTCTATAGAGACAGTGGCGATTTAGTCTTATTTTAAATTGAAGAATATTAGGAAATTTAAGAAAATTAATACTAAAACACATTCTTTACGCATATTAAAAATTATTTAATTAAAAATAAAAGGTAATAATAATAATATTATCTTAAATTTCCTAATATTCTTCAATTTAAAATAAGACTAAAAATGGCGGAGACCCTACGTGTCGCCACTGTCCCTATAAAATCACTGTACTATAGATGACATGCACCTCCCATACTCCAAGAAAATTAAGAAAATAACTAATTTTTCTTGGAGAGTGTCATCCTTGGTGCATGTCATCAAATGGTACCCTCTACTTTAGTTTATTTTTTGAATAATTAATTTTTTTTATTTTTGTAAAATACATATAAGGTGATCTTTTGAAACCATTGCTGATTTTATTAGAACTCCACTATTGTTCTTTTTTTTCGCTTTCAAAAACTATTACACTGACGAGTGATTTTGTTTACTCCATTATTTTCAAATTCCCTGGTTCCTTTTTGCTCGAAGATTAAATTCTCGATTTTTATTTGTTCAATTGTTAAACGATTAAATAGCAAATCAAAAATAATCTAATGAGACGAAATTTCTTCGCCATTCTATTAAAAAAAATATAATCAAATTTTAAAATTGAAACTTTATATTCTTAATTATTATTTTTTTTTTAATTCAATTAAGAACATGAAGTTATGACAATTTAAAATTGCACAAAGATTTTAATAAATATCCTGTATGTATACTAACAAATAAAATCCCACGATTAATAATAGCTTATATTATATTATACACATATTATTTTATTTTTTTCTGATAATGTTTTCATTTCTATTTTATTTATTTATTATTTTTTCATTGATTTAATCTAACGAATATTATATATATATATATTTATATATATATAAAGAAATTAAAATAAAATAAAAATTTTCATAGTTTTAGATAATATTTATCTATTATATAAAATAATATTATTCTCTTATTATTATGGTATGTTTATAATAAAATTGAAATGCACAACTTTACTAAAAAAAGAACGATTCTAAAAAATGTAAATATATTATTACAAAAAAAAAGGAAAAAAAAGAAAAATTTATTTTAATGTATTTCCACTCGACTCCTTTTCCATTATTTTCTAATATTAAATTTAGATGAACCTTTTTTACTCCATAACTTGTTTTGGTTAGTGGCGTTTTCGCCTAAATCTGCGAGACTGTGATCTCTGGCTCGGAATTCCCAAGACACACCAAAACCCAGGCTATTTTTACTTTATTTATATATATTTAGAATAAAGTGAAGTATTAATTAGAGTGCCATCTCCACAAATGAACTTTTTAAAAGTCTTCTTATTCCAGTAAAATCAATTTATCTTACATTTTTTAAATCCTAATTGGAACAATAAGAGGAAACAAAAATTTCCCTCTCCTGGATTCCAAAGCAGAGCTTGGCAGTATCGCAAATAAAAGTATTTGAAATACCTATTTCCACTACTTTTAGTATTTTGTAATGCGTTACTTTTTAAAGAGTATTTGGTATTTTGAATTAAGTTAAAATTTTTTTAAATGTTTTGAGTGCTGAAAATACTTTTTGAAATACAAAATACTTTTATTTTTTAACTAAAATTTTCTCGCTACTATAACATTTTAGATTTAGAAAATTGCATTTAACAGGAACTAATTATATACTATGTATGGGATGGGCATACATGAAAACGAGAGCCACATTCATCTAATATGTAAAGATAAAAAGAAATTTTAAAATATAGGTAGGTTTCACACAATAAAAGACAAAATGCTTATTGACTTTGTCCTTTATTGTGTGAAAGTTACCTAGTCATTTATATTTTAAAATTTCTTTTCACCTTTATAACATGTTTCACCTAGAACCTATACCATTCTCTCTGAACAAAATTTTAATATGTAAAGACCCCCACCAAGTCACATTTTCACATAGTATTAAATACACAAATTCAAATTTATTACATATTCTACACAAATCTTAATTCCTGTAGAAATCATACATGCATACCTTGACCAGGGTCGTAGCCACGGGGGGGGGGGGGGGGTGTCAGAATATAAAAAAGTCTAAGGGTGCACATTGGGGAAACATTGTGGGGGTATTAAATTAAAGGAAATTTTCTGGAGATTACATTAAAAATATAAAATAAAATTTCAGGGGCGTACTTAGGGGTTAAGGGGCAAAAATTTGGCAGAGTATTTTTTCAGACTTTGATTTTTTTATGCCTGATAGTATAAAACATTTTAATTTTTCGAGATGTTGGTAACAATCATGTTGGTGCGAAAGATTTTGATTTATTGTTTTTATTGAAGTACTTATTCTCACACATTTGGAAAAGTTAGGTTTTGAGTTAAAGTGGCTTAGAGGTCAAGGATACGATAACGGAGCAAATATGAGGGGAGTAAGAAAGGGTGTACAGAACAGAATACTTGAAAAATATCCAAGGGCGTTAAAACCTTTACGGTATCAACTCTGCGAGATTTATGATGCATTATTCCAAATAATCGAAGGCGTCAACAGAGATGCAGAAACTAGAGTTAAGGCAAGAAGGTTGGCAAAACAGATTAAAAATTTCAAGTTTATATGTGGAGTAATTCTTTGGTATGATACTTTATTTGAAATAAATTCCTTCTCAAAGCTGTTGCAATCTGTTACTATTATAAATTTGTCAGATTGTGTAAAGATGCTTTTAGATACCATACAAAAAATGAAAAATTATAGGCAATCTGGGTATGAACAATTGAGAATTGCTCCAAATGAAATTGCAGAAAATCTTGAATGCAGTACAGATTTTAGATCCAGAAAGAAAAAGCGCCAATTTGATTATGAAAAAGCTGTCGATGAACCCTTAACAGAGGAGAAGAAATTTAAAATAAACTTCTTCTACTAGTATTATATTCTGGATATTACCATTAACTCTGAATGAACGATTTACGCTTTTCGAATCCCATAGTAAAAATTTTGAGTTTTTATATGATATTTTGAAACTAAAAGATATAGATGACAAAAGGCTAGAAAATTATTGTACCAGTCTCAAGACAATACTTTCGGTGGAAGACGAATCAGATATAAATTCAAATGAACTTCAAGAAGAACTACGTGATGTATCCCGGATGTTGAAATTTTCTATGAAACCTTTAGATGTTTTGAATTACTTGTGCCAAAATAACTTAATTACTTTGTATCCGAAGACTGTTATAGCTTTGCCAATTTTATTAACACTCCCTGTCTCTGTAGCTAGTGAGGAAGAAGTTTTTCAAAATTAAAACTAATAAAAAACTACTTAAGAAACTCAATAAACCAAATAAAACCTAAAAATCTATCATTAATTTCTATCGAATCTACATTAGCTGCTACTCTAGATTACACATCTTTAATTAACGAGTTTGCTAAAGTAAAAGTTCGAAGGGTAAAACTATAGTAAAGTAAATTTTTGTACCTAGTTGATATTTGATATTATTGTTAGAGGTAGTTTATATTTACTAAAGTATTTTCAAAATAAAAATAATTTTCTTATATTTTGTACAGTTTTTTTTTTTGTAAATCTCAATCGAAGGTTATTTTAAAGGGAAAATATTTCAAAAGCTGTTATTAAGGGCGGCATTTCGAAAACTCATCATACTAAGAAAATCTGCCGCACGGCCCTGATACAATATATGGTGAAGTAAAAATTAAAATATATTCCAGGGAAATTTTGAGTGATTTCATATCTAAATGTTATATTTATAAAAAGTACGAGTATTTTGTATTTCAAAAAGTATTTCTAAAATACTTATTCTGTATTTTGACTTTTATAAAAGTATTTTGTATTTGAAATACATGAAATTTTATTTTATATTAGATACTTTTTTTTTAAAGTATTTTGTCCAGCTCTAGTCCAAAGCCCGAAAAGTGTCCTGAATTCCATCGACGTGGCTGTTATCATTATTAGTAACTCAAAACTAGTGAATCTCAAAGAAAAAAGTTTAGTTATTTAATATTAAATATTATTTTTTTTTTTACCTACTTTATTAATTATTATTAGTACATAAGCATACATATTTTAAGTAAAAAAAAAGCAAGTTGACATGCCCATAAAACTATTATATTGGCCAGCTTCTGCCTATACTGACACAGTAGGGTGGTCCTTATTTTGAGTGTTTTCGAATCTTTACGCTAACAGAGGCTCCAAGTTTCAACTCTTTATCTCAATTTAGCCAGTGGCGCACAGCGATGCGAGTTTCACATCTAAATAACATGCGATTTTTGCATTGAACGATCAATTTTTATTCTGGCCAAAGTAATGGTTCAGAAAATTTGAAACTCTGTATACTTTATCCTATAATAGTAGCTATCCTTCAGAATTTTAGCTATTATAATTTTCGAGTTACAGCTAGATAAAATATTGCTATATCTTAGTGTTAGTACTAGTTATAGACTCCAAAATTATAATAGCTAAAATTCTGAGGGATAGCTACTAAAGGTTAAAGTATACAGTTTCAAATTTTTTGAACCATTACTTAGGCCGGAATAAAAAATTGATCGTTCAATGCCAAAAACCCCATTTAGATAGGAAACTCGCATCGCTGTGCGCCACTGGTTAAAATTGAGATAGGGTCTTGAAACTTACCACCCTATGGCACAGCCATAAACTTGTAAGGACCATAGCCGTTGTTGCATTTCTAGACAAGATAGAAGTCGCATCTCGCTCTACCATTTAGCTAGTTTGTATATAAACTGATGTGCATCGCACAACTTTGATGAATTGAATTTCATATTATTTTAACAAAAACAAATAAATCATTATAAATATATAAATTAATTACAAAAACTCATAAATTTATTGCAACACGTATTTAAAATAAATTAAATAATTTTCTTTGATAAAACGAATTAGATCAGTCTTCATTCTTTTAGTAGTGATAGGATAATTTTCCACAATTAATTATAATCAACAAATTTATATAAAGAGAATTCACACAAAAACATTTATTTTGAACTTTAAATTATGTTAATTACATAGATTGATTGAAGGCTTAAATAACAATTGTGTAATGCTCGCTCGCTCAAATCGAACTTGACTGGGGCAATGAGGTGTCCTCAAATAAAGTCTTACAAGCTCTTCACTTTTTCGACTTGAGTGAAAAATACAAACAGTTACAAGTTAACGATGTATAATAAGAACTTTTTAATTTTTTACTAAGTCATTCTTTAGGTAAATCTCACAAGTAATATTTAATACACACAAAAGTATTGATATTATAAAATACTTATTTTTATAAACCCATTCAAGATAAGAAGAAGCGCTGTTTTAATAAATAAATAACCTGATCTCTGATTGAATCTTGAGACATTACTTAGAATGTATGATTTAGGTATCATCAATCAACTATAAACAATTTATATGTAAAAATAATTAACAGGAGAATGTATATATTCAAAAATTTTAAATTATATTATTACAGATCTTTACCTTTTTTAAAACTCTGGTGGCAAGTGGTAGACATTACATTAATGAGGTTTTTATTTTCAAGTTATTTATACAAAAAAAAAAACTCTAAAATCTTAAGATTTTTAATTTTTCATATTTTTAATTAGAAAGGGGTGATATTGAAATATTCAAAAACTAATGTAATTATAATTACTCTCCGCTCCCTTAATAGAAAATTTTATATCATTTTTTAATTTCTCGATAATTGGTTTTACCCAAAAAATTCAATTACAAAAAACTCTGCTAATCCATCCATTTTTATTAAAAAGAAAAATCAATCAACCAGTAGAGCCGTAGCTAAGATGCTTGACTTCAGATAGAATCTCGCCTTGATGGTCAGAACAATGTTCATATTTGTCATAAATGCAAGGCGCCTCACTAAATCCAGTGGAAGGTAATGGGAAACAGGCCTGTGAAAATGTTTCCTAGGAAAATTGCAATTGAAAGGATACTCTCCATAGTAATTACCGGCGCCCAGAATCGAGTATGGCGAGAGAAGAAGAAGAATCAAACTTGATATGCTCTAAATGTTGCTGGTCGAATAACGAGTCTTATTTATTCTGTGTACTTTAAACATGTTATTTTTTGGTTATTTAATATATTAGCCATTTGATAAGAAACAACTTCAAGTATAAAAACTAACATTGCTATCAAATTACCAATGACTAGTACGATAAAGGCAATCTGTAGATCCTCTAACGCAAAGACTTTTAAATCTTCTTTCTTCTCCGCTTTGATTAACTTTGGTAGCGTATTATTCCACGACTCTAACGCATCCAGCCAATTGAATATTCCACTTTCTACAAATCTCCAAACAATCGATTTTAGTGTTTCGAAATATGGAAAATCTGTTTTGCCGAATCCAATAGGAAATGTGCCGACATTCTCTTTCATCATATGCAAATTTTCCCGGAAACTTTTAAATTGTTCAAAACTATTTTCGACCCACTCGCACGAGTACATCACCGTCGTATTTAATGGTTTTTTCATCAGGGCATCCAATGATACATCGTAAATGATTTTTTCTATTCCGGGCATCTTCAATTCAAACGGCATTTTAAAATTTTTTCCAATTTCCAAGAAAATCGACGAATTATCTGTAACTTCTATAAATATGTTTTTACATAATGACCCATATTCACACATTACAGTATAATTGCCCGAAATTAATTGTGTTAATTTATCTACATCAGGATATCGACCGGGATGATGGATGAGTGAGAACAAGCTAGATTGGATGCCGCTGATGATGACAATGGAGGCGAGCATCATGCCAATAGCTAGAATCCGCGCCGCCGGCGAAACTATCTTCGCCATCCAGTTAATTGGAACAGCAAACATTAGACACGCCATTTTCGTAAAACTTTCAATTATTAATAATATCTTCGAATATTGCATTGAGCCACGTTTCTCCTCAGTAATTTGTTTAACTATCCATGTGATGGTACAGAAAACGAGTACGTTGAATATCGCCAGCCACACTGTCCACTGCAGAGTGCGATGCAGCACCTGCCAACGTGGCAGAATCGGTTGTTTTGGCACTACAAAACACAGAGACATCATCGAATATGGACTCATATAAGCTTCAATTATATCCGGTTCATTTTGAAATAAAATAATAATTTGATTACTTTTCGACGATTCAAGGACATTCCATTTTTTGAGCAAATATTTCGAAAATTCATATAATTTCTTTTCCGACTTTTGAAATTTATCAATAACATTTTCCTGTGTAATATTCAAAGTGTACTGATAAAAGTTCGGTATATTAAACAATTTGCTGATTTGCTTGAAGTTTTTATTTCGGGTTAACATTTCGGACTTATTGTTTAGAAATGGATTAATGGTGAGATATTCAGAGCGATTGTGACAAAACTCTGGATAAACGACAAGCATCAAAAGACGAAACACATCTAATTCGCCGTACGTATTCTTTGTGAAATGTCGCTTGAAATCAACCTCATCAATCTGACACGGGTCTGTACTGGTACTGCTGATGGTTGGCCAAAATCGAAAATCAATATAAATCAATATTCGATCTCTAGATGTGAAACGGGTTGTGGAAATTATACTATCATCAATTAATAAATAATTACTCTTACGGGATTTATGATGAGAGGACAATTTTAATGTCGAAAAAATATAAAATGATAAATTTTCCGCATTTAACATTTTCATAATATTTTGTGATAATATTGTTTCATTTTTTATTATGAAAAATATATCTAAGTTTAGATCGTAATGTTTCAAACCCTCTTTTAATATTGTAAAGTTTTCTCTTTCATTCGTTATATTATTTTTTAAAATTACATTTTTATAAATCAAATCATTAGCGTTGGTCATTTCAAAATGAATCACTTGTAATAAAACCAATTGGAAAAACATATTCATATTGATTCTCTATATATAAATATATATTTATGAACCGTAATTAAATCTAATTAAAATTGTTCAATCATTAATTTGTTTTCTTTTTAATATTTTATTTATTACTAATTTGTATTGTTAAAAAAATAAATAAACCTACACGTTATTTTAGCTCTTATTTATTTTGCTATATTATAATAATTTATGTATTATAATAATTCTGATTTCGCTATTCACAAATTAACCCAGAAAATATGCAAAATTACAAAAATAATTTAATTTTAGCCAAATAACCAGATATAGGTTATGAACCTACACTAATACCCCTGTTTACGTTTCTCCGTTTAACGCTCTTTAAAAATCAATTTATGAAAATTCAAAATTTCATATTTTTTGTATGAGAAATCAGTTTTGATTGCTACTATTCAATGAGATTATTCAAAAAAACATCACTATAGAATTAAATTGCATATTATATTAGGCCGCAATTGAAATGCATTGCGAGAGAATAATTAATCTAATTTTTTTTTTCAATTTTCAAATAGATATTTCACAGTTAAATACCGTTTTTAACCGGTATTTGTGTTCTTTTTTTTATTTAAAATACTTTATATGACAATTTAAAAAAATGTAATTGACCCCGCTTAACGCCCTTTTTTTCTCTAAGAACTTGACTCTAGACACTTAGATGTTAAATTAAATTTAGATTAATATATCTAATGAACAATCTTAACCGACTTATTAAATTAAATTGATGATTTATATAAAACTAAAAATATATATATCGATGTAATTATCGCCACTGAAAAGAGAGTTTACCAGAAGTTTAAAATTTTATTCTCACAATTATCAATGAAGAAAACAGGGAGACACTGCGACGTAATATTCTCTTGAAAAATTTAATTTCTTCTTAAAAAAAAAAGGTTTTTCCTTTTGGAGATGCAATTAAAGAAGATAAGAACACTTTTTCAAGCGAATAAATAAGTCTTCCAGTTAAAATAACAGCCTCTTTGATATCATAAAAAACGGCTTCCTGGATTCAACACAGTTCTTAATTGTTATTTCAATCAACAACAAAACATTTAAATTTGGATTAAAGTCTCAGCAATCTTGAGGGGCTTAAAGGAATTTTCCTACTGAAAAGAGTGTTTACCACTTTACCAGATGTTTAAAATTTTATTCTCACACTTATCATTGAAGAAATCAGTGAGACACTGTGACATGTAATATTCTCTTAAAAAATCCACTTTCTTCTTTAAAAAATGAATTTTTTTCTTATTGGATGCAATTAATGAAGATAAGAACACTGGGGTGTAAGTCTTACAGTTAAAAACTAAAGCTTTGATATCATAAAAAAAGAACAACACAGCTTTCTAGATTCAACACAGTTCTACTTCAAAGTTTTTAATTCTTATTTCAAACAACAACAAAACACTTAGATGTTAAATTAAGTTTGGATTAAAGTCTCTAATGCAAAAGAAAGTTGACAAGAAGTTTAAAATTTTAATCTCACAATTATGATTGCAGAAAACAGCAAGACTCTGCGACTTGTAATAGTCTCTTGAAAAATCCAATTTCTTCTTCTTAAAAAAAAAAGAAGTTTTTTCTACTGGAGATGCGATTAATGAAGATAAAAACACTTTTTAAAGTGATGGAATAAATCGTACACATAAAAATTGCAACTTTGTTATCATAAAAAGAACAGCTTCATGGATCCAACACAGTTCTTAATTGTTATTTCAACCCACAACAAAACACTTATATGTTAAATTAAATTTAGATTAAAGTCTCTAATGAAGAGTATAAGGGATTTAGTACGATGTGTGAGGAATTCAAGATTGAATAGAATTGGTTGATAATGGATTGAAATGAAACGCGACTATTAGCCAAGGTAACTCGATTGTGATTAACAGTTTGACTAGCCACTTGTCCTATAGTAATCCTTTGTTTAATTTAAATGATTTAATATTTTATATTTTTTTATCCAAGCTATCTAATATATTCTCTAAGCAGAATATGATCCTCAAGGGGTTCTAGCCTTTGCTAGGAGATAGATACTAATCATTATCTATACATATAATTACTCAATTGTTCTAAAAATACTACTACTACTCTCTTGGGAGAAATTGATTTTTTCATTTTTTTTTTTTTTTTTTTTTATTAATTAAATAAAGTGAAAATCATTTTCATTTATCAATATACTAGCTGCAAGGCCCGCCTTCGGCAAAGCCCCCTGGTTCCACACGCGGCTGGTTTATTGATGTTTTATTAATTAGCAGAGAATATATATATAAATTGTTTTATTATAAAGTCTTAAATAGATATAATTGAAGATTCTATTTTACTGCAATATATTATACATTATATCTATACACTTTTATTATTACTTTACCATACAGGGTATGGTCAAGTATTGTAATCGTGCATGAAAAGAGTGTTTTTTCCTTCTTTTTTTCGAAATATCTCAAAAACGGCTGAAACTATTTTGATTAAAATAATTGAGCGAAACCATGGCATTTCGCTCTACAAAAAAGCTCTAATAAGTGAACATCAAAAAAATTATATTTTTCGAGATAATAATTGTTTTGTCAAAATGTCTGTTAGTCTGTCTGGTTGTCTGGTTGTTAGTTTGTCTGTTAGTCTGTGCGTTACAAAATTTTTGTGGACGAGCTAGCTCAAAAACTAGTGTGAATATCGAAACCAAATTTCACAAGTAGTTTTGGTCCATTGAGATTAAGAGCTGATTAGATTTTGGTTCATATCGACCCAAAATTAAGGGGGGTGGAGGGGGTTAAATATTAAAAATCTAGGCTATTTGAGAAAACTCAACCAAATTTTGTATACATAATCAGTGGGACCCCAGAAGTTTAAAAATGCAAAAATTAACCACCTAAAATAAAGGGGGGGGGGGGGTTAAAAAATGAAAAAATTGGTTCTTGTTCCAAACTCAACCAAATTTTGTATACATAATTAGTAGGCCCCGGGAGTCTAAAAATGAAAAAAACTAATCCCCCTCCTCTTCATGATTATAAATAATTTTATTAAATATAAAATTTAAGTGAGGGGCCAGGTTGTATGGTAAAGTCAAGTGGATGGCCACACCAGAACACGTCAACTTATTTTTTTTTTAATAATTGAAGAAAATTTAGGTTATATACAAATATAGCTGTGATGTCCGCAATTTTAAAAATTTAAATAAAAACAACAAATAAGATGAAACAAATATTTAAAATGTATTAAAAACCCACTTTTTATCAATAAGAAAACATTTAAAAGTATTCTACTGAATATAAAAGTGAAAGTAAAAAAGTTATATTACCTATATGTACCTATTATTTATTGATAAGAAGACTTGAAAATTTCAATTATTATTCATTTGGTAACGCAAAAGTATATACATGTTTTGGATACATTTCAACAAATAACTTACAATATTGAAATTTTCCTATTGAATATATGAGCCGTTTTCTTTGAAAGTCCAATTTTGAAAAAAATGTGGTAACGCCAGCTTTAGTTGACAGCGATATTTTATTTTCATATTTATAAAAGCACAGTCATTGGAGTGAAGATAAGATATACTTAAAAAAATAACTTCAATATTAATTTAACCGCATATATTGGCAATGAACTAAATATTTTCAAAAGTCATGTGTAATTATAACAAAATCTCTTCATTGAATCAAATAAATCACAAAAATTGCATGGGGGAGGGGGGTTTCTAAATGTTGGCCTTTCTACGGGCTTTTGGCATCACTCTTAGGATGAAATTTTTTTTTCTATTTGCGACAACGAAACGCCAAAATAGATATCTTTAAATTTGAGTTTGATTAAATTAAATATATTTATTTAAAATACAGTTAAACAAATTTATATTTCAAACAAACTTTTGGCCTTCCCTAGACGCTCCCTGCCAGGGCCACCCGCCCAGAGGGCTAAGCTGCAGAAGGCAGGCCTTCTGCAGCTTGTAATATATATATTTACGAATAGTTCATTTAATAGAATAAGATTAGTAAAAGTAGGATAAATAAAAAAAACACCAAATATTAAAAATAGAAAAAATATAGATTTATTTAAAATAATAATTTTTAGACATTTCCAAAGTTTGGTTTCTTAAACTAGAAAGTTTGTTCCTGTGTGTTGTATGTGTGCGTACGTGTATGTGTGGTCGTCCCTAGATGATAATAAATCAGTCCTAAAACATTCATAATAAAACAAAATTATTACTATAAATAGAGAAATGTAATATATGTACCTATGCTTATATAAAATATCCATACCGTGTGTTTTTTAGTAGTATCCATATCCGTAGCCATATCCCAAGTTGGAATAGGCTGCGTAGGGGGCGGCGGCGTAGCCACTGTAGGCGCCGGAGTAGACGGAAGGGCTGTAGTAAGCGCCGCCGGCGATGTATTGGGCCGAAGCCACAGCCAAGATGGCGAGGACGACAAGGAGCTATTGGAAAAAAATAAATATCAAAAGAATAAGAGAAATAAGAAACACCAATGACGAAATTCTTTACTTTACCATACAGGCCAATCGTGCATGAAATCTCTAACTATTTTGAAAAAAAAAAAATAAACTGATGTGACCATCCACATGACTTTACCATACACCTGGGTCCTCTCTTATTTTAATATTGAATTAAAATAATTTATAATTATTTACGAAAGAAGCCCCCCACACCCCATCTTAATTTTGGACTCATTATCAATTAATGATATCTCCTTTTAATTACGAGACTATTTAATTAGAAATTAGCTGCCACTGAACCCCATCCTCTGCCCCCCCGGACCCTTCCCCCTCGACCCCCTAACCTGCTCCCTAAATCCTCTACCCACCTCCACCACCAACCACTCTCCAAACAAAATTTGATTGATTGGTCCAAGAGAAAGAATTTTCATTTTTTGCCCCTCCGCTGGTTAGTTTTTAACCGACTTCAAAAAAGGAGGAGGTTCTCTATTCGATTGAATTTTTTTTTTTTTTTTTTTTTTTTTTTTTTTGTGCCTATGTTACCTCATATCTCCGCCAATTGTCAACCGATTTTGAAATTTTTTTTTGCATTAGGTCCAGTCTAGCTTCCGATTGGTCCCATTTTTTTTTCGATTTTTTTTCATAGGTATTAGACCTTTTTTATTAGGTTTGTTTAGGTTTGTTTAGACCTAACCTCTTTGTTTATGAACCGATTTCGATGGTTCTTTTTTTATCCGAAAGGGGGTGTCTTAGGGATGGTGTCATATTAATTTGGTCAAGTTCTGATGATATAATCACTATTAATAACATCACTAAAAGAGAAAATAAAAATTTTTAAGAAAAAATAAAAACCGACTTCAAAAATTAAGTGCAACAAATATAAAAATACACTAAAAGGTATAAAATAATTATTATCTTATTTAGTTACAACTAAACGACGAAATATTAACACGAAATTACTTTTTGAAGTTGGTGCCAAACATATACCTTTTATGAATCGCACTCGACGGATCTTACTTAGTACGTTTGGCGGGTACGCTCGCTTATAGGTATAGTTTGTTTGGCACCGACTTTAAAAAGTAATTTCGTGTTAATATTTCGTCGTTTAGTTGTAACTAAATAAGATAATAATTATTTTATACCTTTTAGTGTATTTTTATATTTGTTGCACTTAATTTTTTGAAGTCGGTTTTTATTTTTTTCTTAAAAATTTTTTTGCATTTCTAGCCTCTTCTAGTGGCCCACAGATTATGTATACAAAATTTTGTTGAGTTTGCTCCAAGGGCAATAATTTTCATTTTTTGACCCTTCCCCCCATTTTGGGTTATTAGTTTTTTCATTTCTAGCATTTTGGGCGCCCATAGAATATGTATACAAACCTTCTAGAGCTTTTTTGTAGACGAAAACGCCATGGTTTTTTTTTAATCAAAATATTTTCAGACATTTTTTAGATATTTCGAAAAAACGAAACAAAAAAAAAAAAACACTTTTTCATGCACTATTACAATACTTGACCATAGTCTGTTAATAATACTATATATATTCATCTAGATTAATTTGTAACAACGCTTAGAGAAATTTCTCTAAAAAAATCACCCTCTTGCCTAGAATCGAACCGACGAACTCTTGAACTATGGTCATCAGCTCTAACCACTAGACCAATGTCACATTAATATTTATATCTTGATTTCTTTTACTAAAACTATATATTTTTGATTTAGACTTTGTGTCTAAATAATATTGTATTCATTTGAACTCGAATGAAAATGAAAAAACACCAATAGATTTTAAATTTAGAAACATTAAATATATATTAATTAACGAGGCAAATTTGAAATATAATTCTCAGCTCGGATTTTAAACTGATGGCTCCAATCGATTTTCATTAACCAGGCAAATTTTAAATATAATTGTAATTTGGACTCGAATTTTGAAATGAAAGACTCCAATTCTTTTTAAATTAAGAAACATTAAATATATTGATAATTGTTCCTCCCCCCCTCCCCCCGCCACTCAAAAATTAAAGATGCGAAACTTTTAAGAGACGATGTATTTTCGGTAGTTTACGGGTATACATTTGGAGTGTGGTTTTTTAAGAGGAATAAAATTTTTGGACCGAGACGCTGCTAGCCAGGGCACCAGCCCGGAGGGCCGAGCTTCGAGGGCGTGCCGAAGGCACGCACGAAAAGCTCGTTACTAATAATAATAATAAAAAAAAAAAAACTATCAAATTAAAATTGCCCGAAGATATCGACCCTGATAGATCGATTTGCCGACCTGAAAATCCCCTAACCCATGATTTCATCAAAATCGTTAGAGCCGTTTTCGAGAAACCAATTCTATTTGATTTATATACAAAAATTGCTCATTTAATATAATAAGTCAATAAGATATATGAACCCGATCACCCCTCACCCCTGATAATATCGTTTCTGAATTAAAACGAATTTTATTAATATAGAGTTATTAAAATCAATGTAAAAATGAGATCAGCTAAATACTCACGAGTTTGTACATGATGGAGAGTGAGAGGGTCTTGGTTGCAGAAGACTTGATGCTTTGGAACTACCTGTATCTGTCTTTTATACGATCACATTTGGCGAGCCTCCAACCAAATCTTAAAGTTTTTGGACACGCCCAAAATATAGATATATATAATAATATTTTGGAGGCTGGTCAAGTGCAAGGACGGTAAGTTGGCGATATCAAGGTGAGCACCCACACCCTCTTCCGCTCACGATAAAAACAAAGAAAACAAACAAAAATGATATTAAAAGTACAGTTTATCTCTAATTCAGGAGTGTATTTACATATACCCTAATTAGGCTATAGCATCAACAGAGTGCTTATTTTATGGTTTGAATAACCTAAATAATTATATTATATAATTATTATTTTTATGTCACGCGCAACATCTTAGAAAAAATAGAATTTTTCCAAGATGTTGCGCGAACGTAAAAAAGTATAGTTTTTAAGTAATTTGATGTTGGTACTTGGGTAAACATTTTTTAAAATTATTGGATAAAAAGTATATTATTGATCAGAATTTAATTTATTTAGGTTATTTAAACCATAAAACAAGCACAAAAAACTAGTGTGTTTATTTTAAAATTTTAACTAATTGAAAAAAATTACAAAAATATAGTGATTTTTGCAATTTTTCATAAGTTTCAAGTTCGATGCGCGAACAGAAGATGTTAACCGATTTTAATTTTTTATATGTCGTTTTCTTCTTATTAAAATAGGCAACTTTTTCGCACTAAAGCGTTTTCGAAAAAAAATTCCAGTTTTTTCTACCCACCCTACTCAACATATAGCTCCTACAACATACAGGCCTACAATTATGTGAAATAATGCGCAAGACATTTATCCGTACGTAAACAACAAACTCATATTTTTATGAATGCCTGCTTCTAATTGCACACCAAAGAGGTCTTTTTCTGTAGGTACTACGTAGAGTAAAAAGTTATCTTCGTAGTACTATGTCGCAAACACGATTAAATTCATTAGCTTTACTTTCAAAAGAAAGCAGTCTAATGAGAGACAGATTATTCCGATATTTTTGATTCATTCTCTTTACGGCAGTCCCGAAGAAAAATTTTAAACTACCTAACTTATTAGACAATGAATTCTTTATTACGAGGATAAGTCAAAAATTACCTACACTTTTCGTTCTACAACTTTATTAAACTAAGATAGGAGGCGGGCGCATGCGCATGCGTTGAGCTGGCGCGTCTGTGGTCACGTGTGCGGAATTTAATCACGATCGCGTCAGTTGTCGTCTAGCTACAACAGCATAAGCATGTCAGCTCCGCTATCAGATTGCACCAAAGAGGAGTGGTGAGAGGGTGTGAAAGGTTCTGAAATTCACCGGAGACTTTTGTCACAATACGGGGAAAGTGCTTTATCTCCTAAAAGAGTTTTTTTATAGATCGAAATGTTTAAAAGTGGCCGAACAAGAGTAACACAAAAAGAGGGAGCTGGGCGACCGTCAAATTTGAGACGCTTTGAGACCCTGGAACACCCTCCCTACAGCCCAGATCTCGCTTCCTCAGACTTTCATCTCTTTGAAGGAAGCTTTGAGAGGTCGTCGATTTGCCTCAGACATGGACGTTCGGGATGCGGTGCAAAAGTGGCTTCATGACCAACCGAAAACCTTCTACCAGAAAGGCATCCGGAGGCTTGTGGCTCGCTGGGCCAAGTGCATTGCTAAAGGTGGAGACTATATCGAAAAATAATGTATCTGTTGTAGACCTATCTTAGTTTAATAAAGTTGTAGAATGAAAAGTGTAAGTAATTTTTGACTTATCCTCGTATATTTATAATAAAATATGTAGTTTGACTGCTGCTTTTTTATAATAATCGTTTCAAGATTGTTTTTTTTAACTGTATTTATTTATTTTTAAATATACCTCAAATGAAATTTTAAATTTGATTTTCCATTGTTTTACTCATGTGATTATTGATTTGATTACGAATATTGTTTGAACTGCCATTTTTTATTCGCGCATTCATTAGTTTTTTAATTTGTGATTTTGTATATCTATCTTTTTTCGTTTTATTTTATTATTATTTGAAAAATTCAAAATTGTATCCCAGAGGTAAAAATTTTAGATATAAAGCGGAATTTAGAAAAAATATTATATTTTAGGAATGATCGAAATATTAAACAACAAAAATTCAATAAACAAAAGGTCAGATGTGGATTGTTTTTCTAATATTTATTTATTTTTCATTTAAAGTAATTTTATCTCCAAAAGAATCTGATATCATTAATGCAATAATTTTTTTTTTTTTAATTTTTTAAAATTACATTGAAATGTTTGGATTTCAAGTAAAAACACGCCATGTTTCGGAAAAACTTTCTTATTAGAGTCGACAAATGATTCTTTATAACAATTTATTTTTATTCAAAGTAATTTAATCTCCAAGTGAATCTGTATCATTGACTATTTTCAAAATATTTATTTGTTTATATAGTTGTCATATACAGGGGTGCTCGCATGGGGGGGGGGGGGGTTGTAAATTTGTCCAAAATTAGCATTATATCCTAAAAATCAACTGGTGTGCCACTTGATAAATACACATATTTAAAAAAAAAAATCGTTAGAGCCGTTTTTCAGAAAAAAAATATCTTTCATGCAAATGTCTACTTCCGGTTTTCCGATTTCACCCAAAAGCTTGCTGTACTCCTTCTAGCCTATATCGAGCTTAAGTTTCGAATTTCGTAGCTCTGAGACTTATGGATGCGAAACTCAGGGGGGTACATACGTAAATACGTACATACATACGTACGCTCTGACCAATGAATTTTTGGCCCTTTTTTGTCCTCTGGGGACCACAATATCAATAATATAATATAATAATGTTTTATGTCCCAAATACGGTTTCCAACTATTAAGGGCATCGATTCCTTCCACCTTGAAGTTACAAAATGAAATTAACTTTTTTCATCTCTGAGATACAAGCTCTCAAAGAGTCAGGACCCAGACAGAGCATCGCAATACTTCCACATTATATTCTATCTATGAATATAAATGTGAAAGTAATAAATACAACAATACATTTTTTATCGTGAAGAAGTTTTAGAGTAGGTCTTTTTTTTTTAATGATATTGATGAGAGAAGGAGATACACCAGAAGGTGGATCCCCTAAAGGCCAGTATGGGCTGGCCCCTCCATCGTGAAAAGAACAGAGCAGAAGGAAAAGAAGCCGGGATGACGAGCCAATCTCAGAAACTTAGATACAATTCAATATCCAATTTACTAAGGTTTTAGGGGCTTCGAGCAGTGGTAAATTCTCCGCGCGATAAATTCGGTTAAATTTATCTCCCATTTAAGGTCTACTGCTATTCCTCTATTTATAAGGGGGATACTTTTCAAGAGTGATACCAAATTAGTGGGGGAAGTTATGAGAGTGGATGGGCACCCCTGCCATATATTCCTTTCTTAAAGCAATTATTTTGACAAATTTCTTACAATTTCATTATACAGGGTATGGTCAAGTATTGTAATCGTGCATGAAAAAAGCGTTTTTTTCCTTCTTTCTTTTCGAAATATCTCAAAAACGGCTGAAACTATTTTCATTAAAAAAATTGAGCGAATCCATGGCATTTCGGTCTACAAAAAAGCTCTAATAAGTGAACATCGAAAAATTAAATTTTTCGAGATAATAATTGTTTTGTCAAAATGTCTGTTAGTTAGTCTGGTTGTCTGGTTGTCTGATAACACTACTCGACAAAAATTAAACAAAAATTTCTCCACGTAAATCTAACAATGGATTCTAGTAGAGTTTTATACGCTGATTATCATGCAATTTCCCGATTTTTTACAACACGTCAGAGTTTTGAGATATTATCGATCAAAATGACGAAAAAGGCCATTTTGACCTATTTTCGAGTCCCATTAGATATTAAACAGCAATATTTGAAATCAAAATATTTTGTTGCCGTAATAGAAAACAGCTTCCTCTTTGATTTTCAAATTACCACTTGTTTTTAGCTCAATTAGAACTCGAGTTATAGCTAAAAGACTAAAAACTTATGTTTTTATCTATGTTTATTATCCTTTAAAATCACGTAGTTTTAGTTTTTTAGATATAACTCGAGTTATAATTGAGCTAAAAACAAATGGTAATTTGAAAATCAAAGAGGAAGCTGTTTTCTATTACGTCAACAAAATATTTTGATTTCAAATATTGCTGTTTAATATTTAATGGGACTCGAAAATAGGTCAAAATGGCCTTTTTCGTCATTTTGACCGATAATATCTCAAAACTCTGACGTGTTGTAAAAAATTGGGAAATTGCATGATAATCAGCATATAAAACTCTACCGGAATCCATTGTTAGATTTACGGGGAGAAATTTTTTGTCGAACAGTGTAATCTGTGCGTTACCAAATTTTTGTGGACAAGCTGGCTCAAAAACTAGTGTGAATATCAAAAACAAATTTCACACGTAGTTTTGGTCCATTGAGATTAAGAGCTGATTAGATTTTGGTTCATATCGACCCAAAATTAAGGGTGATGGAGGGGGGGGTTAAATATTAAAAATCTAGGCTATTTGAGCAAACTCAACCAAATTTTGTATACATAATCAGTGGGACCCCAGAAGTCTAAAAATGCAAAAATTAACCGCCTAAAATAAGGGGGGGGGTGTAGGGTCAAAAAATGAAAATATAGGCTCTTGTACCAAACTCAACCAAATTTTGTATACATAATTAGTAGTCTAAAAATGGAAAAACTAACCCCCCTCCTCTTCATGATTATAAATAATTTTATTAAATACAAAATATAAGTGAGTGGCCAGGTTGTATGGTAAAGTCAAGTGGATGACCACATCAGAACACGTCAGTTTATCTTTTTTTTTTAATAAATATTTGTATTTATCTATTTTTTAGTCTAATTTTTGCATACTAATTTATAGGTCAATTTTAAATAATTTCTATTTCGAAAATTCAGATTCTAGTTGGTATTGTTGTTCAATAATATAAACAAAGCTTGAGTTGTTTCTCGGTTAGTCCGTCAGGTGGCAGGCTCGATGTCTAAGAAGAAGCAAGTTGACTTGGAGGGTGCTGCCTTCTGTCCGGCTCGTGTTCTTCATCTACTCCCCCTCTTTTTCTCATAATAATAATGAATTAAGTGCAGAAAGCCTGTTGCTTATTACCATCATTATTGAACGAGCATGAGTTCGAGACTCTACCAGGCGCTGATCCGCCGATGTGATCCTCTCGTCCCGAAGAAGCTGCAACCCCTCTGGCAACATCCGGCTGGTAAGTCAACGGCTGAGAATTGACCTGCTGGATAAGGACATTCATTTTACCCGAACTGACTTTTCTTCAATTTATATTTCAGGGCCAAAAACTGTTTTCTTTTGGGCGCCTCTTTTCAAATGGGTAAGACAATTATATATTTTAATATACCTAGTAGAAAAATAGAAAATATAACTTTACCATATACTTGCCCTCTCTTTTATATTAAATATTTAATAAAATAATTTATAATTAGTTAAGAAGTAATAATATTTATGATCTTATATTAAAACATAAATAATAATACCTGGAATACCGAGCAACGCTCGGTAATTTTTTTGTTTCAGTTAAAAGTGATATATTTATATTATTTTTAATTTTATATTCAGCTAAAAAGATCGATTTTTATTCGCAGCCAAAATCAAATAAAATTGAAATAAAACTTAATTTATATTTTTACCAAGGCTTACACCCCTATAGCCATCATCAAGACGTATCACTGGCCACAAAGTTTTGAATGTAATTGTAATTAAAAATAATATTATAATTTATAATAATATACACGGAGGTTCTTTCGTTGACCGACCCTTTTAAATCTTGAAGAAGGAGGTACGATCCTTCGAATTGTCGGATTTTTTAAGAGAATGAAATTGATATTCCAATAAATTATTTTATAGAAAAATACCTTTAATTAATTAAATTCCCTAATTTTAATATATAATGTACTATTAATGGGATATAGAATTAAAAAACCAATTAATTTTATTAAAAAAAATGTAATTATGAATTTTTATTCAAACAACCACCTTTGAATAATTATTTCAATTAACAAAAAACCCATCAAAAACAACTTAGCCGAAGATGAGACCGTGACAGATCGAATTGTCAACACCAAAAACCCCTAACCCGTGAATTTCGAGAAACTGATTGGATATATTACAAAAATTGCTCGTTTAATATAATAAAAAATAAAATAAGAGTAGATAATAAGATTAAATTTCGCCTAACTTGGGGTTTTAGATTGAAAATTTTATAATTTAATTTTATAAGAGTCCTCCAATTTTAGACCCATTAGGCAATTAATCATGCTTTAATATCTACCTGTTATTATATTGTTTTAATGTTGTATCTTGTATATGTCTTTCTTTTTCTGTATTGGACATCTTGTCTGTAAAATTAGCTAAACCAGCTAAATAAATAATCATGTTTCTTTTTAAATATAAAACTCTTCTATTGTAAATATCAGCTTTCTTCGATTTTTGTTTGAAGATTTTTTTATTTTAAATTATTCCCCTCCATGGGCGTCTGCAGGGGGTGGGAAAGAGGGTGCACATGCTCCCACCCCTATGATCGAATAAAAAATTCTTTAACAAAACCCTGAGTTCAGGCCCGGCTTCACTAAACTATGTTCAATATACCGTAAAATACTCAAAAAATAAATATTTAGATAAAAATTTGATATTATGATTCATAGAGAGACAAAGAGGTTGTCCTCTGCTTGATCCAAATAAACATACACACACACATATATCAAATATACATATGTATATACTAAAATATTAGTTATTTGTTTGAGACTATAGTTTCGAAGGTTTGGCCTTCATCATATATTGAATTTTTTTTTGTTGTTAGTCAGCCGACAAACCAATCAAACAGCAGAAGACATCCAACCTTTTTGTTTCTCTTTATGATTCAACAACTCTGCTAGTTTCGGAAAAATAAATACTTTTCGAAATTGTGATTATTTTTGTTTTGCCCCCCCCCTGAAAAATTTTCTCCGCTCGCCCCTTACCCCCCTTAGGTACAATTTCAACTAAAACCTAATCAGTTCCTTTTTGAGCTAGAACTTACATAAAATTTGATAACACACTAACAGACATTGAAGGAGACAATAAAAGAGTGTGTCTTCTGCTGGAATTATAAATTTTATAATAGTTATAAATAAAATTTATAATTCCAGTAGAAGACACTCTTTGATTGTCTCCTTCAATATATAAAGATTCTGCTACCTCGGCAAAAAAACTTTCAATTTACTTACAGACATTTTGACAAAATAATTAATAATTTTTTAGACGCCATGGTTTTGCTCAATTTTTTTTATCAAAATAGCTCAAACTATTTGTGAGATATTACGAAAAACGAAGAAAAAAACACTTTTCATACTTGGTTACAATACTTGGCCATACCCTGTATGATAAAGTAAAAAATTTGTTATGCATCTGTCGCTAGGATGTTTAAGGTACGTTTTAACTTAAGAATTTGAAAAAAAAATATAGAATTCCGTCATGATAAAAACATTTAAATGTCGATAATATTGACCGTATATTACCTTCCGCTTTCGAGTTATGAAATTTCACATTAGAGTAAAAAAAAGCACACACATATATTTAAATTATATGTATATTACATCCAAGGTTAAATAAAATTATATTACACCAAGATTTTGGCCACAGTCGTATTTAACATCTATAAATACCAATTTACGGTATCCTTATCTTCATATCTAAATTACATATTTTGTTCTTATATAATTATTTGTTTTAAATAGCTTGCTATATTTTCCACTTTTCAAAGAAATTTCTAATATATCAGTATATAAATATTTTTAATATATTAATTTTCATCTTAATTGACCAACGCTAACCCGTGCCGCGAAATTTTGTCCTCTTTCATTTTGGTAAGAGTGAAATTTCCTGTAGGAGGTATGGTTTTCGAGTTATAAGTGAAAATCTGAAAAAAGCCCAAAATTTTCGTGGTTTTTAGGCCCTCAAAAATTTAGCACCGGCCAGAAACCGTCGCAATGCCTAATGTCGATTCAAATTATTTCCAGCTTGTGTATATTTATTGGCCAGTCCGGTCATTTTTCGGTCTAATTTACCTGGGCTAGAATAAATTTGTGAAATTTTTTTATACATTTTACCCATGAGCGTTCTTATGAATGAAAATACCAATTTTTAAATAATCAATATTAATTTGAGTAAATTTAAAATATTTAGTACTTTGAATAATACCTATATGGTATATATAATCTCATTTCATATCTATATAGAAATGATAATTCCCTTATTAAACTTATCTAAAGCCAAAGGATTATTATATTTAAAGCTTAAAGTATTATTTTTTAGGAATTATTTATTATCATTTAGGTTAGTTTTTATATAATGATTTTAAAGTTCTAAATGATTTAAAAACAAAATCCTGAAGGAAAAGAACTCAAAGATTATTTATTATACTCGTACTATGACATTTTTGCTTTTTTTTTGTCATGATGGATATCATTATTCTACATTATTAACTATCATTTTACTTTCACATATAAATATATTCTCTATATCATGTAATGATATATAGGGTATAATGAGAAGTATTACGATCGCCTGTCTGGGTCCTGACCCTTTGAGAGCTTCTAACTCCAAGGTGAAAAAAGTTAATTTCATTTTTTGAATTCTAGGTGTTAGGAATCAATGTCCTTATTAGTTTTAAACCAGATTTAGAACATAAAACCGGATATTGTGGTCCCCAGGGGCCGAAAAGTGTCCAAAAATCGACTGGTCAGTGCGTACCCCCCTGCATATGGCAACCATAAGTCTCAGAGCTACGAAATTGGAAACTTAAACTCGATTTAGGGTAGAAAGCTTTTGGTTGTAATCGGAACAACGGAAGTTAGCATTTACATTAAAGATATTAAGTTTTTTTTGATATTCTCAAAAACGCCACTAACGATTTTTTTTAAAGTTGATATACTTATCAAGTGTCATAAGTGATTAGTTGTGTATAAATTTTAATCCAATTGAAATAAAGAAAGGGGGGTGTAAATTAGGAGTGTCGCGATCATTTCAAATAAGTGAGAATGTGGTGACCACTCTAGTTGAATTTTCTTCACATGCAGCCTGTGTAAGCCAAAAGATTGCTTAGATAATATATCTTATAATAGGTATTATTTAACTGGTAATATTTTATTTTATTTGGATCTACGTAGTTTTAATAATTTTTTATTTAAGAGGAATGTGATGGATTTAGGTATACCCTCGTGATAGACAAAGCGACCAGGAAGGTCATTCTATTTCAAGGCCAATCGCGTTATGTCGACGTCCTTTGCCAATCTAGGAAAACTCAATCTAAATCGTTCATTTACTTTATACCCTCTGTACCCTACTACACAATAAATGCTTATCTATCACTCGATTGGATGCATGATCTATAATCCCTCTCGGATTAATAATTTTTATAGTAAACATAGACAATTTTTTTTATCAACCATTTTGATTATATTACATATATCGACATAGTCACGTTGAGGACATGTGTGGGTTTCCTGAAAATATTACAGCTTCCAAGCTTGGGATTACGAATCGCCTACCTGCTTGGCCGTGATTCTTTTGTGTTAAAATTGAACATGGCCCTGACAAGGTTGACAAACAAGAACCCGGGGTCCCATTTAATGTTATTTCGACTAAGTGAAAGTGGTCAAAGATTAGGAGAGAAGAAAATAAAAATAATTCTACAGGGGTAAGAAATTAATATACAGTTCGTTTTGAAAACAACCAGTAAAATGGTTTTTAAAACAAAAATTTCTTAAAAAAAAAATTTAAAACATAATTTAATATAGAGGAAATTATTTTATTAGTGGTTTTCATTATCCTTGGGTTGCCTTTTTGCATTAATATAGAATTGTTTTTTCTTAATTAAACTAATTATCACAGGTGGATGTGTCAATAAAAATGTATAATTAAATTTTTTCTTCAATTTCTTTTTATTATTATTAGTTAATTAGTTTTTTTAATTTTAAAATCCATTAATAGTTCATTACAAATATAATATATATTAAAATTTAAATAAATATTTATAATAATAGAGATATGAGGTATTAATTAATAGAGATTGTGGGGTTGCAAGTTGAAACATTTTAATAAAGATAAAAGTAAATAAATATTATATGAAATATTCATTTACTATGAGTTAAGATTTCTAGGTCACTTGTTTTTAATGTGAAACAAGTGACCTAGAAATCTTAACTCATAGTAAATGAATGTTTCATATAATATTTATTTACTTTTATCTTTAATAGAGGTATTTTCTATTGAAGTGGTAGAGCTCTACAATATTTAAAAATTTAAAACAATAGTTAATTTAGAGAAGGTTCTTTTGTGCTGAATTTGTGGTTTTCATTATTCTTGGATTGCCGTTGTCAAGGCCGTAGCCAGAATTTTTTTTAGGTAAATTTTGGGGGCGAGGGGGGCTAGTTACCCACCGAGGAGTTACGGGAGTATGGATATACCCCTAGGAGTAGGAGACATTTATGTCCTCCCTGATGCCCAGATTGCTTTTTTATCCTAGTATTTTTTTAAAAATTAAATATTCATTGAACTATGTTTACCTCAACAATTGAGGGGGGGGGGTTCTCACGAGCACATGGTCTTTGTATCAATTCAGAATTGAGAACGTCTACCACTGTGTCTTCGATAGAGCCTACCCCTAACAGCTCGTATTTAGTATTTGACCACCTCTCTTGATTTTCTATGCCCACTTAATAGTATTTAAGATAAGATTTCCACATCAATTATTATGAGTCGTAAATCTATTAATTCAATACTTGTATGACCTGGACAGACAGAGCAAGAGAAAGAAAATAAAAAAATAAACCGACAGTTACTTAATTTAATTTTATTTTTCTCTGATCTAAATTCGAGACATTTTTGTTGTTATATAATTTGATTGCCATTGAAAATCAAAGTACGAAAGAATAAAGAATAAATAAAAGATTATATATATAATAGTCTTATGTACATATTACGACGATAGACCACCTTCGATAAAAATAGAAAAATTACTCGGTACATTCAGCGGGCGGAGCCTTGAACGACTTTTCAGACCTTAACCCTGTGAATTTGCTTAATTTTTCTCATCATAATAGTTTTAGCCTTTTTTATAAATATTTTATAAAAACCATTATAGTTTATGCAGTATGAATCCACTTCTTTCCTATATTTACTAAGTACAAGGTCTATAGTATAGACTCCATACATATATTATATTACTTACGTATGGTATGATAAGGTGAAAACCAGTTTTTCAAATAATTATTATCAATATGTGTTCTTTTTATAATTATTTGGTATTATAATTTAGCAACATAAGAAGAAATAACTTTTATTATTTTATTTCTTGTCTGGACCTTACCGAATATGTTTATCTGTGTATTTTATTAAGTTATTTTAATTAAAAAATATAGTGAAAACAAAGATTTAAGTATCTTTTTGGGCGTCTTTTTTTTTGAAAAAAGATGGAAATTATTTCAAAAATCAACCCAGTATATAATATTATTAAATGAATTTAACTTTAAAGGACATCATAGATATTAGTTGAAATATTTTTACATTGTATATCAGAGAGGTTCGTCCCTTAGGAATCGAACCCAAGCGCTAACTAAGCTTGCCGGGCCAGTAGGTCTTAAGGGTTTGGCTACTGGCCCGGCAAGCTTAGCGCTTGGGTTCGATTCCTAAGGGGACGAACCTCTCTGATATGCAATGTAAAAATATTTCAACTAATATCTATGATGTCCTTTAAAGTTAAATTCATTTAATAAAAAATATAGTTTTTGTATAAAACCAATTCTAGAAACGTTTATTAAAAATTCAGAAGTTGTTTCGGGAGAGATTCTATCTTTATCAATTAAAATTTGAAAAATTTGAAAAAAATGCTTCCCTAGTAGCATAATGTTTCAAACTATATAGTACGAACCCCGTCCCATCTCAATTGGCCCACCAATATTTTTTCTTTTTAAATAAAATTATGCTAATTCACGGTAAATTTAATTTAAACATTTATTTTTATTATCATTTGGAACAACATTTTAAGCAATTTAAAACATTTTATTGTAACATTTAACTTAAAATTATTTTTTAATTGTTAAAAACAAGGAAAATATACAAAATCCAAAGCCCGTCTATCAGCATCTGATATTTTGGATTTCGACGCATACCGAGGTTTTGTAGCTATTGTACCCGTTGTTTTATAAACTCGAATAATATTTCTGACAGTAAACTTTGATAAATTAACTAGATCGCCAATTTCCGCTTTTGATTTTCATTTTTAAATAAATTGATAATAATTGAGCGAATTTTTTCATCAACAACTTTTCCACGAGTCATTTTTACTAATAATAAACAAAACAAACTTTCTTTTGTTGGAAAAAGGCAAAGCCTACTGGATTATTTCACATATTCAAAGATTCTTAAAAAAAAAAAAAAATCGTGAAAAGTAAAGAACTATTTTTTATATAAAAATATGTTTTTAACAATTAAAAAATAATTTTAAGTTAAATGTTACAATAAAATGTTTTAAATTGTTTAAAATGTTGTTCCAAATGATAATAAAAATAAATATTTAAATTAAATTTACCGTGAATTAGCATAATTTGATTAAAAAAAAAAATATTGGTGGGCTAATTGAGATGGGACGGGGCTGGTAACTATAAAGTTTGGAATATTGTGCTACTAGGGTTGTTAAAAAATATTTTGAAAATAGACAGAGATTGATTGTATTGGAGAAAATCTTACCTTGAATAAAAAAAAAAAAAAAATATTAAAATATTTACAAAATTTTTTTTACAAAGTATTAGAAAAACAGAATCCATATCTGACCATTTGTTAATTGAATTTTTGTTGTTTAAAATATTGATCAATTCTTAAATTAATATATTTTTTTTTCTAAATTCCGCTTTTTATATAAAATTCTGTGATTCAATCAAATAACCTGGGAAACACAATTTTGAGTTTTCTTAATCCCAAAATTTTAGATAAAAGCTATAATAATATTATTTTTTTAATTGCAATTAAGTTAACAAATTTGGGTATAACGATGTCTTGATGATGGTCGGATAAATTAAATTTTATTTCTATTTAATTCTTGATCCAAAAAAATTAACCTTTTTATACTTGAATTCAAAATGATATTTTTATATCGCTTTTAACTGAAGCAAAAAATTACCGAGCCGGTCCACCAGGTAATAACTAAAATTCAAATAAAAATCAATTGTGCTATCAAAATAGTAAAATTACACACATGGCAAAATAAAGATAGGATCTAGATAGAAAATAAACATTTGAGATGTCCCTTGTCCATAAATTACGAGAATGTTACGTCACAAGTCATTGGCGAATGCCTCTCGTGTAGATCGTCATCAAAAAAAAAAAAAACACACGTCACAAAATGAAATATTACTATTTTAATCTGCTTGGTTTACATATATTCTGAAAATACAAAATTGCTTTTTTTAATAATGTTTATGGAATATTTATCGAGAGAGAAGTTTTGAATGAAAACACCTAAATTGAACATATTTCTCTTTTAATCTGGTGTTTCGACTAGAACAATATAATTATGAGAATGAAAATATTTATATATAAAAAATTAAGGTTTTGTCTGTACATTGCTCCAAATCACGGCAAATTTTGGTTGCACACTTTTCAAACAAAGTTAGGAACGAAAACACTCTCAACAAAATTCCTGTCTATCTGTATGTATGTATGTTTCCGTGGGTTCCGCGCATATTTTGCTCACGATTCTCCTAAAAACGGCTGAAGGGATTATTATGAAATTTCATATTTTGGATCAGACGTTTTCTAACTTAAAATCATTGCTATATAAAGTTTTGATATTTTGACCCCAAAAGGGGGTTTGGGGCGACGCACTAATGAAAATTATCAAATAACCCCTAAACTATTAACTCTAGAACAAATTTTGTTGAGTGGACCCCGGGGGAGGAGGTGGAGGGTCCTTGGGGGGGGGGGGGGGGGGGTTTCAGGGGTCCAGGGGGCGTAGCTTCTTGTTTTTTATATAATCAAGCGCAAAAAATAAATAAATAAATAGAAATCGACCTTTTTATACTTGAATTTAAAATTTAAAATAATATACATATACTCATGGACAAAATTAGCGGAACAAAAAAAGCTATAATTCAATTTAAAGCGATGACTTATATTTTAGTTTCTTGTTTAATTTATTAAAATATTATTTTTAATCTTATTTTAATTTATTTATTAACTCCCTTAAATATTGATTTCACATTTTATTTAAATTTTATATAATTTTCTTTATTAGGTACACTTTCAGCTAATTTTGTCCATGAGTGTATATAAATTACATTTACCAAAGCAAAAATTCCGGGCAACGCTCACTACGCCAAGTAGTGGGTAAATATATTAATCTCGTTGAGGGAATATAAATTTATATTGGCTTATTGATTTTGATTTTAATTAAAATGAAGTTGTAAGCGTTTTATAGTCATCTGGATAACTGGTTTGATAAGAATAACGATCGAGTCAAGGATATCCTGTACAGCTCTATCTTGACACGCTCCTGATGGAGACGATCTGAGTGTGGAATTTTTGCAAAAATTTTCATTTTTATTTATTTATTTATTTATTTTTTTTTTTACTTATTCGGGCTAAAACAGTGATTCTGACTCTTTAACCGACTTCAAAAAGGGAGGAGGTTATCAATTCGACTGAATTTTTTTGTGTCTATATTACCTGATTTCTTCGCCAATAATGAACCGATTTCAATGATTTTTTTTGCATTGGGTTCAGTCTACTTCCCGATTAGTCCCGTTTTTTTTCATTGGTATTGTACCTTTTTTGATATGTATGTTCAGACATAAGGTAGAGGCACCTATTGATGACAGGCACTTAAGGATGACAATCTACAAGAAAAATGAAAAAATAACAAATTTTTGAAATTTTAGTCGATTTTCTTTTAGCTAAGTTAACTTACTAAAAGAAAATCGACTAAAATTTCAAAAATTTGTTATTTTTTCATTTTTTCTTGTAGATTGTCATCCTTAAGTGCCTGTCATCAATAGGTGCCTCTACCTTTTAACTTCTTTGTTTATAGACCGATTTCAATGATTCATCTTTTATTGAAAAGGGGGTACCTTCGGGGTGGCCCCATATTACTTTGATCAAGTTCTGATGATATGATCAATGACGAAATAACGTAAATCTCTAATTCTTATGAGCAAATAATCTAAATTATAATAAATAAAATCTTTTATATAAAAAAAAACAATCTTAAAACGTTCAATTAAAAACCGCAAACGTTTCGAGAGAATTTCTATATTTATGAATTGATTTTCTTTTATCATTTTCTGTTTCATTCGTACGAGATGCATGCAAGGTATTATCATAAGTCACTATTAATAACATCACTAAAAAGGGAGAAATAAAAATAATTTTTAATAAAAAAAAAATAAAACCGACTTCAAAAAAATTAAATGCAACAAATAAAATAATAATAACTTAAAAATAAAATAAAATGCACTAAAATGTATAAAATAATTATCTAATTTAGTTACAACTAAACGACGAAATTTTTACATTAAGTCACTTTTTGAAGTCGGTGCCAAACAAACTATATAAGCGAGCTTACTCACCAAACGTACTAAGTAAGATCCGTCGAGTGCGATTCATAAAATGTATATGTTTGGCACCGACTTCAAAAAGTGATTTCATGTTAATATTTCGTCGTTTAGTTGTAACTAAATTAGATAATTATTTTATACCTTTTAGTGGATTTTATTTGATTTTTGAGTTCTTATTATTTTATATTTGATGCATTTAATTTTTTTGAAGTCGGTTTTATTTTTTTTTTATAAAAATTATTCTATCTCGGAACACTTTTAATAACTTGACAATTTAGCTTAGACCTGTGAGGCCCCTGCGGGCCCTACGGCGGGAAAATTTTCTTTGAAAATAATAGTTGCTTTAAGAAAGGTATATAAAGTAACTAAAAAATAAATAAAGATTTTGAAAATAAGGAATATTTAGAAAAGCAGTCCATTTGAATTTTCAGGATTGGAAAAGACTTTTCTAAACTCATTTAATAGTATAGAGCTATACTCTGAATTAAAAGGTGAAACGGAACTTTCAAAGTCATCACTAAAGCAATTAAATTAAATTGTGTGGTCTTCTTTAATTAAATTAAATTACGGAATGAACTCTAAAGAGAGGGATAAAGACGAGGAAAGATTGAGTCATCAAGAAATGATATTCTATTAAAATAGTCAACGAGAGAGGTTTTCAAACAATCGATTCGTTTTTGAGTTCGTGAATCCATTTTCGGTAGGTTGTTAATTATTTATAGAGGGAGATTAAAAATATTGAACAAGAATTCTCGTAGACAGTCCATATTAAAACAAATTAAAGTAATAATATATCAATACATTTATCAAATCGAGTTGGAAAAAATGTTGAAAAAACCCTCCAATCTTTCTTAATTTGCTGTTTTTAACCTATATTAATTAATCTGAGCAAAAACATAAATGTGAAAAAAGGGCCAAGTTTGGTACAAACGGCTTCGCCGACAAAAGAGTTGAAATCTAAGCGGGTACCAAGTTCCATAGCTGTTGCTTAAATCATAGCTATAGGGAGGGACAAAATGCTTCAATTGATTTAAAAGAAAATTTGTTACGTTTTTTGATATTACATTTATAACTTGGCAAGTTATAATAGTTAACTTACGTTTAACGTGATATTTAATACAAGCTTAAACTTTAGCTTTGCTAGTTGTTCTATTTAATACTACAAACAATTTAGGTGGATATAAAACTTGCCATGTTATAAATTCAATATCAAAGAACGTAACAAATTTTCTTTTAAATCAATTGAAAAACGTTGTACATCCCTACAGCTATGATTTAAGCAACTGCTATCAAACTTGGTACCCGTTTAGATCTTAACCCTTTTGTCGACGAAGCCGTTTGTACCGAATTTGACCCCTTTTTCACATTTATGTTTTTGGTCAGATATCATTAATTTTTGAAAAGTTTTATCCTTTAATTTATCTAAATAATTACATTTAAATATATATATTAATAATGATTAAATATTTCTCATAAAATATCTTTTAAAAACCCGGTCGGTTTTTCATAAATTTCACTCCTTCATTTCGGACCCCGAAGTAGGAAAAGTTTCGGTTTTTCTATTTTCTCCTTTATTAATGTTCCAAGCTTTACCAGTATGCCAAATTTCAGCATTCTAGCTTGATTGTATTTTCCCTATATGTTAATTAAGCCTATAATAAATTTCACCCCTTCATTTTAGGTCCTGAAAAAGGGAAAGTTTCACTTTTTCGATTTTTTCCTTTAATTGTAGCCCAATCTCTACCAGTATGCCAAATTTCAGCATTCTAGGATCAGCGGAAGTAGTTTGGGTTTTTGATATGTCAGTGAGTCAGTGTTAAAAATGGCACTTTTCAGAGCTTAATAACTCAAGAGCTATAATAGTTTTATTCACGAAATTTGGGATTCTAGGTGCCCCAGTGGGCCTTATTAGACATGCAAAATTTCAAGTATGTAAGTCTAATAGTTTTTGAGTTATGGGGGGGGGGGGGGTTCGAAAGTAGCTTGAAATGGTTCGTGTAAATATACACATGGCAGGTGCGTCGCCCGTTTTTCCGAATTTGGCTGACACGCTGCCGTAATCTGCATGTGTGTATGTGTGTGTGCCATCCACGTCTTTTGATAAAATCTAATTCCCTTATAATTACATATAGTACTTGAATTGATAACCATGACTTAATTATCGGCAAGAGATCAAAGAACCGGTGAAATCAAAGTGGATGATTTTAAATTAGTTAAATACTTGACGATATTTCATTATGTTTAGACATGCCATGCATGCAGGTAAGATAAAGGTGTCATTAAAGCTTGTATAAGCTTGTTAATAGGATTTTTTTTCGAACATAGGCTGATAAATCCCATTCAGGATTCTATTCTATTGTTTTAAAACAGTGTTTCCTCATTCTATTTATGTTATTTCTGTTTTATCTAATATAATTGTTAATACATGTATAAAGGCAAAAAAAATTGTTTATGTGAATCTACCAAATATTTTTGAAATTTATGTTTCTGATGATCTTCAATGGTAACGAAAATAAAAAGAAAATTTAGACGAATGTGTGACGTGACTATTTGAAGCCCTGAAGAAGTCAGCAAAGTCGACGAAACGCTGGCTGATAAATAAAAAAGTCACACATAAAAACTTATCCTTATTTTCCTATTATAAACTTTCAAATGAATACTTTTAAAGTTTATTATAGAAAAGAAGTTGCAGAAATCTGCAGCAAGGATGATTGGCTTCTTATTCAGTTCCAAGCGATTTTACAAACCCCCACAACTTCTCACCATCTACAAGGCCCAAATCCGCCCCTGTCTCGAATACGGCTCTCATCTATGGAGAGGAGCCTCAAAATACTCTCTTGCTACCCTGGATGCAATTCAGAAACGAGCCGTCAGGCTAATTGACGATTCTACCCTCACCGACTCCCTCGACTCGCTGGCTCATCGAAGAAATGTCTCTGCCCTTTCCCTTTTCTATAGATACTATCACGGCAGGTGCTCTGATGAGATAAAATCAATAATTCCCCCCAAAGCATGCTTTGCACGTAGCACGCGTTTTGCCGACTCCCAACACTCTCTCGCGGTCAAATTAGAAAAGTGCCGGACCAATTCATTCGCGAATACATATATCCCCATGACTTCAAGGAACAGGAACTCTCTCCCAGCCTCTATCTTTCCCAGCACCTATAATCTTCAAACCTTCAAAACCGGAGTGCATAGACACCTACGTCTACACCCTCTCACTTAATCAACTCTCCCTTCTCTTCGGTAATGCAAGGGTCTTTCGAGATCCATAGGGGCTGCATCTTTACTGGTACACCTCTTCTTGCATTCGATTGCATTGAAAAAAAAAAAAGAAATTAAGAGACCTGGGTTGGTGAGAAACCTCTATAAGCAGGGGCGTAGCCACGGGGGAGGGGGGGGGGTCAGGAACCACCCCCCTACAAGGGCAACTTTTTACTTGATTGCTTCTATTTCGTTAAGTTATGGCCATCTAAAGCCGATCGATTTTTTAAAAATCGTCATTTTCAGATATCCAGAACTTTTTTCTTTCAACTCGAAATCCTTTGAAATTTTCAGGGAGTATACTTCATTATATCCTCAAACAACCTTGAAAATTTCAATTTTGCAATAGAAGTAGTTTCCGAGCTAGGCATTTTTAAAAATATCAACTTTTCGATTTAATATGACCTTTTTTGCGGTTTTATTATCAATTTTGAAATGTTAACGTAAATAATTGATATTTTTCAGAAAATATATTCGAAAATAAGGAACAAAACGAATTGTTTGAGAAAATTGAGCGAAATAATTAATAATCAATCATCAATCAACATTAAAAATAACAGTATTAACTTTAGTACTATAAACTTTGAACAATTTTAAACAAATAAATTAAACTCCTGATGATGGACTAATAATCCGAAATATATTGAGTTTGTATAAACCTCTTTGAGTTTCATTTCATTCACTGTGAAACTACACACCCTTTACTCTGATTAACTAACATCATGTTTCACCTAAAACCTACACCACTTTCCATAAGTAAAAAAAAAAATAAATAAAAATAAAAATTATTAATTATTTTCTCAAACAATCTGTTTTGCTCCTTATTTTCGAATATATTTTCTGAAAAATATCAATTATTTACGTTAAAATTACAAAATTGATGATAAAACCACAAAAAATGTCATATTAAAAATGAAAAGTTGATATTTTAAAAAATTCATAACTCGGAAACCACTTCTATTTCAAAATTGAAATTTTCAGGGTTGTTTGAGGATATAATGAAGTATACTCCCTGAAAATTTCAAAGGATTTCGAGTTGAAAGGAAAAAGTTCTGGATATCTGAAAATGACGATTTTTCAAAAATCGATCGGCTTTAGATGGCCATAACTTAACGAATTATAAGCAATCAAGTAAAAAGTGGGTAGATTTCTTCAGAGTATACCTGGCCAAAAAATACCAGCTGCTGATCAACTCTTTACTTCGAAAACTGTAGATATGACAGCATTTTAAAAATAGGCATAATTTCTCTGAAACAGTGGTTTAGTTAGCAGCTCGCTGAGAAGCTGGACTTGAGTGTAAACCAATGACCAATTTTCTTCTTAAAAGTAAAGGGTTCACAGAGAGAATTGCCACCCCAAACAAGTCTCTAAGTTATATCGAAGCTGAGATATAAACTTTTGAAAATGACTGAAAAATCGACTTTTTTCAAAATTCAAAAAATTCTCCAGCTGCCAAATTTGATCGAATCGGACTTAAAATTTCAGGATCATCTCCTTTTCTGATGTACTTTCGAGGAGAAAATCGGCGACCCACCCCCGCACACTTACGCCAAAAAGTAATGGATCTGCCTAATATATTGTAAAATGGACGGAGCCTAGGGGACCTTGAGCGAGTCTCTTTGGCTTGGAGACTCTTTGGCCAGGGGCTTGTTGATTTTTGGCTCGCCGCCTGGAAGGTCGCGTGTTAAATTGTGCCTGAGTCCATGTTTATTTGTTATAAATGTTTCTAAATAATTGATTAATTATTTTCCTTTCACCTTTTGCCGGAAATGGTACAATATAATAAAAGTAAGTGTAGTGCTCCGCCCGGCCAGATAAAACTCCGCAACCCCTGGCAGCCCCATGGGGGTTATATTATGGTACTAGCTGCGCGCTTTCGCCTTCGGCGGCCCTCTTGCTGTACAGGGGGCACGCCCCCTGGACCCCCAACCCACGAATCCCACCCTCACACTACACTCCCCCCGACCCATCCAGCACCCCTACCCCCGCACCATGAACCCGTGCCCAACCCCCGCCCCCATACCACAGAACCCAAACCTCACCCTCCACTCCAACCCACCACACTCCCCGAAACCCACCCAGCACCCCAACCCCCGCCCCCACACCACCACCCCAACCCTCACCCCACCCACCTCGGGCCCCCACCCCGTACCACCCCACTACGCCACTGGACCCTCACCTGAACCCCCCATACACCAACCTCCCCCCCCCCCCCCTACTCCGCCATACTCCCTCACTCCACCGCCATTCCACTCCGCGCATCCCATGCCCTAACCCACCCCCACTCCACCCCCGCACCCAGTTTTTGCATTTCTAGCCTTCTAGTGACCCACAGATTATGTAAACAAAATTTGGTTGAGTTTGGTGGTCCAAGAGCAAGAATTTTCATTTTTTGACCCCCCCCTCCCTTTTAGGTGGTTAGTTTTTGCATTTCTAGCTCTCTAGAGTCTGACGTGAATCGTGAGCAACTTTTCGCGGAAACCACTGAAACAGACAGACATACAGACACACCGACCGACACACAGACAGACATACAGACAGGAATTTTGTTGAGGGTGTTTTCGTTCATAACTTTGCTTGAAACGTGTGCAACCAAAATTTGGCGTGATTTGGACCAATGTACAGACAAAACCTTAATTTTATATATATAGATAGATGGTAGCCCTCCATGAAGATGATTTAGGTTTGGATCTGCAGGGGTTGGTTTCGGAGATATGAGTGTCAAAATAGGGTGGAGACAGGCCAGAATGTTCCTGAATGTTCTAGAAGGTTTCAGAGAGAATGCTATCTAGCAGATTCTGGGACGAATTCTATACGCTAAGCACGAATATGGATAGAATTTATATTCTGAACATTCCTTCGCCCCCTAAAGGAGAAACTACCTCTAATTTATTTTTCAGCTTAAGTGGATGATATCTAGCAGATTCTGAGGCAATTTCAATGCGCTATGCACGAATATGGATTGAATTTATTTTTTTGAATATCTCTTCACCCTCTAAAGGGGTGACTACCAGTAATTTAACTTAAAACAAATATTTTTATTCTCTTCTAACTAAATAAAGATTTATTTATTTGTTCTCTCCTAACTAATAAAACATGAATAAACAAGCCGCAAGAGTCCCGCCTAAGACGGGCGTCGCAGCTAGTTAATCATAATTTTCAAAACCGTACCTAGATTTAGGCAGTTGGCTTGCGCCCTCGTAGGGCCTGCGCCCGGGCGCTCCGCAACACTTGCACATAACTGATATCCATTATAATCTTATTATATACTTTTAATAATACGTATATAAATTGATATTGACTTTGATATTGATTGGTAAATTAATTTAATTTATTTCCCTAAAAGTGGATATTTGTCGAGTTAATAAATTAAACAGGGTAATTATTGGAAATTGATCTTTTAAAAGAAAAAAAGTAAAAAAGAAAATCAAACTAAAAGACAAATATTCTCTCTTGAATTACAATAATTTAGTTTACAAAATTCATTGCTTAGATTGTTATGGGACTCTCAAATATGGGAATTTCAAACAACAAAAATACAATTTTAGAGACCAATTATTTTTTATATATATTTATTTTCTGTATTTTTATTCAAGATAATTATATCCACAAGACAATCTGTAGAATTGTCTATTTTCAAAATATTTATTTATTTATAGCTGCATTATATTCATTTTTTAAAGCAACTATTTTTAAAATTCTATTGATAAAGGAGAAATTCTCCCGAAACATTTGGATTTTAAATAAACTTTTTAAGATTGTTTTTTTACTTTCACATATAAATATATTTTATATTATGTAATTCTATAGGATATAATGTGTAGTATTGCGATCGCCTGTCGAGGCCCTGACACTCTATCTCCAAGGTGAAAAAAAAATTCACTTTGTGGTTTCTAGGTGGAAGGAATCGATGCCCTTAATAGTTTGAAACTGGATTTAGAACATACAACCAGATATTGTTGTCTGAGAGGCCAAAATGGGGCCAAAAATCCATTTGTCCGTGTGTACGTTTGTATATACCCCTCTGCGTTTGGCAACCACAAGTCTCAAAGCCCGGCGACTTTTTTATCCTTTACATATAAAATAAACTCGTTCCATTTAATATTTGTGGTGCGAGTTTGAAACTGACCTTTAAATTATACCTATAAATCAATTTTCTCGAAATCCTTGAATATACTAATGTTTTTTAATTATTTCTTTTGTGTTTTTCTCCTCTGTCTAGAGTTTGGTGATTGCTGGCCTTGGGGATCTCACCCGTCCAGCTGAGAATATCAGTCTGGCTCAATCAGCTGCTCTGATGGCCACCGGCGTGATCTGGTCACGCTACTCTTTAGTGATCATTCCTAAAAACTGGAGTCTCTTTAGCGTTAATATATTTGTCGGCTTATCAGGATTTTACAGTTTATGCCGAGGGGTCAGGTAACATTGCAAAATTTCAATTTCACTAGATATAATTTAAGTACTTAAAATATATTATAGTGCCTGGAAAAACGAGCTTAGTGGTTTTCTTGTTTTTAATTAGTTTATTTAACCAACCACTTGTTTTGTTTTGATTCTACTATATGATTCATTTTTATTCAACCACACCGGTTAATAATTAGTTTATTTAAAAAACATATCAAAATATTTTTTCCTAGAATTTTTATATAGTATATTTAAAGTGTTGGAATTTCTGTCTGTCAGTCTGTATATTTGTGTTTTTTTTTAATGATAATGATGAGAAAAGGAGTTACACCAAAAAGGTGCAACCCCTAAAGACCTGGGTTGGCCCCTCCATCGTGAAAAGAAGAAGAAAGAATTTTATGGGTTGGGCGGGGGTCGAAGGTATCTGTGGATACGGGTCTTAAATAGCTGAAGGTTATAAGTCGTGGGAAAGATGGTGGCAAGGAGCAAGTTCCAGTCTTTGGAGGTCATAGGGATAAAAGAGTTGGCGAAAGCGCTTGTTCGACTTTTATCCAATTTGACAGCGAAGGGGTGCTGAGCGTTTGAAAACCGCGTGTTTCTCGTAAAGAGGGCATTAGGGGGGATAATTGATTTCAGCTCGACTGAACAGACACCGTGATAGTATCTGTAGTACAGGGAAAGGGCAGAAAGGGTTCATCGGTGAGCCAGGGAGTCGAGTGAGTTGGTTAGAGCCGGGTCTCCTATTATTTTAATTGCTCGCTTCTGAATTGCATCCAGTGTAGCAAGATAATGCTTGGAGGCACCTCTCCACAGATGAGAGCCATATTCGAGACAGGGACGAATTTGAGCCTTATACAGTATAAGAAGTTGACTGGGAGTATAACAGCGTCTAGACCTAAATAGGAGACCAAGCTTGCAAGCTGCAGCTTTAGCAGTGGTTGGTTATATTCCCCAATTTCTTTCTATCATGTATAGAATTGTTCTTATCAGGACTATATTTATTTCTCAACGCCAAAATCCAACCACCCGAAATAGGGGAGGGTCAAAAAATGAAAATTCTAGGCCTTTGAACCAAATTTCGTCTAATACATAATTTGTGAGTCCCTAGAAACTCACCATTGAATGAATCGACTGAAAATCGAAAATATCTATCGATTCCCATGTAATTTTTACTTTATCCAATGCAAAGCATGGGTAAAGTATTGTAATCGCTCTCGGGGCAAGCGTGTCTTCAAAGGGTCCTCAGGTAAAGACTACGGAACCCATGGACTCAATTAAAGTCACAAATTGTAGTATTCCGACTCCGACAATTTGTAGTATTCCGCCTCCGACAAAGCCGAAGCTTTTGCCTCATATTTCGCGTCCAACTCAAACCTGGACGACAAAGGGCTTGAACCACCCACATACCCCCCAGTACTAATATAATGTCAGATACTGTTTTCAGGATACCAGCAATTCTAAAGATCATCCGAATCTAAAGAAAAACTCTTCTGCTGGCCCCGACGATATCCCTGCCATTCTCATTAAAAAGTGCGCCCCTGAACTTGCTCCTATACTATCCAAATTATACAATCTATCCTATAACTCTGGAATATTTCCTGAAGCCTGGAAACTAGCCAGAATCCAACCAATTAAGAAAAAAGGCGATTCTTCCAACATAAAAAACTATCGACCCATAGCAATCACTTCTGTCTTATCCAAAATCATGGAAAAGGCCATCAACGAGCAAGTTCTACGACACTTAGAGTCAAATAAATTTATCCACGATAGGCAATACGGCTTCAGGAAATTCCGGTCGACTGGTGACATCCTAGCATATGTAACTCATATCTGGAACAAAACCCTGGAGGCCGGGAATGAAACCCTCGCGGTAGCTTTAGACATTTCAAAAGCCTTCGATATGGTCTGGCACAAAAATCTTCTTGCCAAATTGACCTCCGTCGGCCTTGCACCGAAACTCTGTAAGTTGCTCGAAAGTTTTCTTTCAGACCGTAGTATTAAGGTTGTCATCGATGGAATATCATCTTCCCCTTCCACACCAACGCTGGAGTTCCTCAGGGATCGGTTATCTCCCCTACGCTTTTTCTTATCTATATCAACGACCTTCTAAACTTGCCCTCCAATCCGGTACATTGTTACGCAGATGACAGCACCCTACATAACGCCCCTGCATCGCATAAAAACCGTGCAGACATTGCCTCTTCAATTAATTTAGACTTGTGCAAACTTAAAAACTGGGGATCCCAAAACTTAGTTAACTTCAATGCAGGGAAAACTCAGTGTTGCCTTATTTCTAGGCGCGTCGACAGAAACCTCCCAAACATATCATTCGACTCAAACTCACTAGAATTCAGGGATAAAATTTCAATGCTAGGCGTAACTCTAGGGTCTGACCTTTCATGGAATGACCATATCTCAACCACTGCTAAAGCTGCAGCGCGCAAGCTTGGTCTCCTATTTAGGTCTAGACGCTGTTATACTCCCAGTCAACTTCTTATGCTGTATAAGGCTCAAATTCGTCCCTGTCTCGAATATGGCTCTCATCTGTGGAGGGGTGCATCCAAGCATTCTCTTGCAACACTGGATGCAATTCAGAAGCGAGCAATTAAACTAATAGGAGACCCGGCTCTAACCAACTCACTCGACTCCCTGGCTCACCGAAGAACCGTTTCTGCCCTTTCCCTGTACTACAGATACTATCACGGTGTCTGTTCAGTCGAGCTGAAATCTCTTATCCCCCCTAATGCCCTCTTTACGAGAAACACGCGGTTTTCTAACGCTCAGCACCCCTTCGCTGTCAAATTGGATAAAAGTCGAACAAGCGCTTTCGCCAACTCTTTTATTCCTATGACCTCCAGAGACTGGAACTCGCTCCCTGCCACCATCTTTCCCGCGACTTATAACCTTAAGCTATTTAAGACCCGTATCCACAGATACCTTCGACCTCCGCCCAACCCATAAAATTCTTTCTTCTTCTTTTCACGATGGAGGGGCCAACCGAGGCCTTTAGGGGTTGCACCTTTTTGGTGTAACTCCTTCTCTCATCATTATCATTAAAAAAAAAAAAAAAAAATTCAATTAGGTTGAATTTTAGCACGTGACGGTTTTGCCAAAAATTACATGGAGTCTCGTCGAGAGGCCAAAAAGTGCCATTTTTTCATTTAGTGCGTGCGGATGGATGGATGGATGGATGGATGTTATCGTTTTTTTGGCCCACGATTTTTTCCACAGAC